>OY744498.1:3780196-4237247 GCA_963556185.1 Pseudopediastrum boryanum
AGGCTTCTTGAACAAACCCAAATCAACACAGGCGCCATGATCACTACCTTTCACCCCCCTCTCCTGCTGTCATACCGTCCCCTCCCTATTGCACCTTATTCGTGCCTATCACTCACAACACTACCATGTCTTCTCCGCCTCATCGACTTGCTAAAACCGGCAGCAGAAGCAGCAGTATTGGGAGCAGTTGCCACCAGCAGCAGCAGTAGTAGTGGCACTGATGCCTTGCTCCAGGCTCACCTAGCAAACCAGATACTGCTGCCACTAGAGGCACCCCTTCTCCAGTGCTCCTATAAACTTCCTTCACGCAATCCCTCCTTCTATCTCCCACCCAACAGCGCCTTTTAACCCCACCCAACTCCTCCTTCCCGACACCCTCACGAGCCCTCCTTCCTATCCTGCCTGCTCTTTTGCCATTCAACCACCACCACAACCAGCACCGCCAGGGCCAGGCAGCAGCAGCAGAAGAATAGAAGCACTGAAAAAGCTAGTGATATACCATAGCAGAAGAAGCAGTAGTAGTGCTAATGGTCCAAGCTCACCTAGCAGGTCTGATATTGCTGCCATCAGATGGACTTATCTCCTATCCTCTCCACTCGCCCCTTGACCTTCCTCCACCCAATCCCTCCTTTCATCTCCCCCCAACCCACCCAACCCCCCTTCCTGGACCTGCTCGCTAGACCTGCTTCCTATCATGCCTAATCATTTTGCCATTCCACCACCCCCATCCCCACCACCGGCAGCAGCAGAGTAGTAGGTTTAGTGTTTATATTCCAGGTTTCCAGCTCACCTAGCAGGTCTGATATGGCAGCCACCAGATGGACCCTCCCCAGGAACTCCTTATCAAACATCAGCACATTCGTCTTGAAGTAGAACATAGCAGTGCCAGAGTTAGGAGTGCCCTGCAATACACACAAGTACATACTGATCAATATAGCACCATATCTACCAGGTTATGAGATATACCCTGAACCGTGCAGGGTATAGGGTAGGGCAGGGTAGGTCCCGTGGCATGAAGCACCCCCGTGGCAAGTTGCCCCCCCGTAGGGGGGGCAACTTGCTATATACGTATGAATTTTCATACGTATATAGCATAAGAATGCTCTCAGACTTAGCAGTCTCTAGCAGGTTCAGCCCACAGCTCGCCACCGCGTCTGCTGCCTCCTTTCAATTACCTCACTCCGCTTCCACGCATCCATGGCTCTTTCTTCAGACCCCAAAACGCCGCCCCCTCAACCAGAGAGTGCACCACAGAGATGAGTGATAATATTTACCTCTGACAAATAAAGCAGGAGAACAGGCAAACCATATAATCAATGAAGGTGGCAGCATAGGAGCATAACATATTATCTTGCAGCTGACTGTTGATCACTACAGGCACGTGTTTCAGAGCCCATATGTCCAAGGTTCCAACAGCAAGCCCTCTACCCCTTTACCCCACAAGCATCAAACCTGATGTACGACATCATCTCGGCGAAACCACTACCTCTTGACAATTACTCCACAGCTCTATACTGGAACAGTTGCAATTAAGCCCCTTCCTCCTACCAGCTTCACCACCCCTTTCATTCACCTTGGCCTGATACATCCGCTGCCCCGAAACTCCAGCTCTTCCCTTCCTCCCTTGCCTCCTCACCCCTATCTGCTTCAACCGCCCCCTCCTCCCCTTTGTGATCATGGCCCCCCCTTCTTCCCCTAATCCCCTTCCCTCCCCTCCTCTTTCCACCTTTGGTTTGCCCTTGTTCCCTTTTCTCCCTCCTCCTCCTTTCCCACCTCCATCTCCTTCCCCGCCTACCCGCTTTGCCTGCAGTTCGGTTCTTGACCCCAACCCGACCCCTCCTCCTCCACCCACCCACCTCCCGTCTATCCTTCTGGCCCTCCTTGTGATATCACTAATGCAAATGCCTAAGAGTTCATTCAAATGTAGGAAAGAGCTTCATAGCTCAAACTTGTGCCTTGTCCATTATCCATCTCCCTCCCCTCCCCCCCCTCACCTGCCACACCCGCTCCTCACCCTCCTCCATTTCCCCCTCCCCTTCCCCCCACCTCATTTGCCACACTCCTCCCCATCCACCCCCTACCCTCCCCCCACACCCCTCCCGTTTCCCCTCCCCCGCCCCACACGCCCTCCCCTTTCCCCTACCCCTTCCCCCACCCCCCTTCTCACCTGCCACAAGAACATGAACAGTGCCGGCCTCAATATAGCCGGCTGCTTCAGCGCACCCCACAACGCCAACAACCCAATCCACAAAGACGCCATCCCCGCCACACACTTCCTCCACCGCCTCCCCTTCTTCCCACTACCATCCTTACTACTACTTCCCCTGCTACTGCTACAGCTACCGGTACTGCCGCCACCATCTGCTACAACCACCAGCGCAGCTGCTGATGATGATCTGCTGCCACTGCCGGCAGCAGCAGCCGTCGCTGCTGCTGATGGTGATGATGACGGCTGCGGCGGCAGCTGCGATGAAGCTAGCTCTAGTGATGACTTATGCTGCAGCAGCTGCTCTTCTCGTATAAGAGTGGAGGCTAAGCACACGAGCAAGGGAAACGTTGCTGTGAATGCAAAGACGCCTTTTGAGCCAATCTTTTCTAGTAGCCAGCCGCTGAAGTATGCAGTGATGACTCTGCCCATGGCGTGACAGCCCCAACACAGCGACTGCAGGGCACCGTCCGTGCCTGTGAGAGGATAAAAACATGATTTAGGAAGCTTTCAAGAAATTTAATTCCTACGGTACGGTTATTCAGTGGAAAAAGTCCAAAAGAGGAAGGCTGGAGGCTGGTTAAGTAGAAACTATGTGCAAGAGAGGAAGGCTGAAGTACTAGCTACTGGTATGGAGTTAAGTTCATTCAGCCATGCAGATTACAACTTTAGTGCACAAAGGCACCAGCATTCAAATGCATCCCCCACCTTCACCTGACAGCCATCAAATTCCAGACCCAGGCAAGGCAGCAGTTCAGCATACAAGAAGCCTTACATTTAGGAACCCAAAATTGTTCCCCTTTGAGCGCTGAAGCGTCTTTTGACAAGCACTACACAGTGTGCTCCACAACTTCAGCTGGCTATATTATAAGGAGGTCAGCAGTACACCAATGGTGGTACCCCCTACCCCCATACATCATTCCCTCTACTCTCCTCCTCCAACCACCAACCCCTGCCTGTTCCCTGGCCCTCCCCTCTCCTTCGCCGATCCCACTGTCCCCATCCCCCACATCTCCCAAACCCTGCTCTTCACTCTTTCTCCAAGCGCGCTTCCTAGCAACCCGCTGTCTGCTCTGGCTAATCCCTGCCTTGGCCCCTCCCCCTCCCCCCCCCCCAATCTCCACCCCTTCCCCTGCTAGCTGGTAGCGCCCCCTGCTCCTGTCCACCACTAGGCATCCTTGCACTAGGGTACAGCATACACACCACCAACCCACACCTCTCTATCCACACGACTTCGAATCCAAGTCAAGTGCCCCCAAACCCCCCTCCACCCCCATCCTCATCCCTCTAACCCTCACCCCTCTAACCTAATCCCTGTGCCCCAACCTGACAAGAAACCTCACCCATTACCCAGCCCCTGCTTCAGTCTCCTTCCTCTGCCTCCCCCATCTGATACCACCCCCCACCCCCCCTGCTCCTCTCAGCCACCTAGTACCCTGCACCCCAGAGCTCCCCCCATTATCCCCCCGATCCTACCATAACCAGTCTTTCTCTGTTGTCCTCTTCCTTCTCCCGTTACCTTTTGAGGCCATCTGCGCCCCTCTTCAGCCTCCTCCATCACCCCAGCTTTTGCCCAGTTCTCTTTTCCCTCCCCCCCCCCCCTCGGCGGCCCTTTCCAAACCCTGTCACTCCCCTCTTACCCTCATCTGCTGCCCTCCCCCACCTGGTAGGACCTTAACCTGCTCCCCATCCTTCCTCAAACCTGAACCCATCCCTACCAAGCAGGGGTAGAGGCCATATGCCAAAGCTCTGCCCCGACCTGCCTCAATATCCGCCATTCCCAACAACCCCCATCCCTCTGACTCAGCCGTGCCCTGGCCCCTGGTCTCCCCACCAACCCCCATCCCTCCCGGCACTCCCAAATTTATTGAACATCCCCCCCCCCAAACCCCTGTACCTTTCCCCATCCTTCCCCACCCCCAGCACTGTCCAAACCCGAGCACTCCCCGAGCCTAAACCCTGCCAAGTCCTTACCCCGTATGCACCCTAATCTCGGTCCCTCACAACAACCCCATCTGGCACAACCGTATGGCCTTTTGTATGTGGTTTAGCTCTTGCGCTTATTCATCCTTTTCAACCGTACCCTAGCCCCTGTGCCTCTCCCAGTCCCCCTGACATCCCTCTGGCACTCCCTCAATGGGAAAAATCTCCCCCCCCCCTGCCCCGCCTCTCCCCTCCTCCCCAGCCTTCCCCATCCTAGCCACATCCCTGCCCACACACCCCATCTGGCAACACCCTACCCTGCCCCCTTTGCTTCTCCCCCATCTTTCACCGCCCCCACCCCTGTCCAAACCCCGGCTGTCCCCCATTGCAAACCCTATACCACCCTCTGTGTTTCCCCAGCCTGTCCTCACCCCCACCACCATCCCTTTCCGCACAACCGGATCAGGCAGAAACCTACCCCCTTCCCCACCCCCTCGCCCTCCCCCAACCTCCCTCCCCCCCCAAAAATAACCTCCCTCCCGCCCCTGCCCCTCCCAACTCCACCCTCACTTGCCAGCCCCATCTCCCCCCCCCTCCCTCTTCCCCTAACCTCCCTCGCCCCCCTCCCTCCTCCCCCCTTCCCCATTCCCTTGCCCCCCCCCCACCTGGTGGTGCCTCTCTGCCCCCCACCCCCCCCTCCTCCCCCCTTCCCCCTCACCCCCCCTTCCCCCTCACCCCCCCTCCCTCCCCCCCCTCCCACCTGGTGGTGCCCCTCTGCTCCTCTCCACCACCAGTGAATCCGCCACCACATCAGCAAAGGCAGTGCTCATCCTCGTGAAGAACAGCAGAGCTATGGACGTCACAACGCTCGGAGGAAACCAGGACAGCCCAAACCAAGCCGCACTGCCTGTTAAGAAATACAGCAGCCACCACAGGGGTAAGGTCCTATACTACTTGGTGGTTTGGAAGCTGTTGGTGTACAAGTATGGGATAGGAAGCTATACATTCAAAGTCATGCTGGTCAGTCGTGAGCCCATGTGTATATAAGGCCACCAGCTTTGGTGCATTTACGAAGCAGATGTGTAAACTCGGGTAAGTGGTGTGTGGATGTTGAGTTTAAGATGCAGGTGACACCTAAACCCTAAACACTACGGACGTGTAACTTGAGAAAGTGGTGTGTATATGTTGAGTTTAGGGTTTAGGTGACCAGCTAAACCCTAAACCCCAAAGATGTGTAAACTCGAGGAAGCGATGTGTGGATGTTGCCAGCGGTCAGGCTGCACACACTTAATCCTCTGGGGCCGGGGCTTGGTGCAACAAACCAGGACTATGAGATAGAGTTCTGGGTTCCGAATGGTAGTGGGCCTATCCACCTATCTATGTATTAAAGTAAGGGCCTACTCCCTCAACGTATGCAAGAAGGGGTGTCCCCCCTTCTCTGCGTATTTAGGGTTTAGGGTCTCTCTCTAAAGATAGAGATAGAAAGGCATCCACAGTATTGCATGTGATCTAATGTTTGTGCAGCTGCATCACATGGAGCCTCGCTGCCACACCATGTCCACCATGATGGAGGATCTCTCAGGTCCTAAGAGCAGCCTGGACAAGCAAAAATACGAGATGCACTGCAGGCAGTTATTAATTTCAAATTTCATGACATGCCATAGCAAAAAGTGTTATAGGCACCTCAAGCCGTCACAAAAAACAGCGAGTGGAACAATACACATCTACAAACACATCTACCTATGTGATGCACATGAGCTGTCAAGGGTCTGTGCCTATGGCGTGCATACAATATATGCTCACTCAGCAAAGGCCTTTCCAACTGCATGTGTACGATTATAGCTGGGCCCACCTATGAGTCCAGCCCCCACCATGTAGGGGCGCCGCTTCAATCCGCAGATAGGGAAGTTGTCTGATATAAGTCCATAGATAGGTTTTATGGTCCAGGGGATGAGGGTCACAGTGTCCACTACAGACATCTGCAGCCATAACGGCAAAAGTGAAAGCCTTGTAAGCATGAGCGATAACCTGACATTCTTTTGCAATGTGAAAGTACACTGCCCTGCGCAGTCCCTGCACTCTTTCTGCGCGGTTTGCACAGCTTTTTTATTACCCCTTTTTCGCCTTCCATCTCTTGGAGATGGGGTGCTCTAACAACGCTGACCAGCATGTTTACAGCCAGCTTAGAACTGCTAGGATTGGCAAGACACATTCCATGTAGGTTCTGAGCACCCAGAACTCCAAAACCCTGGATAGAGTATGCCCCAGCAGCAAAATCTTTTGGGAAAAGCGTGCGCTGGAGTGCACATAATCTACTCGTCCTGACTGCAGCATGGAAGTCCACCTGGTATCCGGATCGGAGTATAAAGCATGCTGGCAATCCAGGAATGGTCCACCATTCACAGAAAAGCGCATCATTGGGAGCCGATCGCAGTCAAACGCAAGTCCGAGTGAACAGAAGCCTCTGCTGGCAGCATGCTAAGCATGCTAGTGCGTGCACTGGCTTGCAATTGCTTGGCTTTGACTTCTGCATGTGATACGGCACGCGGTAGTTTCCGGAAAGGAATCTGTGCACTGGACCGCTGGTTCTCAAATGCTTATGCTCAATGACCGTTTAATCTCTGGCTGATACCAGCGATAGATTTGCAGAAGATCAAGTGGGTAAGGCGCGGCAGGAGTGGAAGCTGCATCTCCAGACCCACCTGTGCAGGCTCCAACCGTAGTTCATCCTTCAAGTAGAAGGATATTGCCAATCCAGACAGCCCCAAGATGCCTTGAACAAAGTACACTGCAAGTCAACAGCTGGGTAAGACCAAATCTCGTTTGCTGTGCCAGAGGTGGTGGGGGTGATAAAGAGTCCATGCACGGATACACGAGTGGGTGTTACCTAAGGCGATAGCGGCTAGCTCGGGGCTCAGAATAGTAAACAGCAGAGCAAAGTACTGCTTCCACGTCTGCTTGGCAAGCTCGTCTTCTGCTGGCTCTGGTAGCACTGTGCGTAGTGCAGGCACCAGAGGCAAACCCTCGTCGTCCTCCACAACCGGAGTTTGCTTTAGGTACGTCATGATATGTGGCTCTGTGACTTCTAGTGCTTCATCCTCAAGGCCCAAGCTTGCCCATGGCAGGTGGCATGCCAACTGCCCGGACGAGGGCCTTCATGAGTCTGAACGTCTGAGACAGGATAAGACCGAATCATAATCTCGCTACCGTCCAAGGAGCTTTTTATGGGTTCCGCAAGCCTGCAACATCATTCGGTTGCCGTGTCATCTGCATGCAGCTCCGACGGACCGCAGTGACTTGGTGCTCAGTCGGCTCATCTCCCGAGCATTGTAATTTCTGCACAAACCATTGATCCAGCTGAGTGTAGCCCATTAAGCAGATGTTGAGGTCACTGCGGTGACCAAGTCCAGGTCACACTCTGTGTAACTAACCTTCACTGGTAGCCCAACAGGTAATCAAGCACGGGTTCAAGTATGATATCTTAATTGAACACGCTATACAAATGGTCCTTGACAGGAAATGAACTCGCATGATGTACACCGCCTGCCGGGCCCCCCTGCACAAAAATGAAGGTGTGCCACAGGCTGCACCAAGGCAGCTAGGTCGAAATGACCAAGCACACCGAGGTCAAACACCATTTCCCTACTCAATGCAACAGGAAACACCACAGCCCATGGGTTACAACAGCAGCCTGGTGCTACTGGTATTAATGGGGGCTGTATATCTATACAACCTGATCAACACAATGGCCTTCACTGAGACAATATGGCCTGGTTAACATATGCAAGAAAGGTTTTCCCCCTTCTCTGCGTAGTTCTCTCTCTCTCTCTCTCTGTCTGGCCTGGTTCTGCTAACAGGCATCCTTTCAAGTAGGGTCAACAGAGTGCCAACTATATCATACGCGTACTGGCATCGACAGCTCTTCTTCAGCCCTCTTGTGGTTGCCGCACCTTCAATTTTTGTTTGTTTGTCTTCACTGTAGGGCAGTTTCTAGCCTACGTCTTGTCTCCATCCACTATACATGAGAGATATATCAAGCATACGGTAGTGCGTAGAGAAAGCAATATAAATTGAGAGTCCAAGCATCAGGCCCAAACTTGCAGTGGCATTTGGGTGAAACAAACAAACAAACAACTGAACGAGCAAGAGAAGTCTATGTGAAAGCAAGAATACAAGGACCAGATGCAGAACCTTGACCCCTCTGGTGCGGGTCATGAAATTTGTGGCCCTTGCTGTGCTGTTGCCAGATTGGCCAGGGACGCATTTAACGGGTTACAGCAATCTCAGTTGTGTTTTGATAGATGCTGCTGCCTGCAGTACCGTCTGCTTGCACATTATGTGAAAGGAGGTATGGCAGGATTACTTTGAAGGCAGGGTGCATGCTCTCAACGAGCATGCTCCATCGCCATGATACTGGATACAGCTGCCACCCTGCTTGGCCTAATCTCATGACCACTCTATCACATAAGGTACCAGTTGATACTGCAGGGCCCGGAGGGCTGTGCAGTGGCCTGTCTCTCTTACTAACAAACATGACTTACCAGTGGGTGTCTTCTCTGATGTTCCCAGCCTGTATCAGCGCCAGCAAGTGCTTCAAAGGAAAGCACAGCATGCCGGTACCCATCACCACGCATCAGGTTCCCAAGTTGAGCATATAATCATTTGAGAGCATAGACATTCAGTGATTGTTCTGATATACAGCCAACCAGGGACAAAGGTGTTGTAAGTGTATGAACTGTTCCCTGGGCTTCCAACTAACTACTGCCAGAGCCCGTCTATTGCTTACTTAGAGTGACAGTGACACGAATTTGTTTACAATTAAGTAAAGGGGGCTTCTGCAACTCATGCTCGATGGGAAGACCTCTTGACCATTACCAGTTGTAATACCAGCAGCAGGAGCTCTGGACCACTCAGGAAAGGCAGCAAGCACGAGTGCAGGAGTCTACAACTGGAATGTTGCGCAGTATGTCATTGTAATGAATCATAGGCTGAGAGCTGCAGAGAATGAGCTCAATCAGAAACATAACCCGGGTATGAACCAGATGTGTGCCTTAAACTGTCACCTCCCTGGGTTCTTCACGAATACAGGAAGGAGTCATAAAGAGAGAAGGAGCTTGTAAGCTGGTCCGGAACGAACACTTGGCAGCTGTACTAGTTCACAAGCGCTTGACAACTGACAACTGCCCCTCCCGCTTCTGCCAGTCACTCGCACTTTGTACTTCAAGTAGTTCATGAAGTCAGGGATCCAACAACACGTGTCTGCGATAGAATCGATGTAGCAAAGGGTGGTGTCTTGCTCCAAGGGGCCTGGTGGTCAGGCTTGTTGTGTTATCACACGCATGTTGACACTTTACGACGGTGCAGGAACCCTTCCACCTGTCTGGCGGAGCTGCCAGCTTTGTGTAATGTGCCAACAAATGCTATAGTAATAACTCCAGCTCCTGGGCTGTGGTGGTGCAAAGTCAAGTTCTGACTACACAAAGTTAGATCAACCGGGACCACGCATGGTGTATTGGTTGGTGAGCCTGCCTCTGCTTCAGAGCAGGCGCGACCGGACATGGGAGGCACTGCAGGAGAAGACCAGCTATGGGCAGCAGCTGAGCTCGAACTCCAAGCTGGAGGTTCCGGAGTTGCGGGTTGGGACCCTAGACACGCTCATGGCCCTGAGCGACGACCTTGTGAAGGTTAACACAGCAGTGGAGGCGATTGTCAGCAAGATACGAAGGACGATACACGACATAGCTGGTCCGTCGGCTATTCATAGCCTCAAGGTGGAGAACCTGCCAGTAGAGTCTTACCTCACTCGCTTCAAGTGGGATGAACCCAAGTTCCCAGTCAGACGGCCCTTGAAAGAGACTGTAGAGAAGATTGGAGAGGTCATGTCGCACATTGAGGATGAGCTGAAGGTAAGCAGCAGGCAGCAGTATGTCTCTTGCATGCAGTGGGTAGAAAGTCGGACTTAAACTACCAGACTACCAGACTCTACAGGTTTCCTACAGCCTATCTGCATGAGATCAGCATACAGCCACTTGCGCCTGAGGCAGATCTGCAACATTTCGTCACTCTCTCAGGCAGCTAATCCAGACACCGCCCATGTGCTGCATCTTTATCCTCAAGAGCATGATTATAAGCCCTGCGTCCTTCACCTTCACCCAACACCATGAGCAACCCTGCATGTGCCCTTCTCATTTCTGATTCCAGTGGATTAAGAGGGGGTGAAACGCCATGGGCAAAGATCTTGCAAACGTATGCATTGTACGCTGAGGACTTCCCTCTTTCCCCATCCTTAAACCATACCGATCCTTGCTGCTACTGCTGCTGTGTGAACAGATGAAGGTCAGCGAGTACAACACAGTGAAGAGCCAGATCAGTGCAGCTCTGCGCAAGCAAGGGGGCAGCTTGGCAGTGCGGGACATCAGTGGATTAGTAAAACCCAGCCAAGTGATTGACAGCGAGAACTTGGTCACTCTGTTTGTGGTGGTGTCCAAGTACAGCATCAAGGACTGGGAGACAACATATGAGAAGCTGTGCGACTTTGTGGTGAGCAGGGAGGCCAGAACAAATGGTAGTACCAGCAGCACCCCAGCAGCAGTATGCTGTTTTGTTGCTGTACCTTTGTTGCTGTACCAAGCCTTGAGCTTAGTGCCTTGGCATGTGTAGCATAGCAGTATTCCTCTAGGGGGCCCAAGAGTAGGAGGTTGAAGAGTGAGTTTATAACAGCAGACGATGCCTAGCGACCAACACTGGGACAGCCCTTTGCAGTGTTGTGTGTTTGCTGCATCCAATCCGTAAGAAGGTGCTGTGTGCAATTCTGTCATCATCACACATTGTTGTTAATCAGAGTGTAATGTTCCTTTTTTGTCCTTGATGTGGCTGTCTGGCATGGTTGCTGTTCTTCAATTGCCTCGCCTGAACCTGATGGCGTCCAAATACACGGTGCTCTGAAGCATGCCTTACTATCCTGTCAGCATGTTCTGCTACATCATGGCTCTCAAGGGTGATAACATAGTCATGTTTGGATGTGCGATCACCTGATATCTTTATGTGGTGCTGTGTTGGATGTTTCTTCTTTCCCCCCAGGTTCCCCGCAGCACCCGCATCATCACGGAGGACCAGGACTATGCCCTGTGCAGTGTGGTGCTGTTCAGGAGGGTGGCAGATGACTTCAAGACAGCAGCACGCCTTAAGGGCTTCCAGGTGGGTTGGGAAGAACGAGTAAATGCAAGAGCTAAACCATGTTACCACAGGGAGTAGTGAGACCAAATCGTCGTACCTGAATGCTGCTCCCAAAAGTTGCCAGGTGGGTTGGGGATGTAGCGTATCTGGGATGAAGGTACACTGTAGAGGAGTGCTAGGGGGCATTTGGACAGGGGTCTTCTTGGGGCAGGGCAGGCGGGTGGGGCAAGGAATGGGCGGTGTCAATTGGAGTAGAGGGGAGGGGTGCGTCTTGGATGCATGGAAGGCGGGCAGCAGGGCAGGGGGCAGTTATGAGTGCCTTACAGATAGAAGAGTGACGACTTTCACAGGGACTGTTGAGGGGGGGGGGGGTCCTGAAACAGAGGGAATGGGTCTTTGTGATGAACGACTACGACAGGGTTTTGGAGAACATTTTGCTTACATGTCATACATTGGTTGAGGTTTGTTAAGCATGTGTACAAGGGGGGAAATGGATGATAATGGCTTTGATGGGAAGTACCATGTTATGGAAAAAAGAGGTTTTAGCCAAATGCAGCGGCCTCGCGCCTAGAGGGCTGACTTGCCAAGGTAGGGGGTAATAAGGGTGCAGAAAGGTGGGAAGAACATCCGCAGCAAAGGGGTGCCGATACTGTGGACCAACGTCTATCCGTTGAGCAAAGGCAGCAATAGTATGCCATAGTCAGTAACCAGAGGCCAGGCAGAGTAGATGCATAACAGTCAGTAACAGTTCCGGTCAAGGAGGAAGGGTAGATGTGGAAGATGTGAACTACAGGCTTTTTCCGATGATTCAGCTGACTTTTAGGCACTCGCTTTGTTCTCATACGTCATTGTGAAGTCAAAATGGAGGAAGTCAAGATAAAACCTCCTGATTGCATGAAGCCAGCAAGTTGCCACTCCCTCTGCCAGGTGCACATGCGCCTACACGCCTGGGAGGGCCTGGTTGGTGGGAGTGACACTAGTGACCTGGTGACACCCACTAGTGAGGTGTCCTGTGTTGATGCTGTGTTCCTCCCCAGGTGAAGGAGTATGTTCCTCCTGCTCCTGAGGCAGCCACTGCTGAGGTGCCTGTCAATATGAGCCTGGATCAGCTCAAGGCAGAGGGGGAGGCAAAGAGGGCAACACTGGAGACATGGTGCAGAACAGCGTATGGGGAGGTGAGGAGGGGGTTGGGCAGGTGGTATGGGTGAACATGGAAGATCTCCCGTTGCTATTGCAGATGCTAGAAAGAGGCAGGGGCGAGGGCTTGCAGTGTTGTTCCTGGGTGATTCATTCCACATGGTGGCTGAAGTGCCTTTGTTGATATGTAAACAAGGGAACAGGGGCATTGGAAACCCATGTAGAGGGTTGACAATGTCCTGGTGCTGTGAGGTTTGCCGGAAGATGAGCGCGACTCAACCTGCTTTGTGGTAGGATCATTAGCTTTGCGATGTGCACTTCTGTGCTGCAACATGCACCCAAGCTCCATCTGGATACGTCCATCAGGAAGTTGTTGTTTTGTCACTCTCCAGTTGCTGGTACCCATCCTGCAGCTGCTGTTCCTCAGTCCTGGTGTGGTAAGAAGTCTCCGAACAGGCGACATAGCAGACTTCAGCTCTCAGTTACCAACACTAACCCTCTTTGCTGCTTGTTGACCTGCCCTCCTTTGCCAGGCGTTTGTGTCCTGGATGCACCTGTGTGTGGTGCGCTTGTTTGTTGAGAGCATCCTGCGCTACGGCCTGCCCCCAGCCTTCCAGGCAGCAGTGGTGAAGCCCCTGCCGAAGATGGAGGTGCGACTGAGGACTGCACTGGCTACTACATTTGGCACAGGTAATGCACTGGGGTTGGGTGGCAGGAGTGGTTGGCAGGGGCTATTGGGTGATATTTAAGGATACCGCAGCTGGTATGTGAACTGGCTTTGTGTTGCGTTGGAGGTGCGACTGCGGACTGCACTGGCTACTGCATTTGGTACAGGTGATGCACTGGGGGAGGGTGGCAGGAGTGGGTGGCAGGGGCTATTGGGTGAAGTGGCTTTGTTTTGCGTTTGAAGCGTGCCTGCGGGCGGGAATGGCTGGGAGGGGGTTTGGTGGGTTTGGGTCTGGGATCATTGCACCGGCTACTAAATCCCCCTGGCAAAGGTAACATGATAGGGGCGGTGGCGGCGAGCAAGTGGCTGGTTCTGCGGGAATGTATCTGGGTTGTCAACTGGGTCTTCATTGGAATGGAGGTGCGCTTGCGGACTGCACTGGCTATTACGCGAGGCAGTTTCAACAGAATGTGGGAGGAGGTGCTGGCCAAGTGATTGGTCCTTAGCACGACCGCATTTGGTATGTGAGCTGGGTTTTGGAGAAAATGAGGGGGGGAGCAGGGTGGGTCTGAGCATTGCTAGTCCGTGGGGAGGGTGAGGAGTGTTAAAGATGAGTTGAGATTCCTCGGTGCTGGCTGCATCAGGTGCGCATGAGCCATTGCCGGGAGAAGGACCGTGCGCGTCTGAAGGGCTGCAGCCGAGATTGTGTTAGTGGATTGGGTGTTGATGCTTAGGGCTCAATGACGAGTTACATCGTTGCCTATGGTTGATAAGGGCAGCAGGCACGGCTATGTACCTGTTAGGGTTTTGAAGTTGCTGCACCTCTGGCCTGGTTGCATGGTGCCATGGACTGCCAGTGATTGCTGTGGCAGAGGCATATGCTATATAGGTCTTACCATCGTACCGTCTTGTAATAGTAGGAGTACTAAGCGGTCCTGGGAAGGGTCCATTATGCTGCTTTTGGCTGATGGTTCAGCAAGAGGTGTGCTGTTAGGAGCACGCCCAGGTTGCCAGCGTCTGAATGCTCTTTTGTTATCTCTAGTTGTGCTAAAATATCACGCTGCTTTGGCTTAAGGCCCAGACTGATTGTGAAAAGGGTCATGGTGTACCAATACGCAATCTCAGCATCCCTTTGCATCTACCTGTAGTTGTGTGCATTATTGAAAAATCTGTATGTTCTGCTGATGTGTCTGCTTGTGTTCAGGCGTGAGCTACTGGAAGGATGAGGGTGCTGTGGCAGCAGGGACAGTGGTGAGCGAGCTGGATGCACACCCCTATGTGTCACTCACTGTCCAGACAGAGTGACGGCAAGGGTGACAGAAGCGGGTGGAGAAGAACAATCTTAGAAGGAGCAGTGCTGCGAGGCAAGGGGAGGTGGTAGCTATAGAGCAATCAGCATGTTCAACCCTTGCAGTATATGTGAGATAGATCACTGCACAGCTTTCAGGCCGTGCAGCAGCACCCGCCACATGACTCTTCCAGGTTTTGGTCCACATGGTCGGTAGTGGTTGGCTAGTTGCATTGGTGGTTGAGAGTGTGTTCAAGCGCTTATTAGCGGTCGATGTGTGGGTTCATAACGGCACAGGATGTCTAGCAATGCGCTATTATGTGCATCGCTAGGTGCCATGTGCTGTTGCTAGGTCACTCTTGAATCCTGGCTCTTGCGGCTGCTTGCCACACCTTCAGTGTTTGTTTCAGTACTTTAGCAACCTTTCACGTGTGGTACTCAACGCTTCGTAGGTCAAAGTTCATACCTCACGGTGACACTCGTAACTGACATGCCTTGAGCCTCCTACGGTCACATGTCTTTCTCGGAACAGTGCACCATCTAACCCAGTGCAACTACGCGTCTCTGCTTGGCCCACGGACCCATTTCAGCAACCCTCGGCATTCCCAAATAACAGTGCAACTTAGCTGCATAGGTAGGTTGGAGCTAGTTATGCAGGCGTTCTGCCGACCTCCGTGTGGTACAGTTAAATGTCCACCGAGGGTACAGAGCATTTCCTGCATCTAGGGTTCCGCGGCGAAGCTGCTAGGGTGACCACCTGTAAGCATGGTGAAGCAGCATGCTATCGAGATAGACGTGCCAATGCTTTAGGGCATACCGGAGCACGCGTCATCAGCAACATGCATCAGCAGCACTCTGCCTTAATAGCTTAATACTATTTTCTTGTCTGATTGATGTTGTCAATCACCGTTCATGATTGAGAATCAAATCCGGCCGTATCCCCGGTTGAGTATTCCTTTCAGTTGGTGGTCTGGAATCCATTGTGATGTTTTTGTATCCATCCGATCCTCAAAATGTCAATTCGCCACCACAAACTGCCAACACACTTTCGGCGCCCAGGCCTCCAAACACAAGCTCACAATGGTGATGCTATGCATAGTGTGCCCTCCATGGCAGCGAGGAGGGAAAAAAATCATACCAGGAGTTTTGTCATCAGTCTATACCTTCCAGCAGAACTCCTCATCTCCATCTCGCTTGGCACAAACTGGTTGATCTAGAAACATACCAAAAACACTACTTCCTCAACATGCCCCAATTGCCAGCAAGTAACCATGCTCACAACCCTTGCCCACATCAAGCCGTTAAAATGAAGCCTGGAAGACACCAAGCAATAGCCATCAACTAACACCTAAGTTAATATATAGCCAAGCAAGCCAGCGGGACACGAGAAGAGCACCATTGCATACTGCAAACCACAAAGAAGCCAAACATGCACAGCGTGAACTCTCCAGGAAGCCTTGCTCTGGAACCTGAGAAACGATCAGCTGTCCAAGAATGAACTTGATACTAGAGCTATATATACTTCCCAACATTAGACATGTGTGGGCATCACCGACGCATCACCAGACTACTGAGTGGTGTCACAACCCCCAGAGCCTTTCCATGTTGGTATTGGGGTCAAGCAAGGATGCCCCCTGAGCCCCATGTTATACAATTTGTATGTCCAGCCACTAAGTGGAGCATTAAGTGCACTTGATAAGGGGCCATGCTTCCCTGGTCTTCCTGGGTGCCATCCGGACTATCATTATGCTGATGATGCTGCTCTCATGGCAGAGTACCTCCCCGACTTGCAGGCTTTGCTGACCCATACTAATGTCGTGCTCGCTGCTCGCAATCTTAAGCTGTCAGTGCCTAAGTGTATCGGACTCGTTTTGGGTTTGCAGGCGGGAGCTCCAGTTGGTGAATGTTCTTTGAGTCTTGGTTCCGCGCCCCTTGCATCAGCTTCACCTACTGAGGGGACACGCTATCTTGGCCTAATTTATGACACAGCAGCCTCTGCGGGCACTATGGCAGCTCACAGGGCCTCCTGTTTTTCCTCTTCTTTTCATGCTGCTACTGCTCAGATGCGTGCGGCACCAGACTTTCCCTGTGCACTCCCAGCCTTCTTGAAATTGTTGCACACTGTTATGGAGCCAGCTGGTTTGTATGGGTGTGAACTCTGGGGCCTTCTATCTATTCCGGGTTTGTGGTCGTCTGGTTGGACCCTAGCTAAATTCTATAGCCTTACCGATCCTTTGGAGGTTAAGCGGTGCCGTCTGGTCCGTCAGTGGTTGCAGCTCCCTCAGTCTGTGCCTCTTTTGCCTTTGTTACATGAGCTTGGATCTGAACCTCTTGTGCATTGCTATGTTCGGCGTGCTGTTCGTTTTTATAACTGCCTTGTTGAGTTGGATGCTGCTTCAGTGTATCGAAGTGCTCTGCAACAGAACATTGATGATGCTCTCTCCACTCGCTCCCGTGCCCATAACTTTGTGGGGGCTCTTTTTCAGGTGCTACGGATCCTTTTGCCCCGTGAAGGTGGTCTTACTCGCACCTTGCGAGCTTGCCTGCCTTTGGATATTGATGGCATTGATGAGGCATTGCATACTCGGTACACTGAGCACATTCAGCGTCTGTCCCAGGTTGTCAATGGTCCTGGGTCCCGTACTGGTCTGTATTTCAGGGTTGTTGGTACACATGTTTTGGGCGTTGTCCCTTCTTTTTACTCATGTCGACTGTCTCATGGTGTGTTGGTACGTTTCTTGCGTTTTCGTCTTGGTTGCCATCATTTGCGTATCCATACTGGGCGTTGGCTTCCGCCCCTCCTTCCGCATTCTCAACGCACATGTTTGCGGTGTAGCTCCACAGTAGTTGATGATGAGGCGCATTGTTTGTTCATGTGTGAACACCCCACAATTGTTGAGGCTAGAGATTTGTTTCTGGCAGCTGTGGTTCCCCCCGTGGCCGCGTTGTCCTCGCTCAGGTATGCTGATTTCTGGGCACTGTCAGCCACTGGCTGTGTCCCTCTCTCGGCCTTGGTCAAGTATGTGGCCGTGTGTGTTCGTGTCTGTTGGTACTGCCATCAGTCCGGTGGTACTGATGTGGTGGACTTACCGGATATCTTGCTCCCGGCAGGTCAATATTTGGATCTGTTTGATTCGGAGTCGGAGACAGATGTTCCTAGTGATTCGTCTGATGAGGAACTGGTTGAAGTCTAGATAGCTACATGTTTGGGTATTCGCCTTGGTTGGTGTGCTGGCCGTCTTGGGTGGTACATATGCGGTGGACTTACTGGACATCCTGCTTGGTTGGTGCTCTGGATTGTGTTTGATTTGGATACACCCATCAGTCTCCTGCTGGTGATTTGTTTGCCGTGTCCGTAGTTGGATGTCTGCTTGGGTATTCCTCTTGCTTGGTGGTATGGATTCCATTGTTTTTGGACCCATCCGATGGTGTGTTTGGTCGTTTCGACCTAGCAGCCCTTTGCGGTTGCCGCACCTTAAATTTTTGTTTGTTTGTTTGTTTGTTTGTACTTGTTCTAGACACAGAAGCAACACATCTGCATTATGCAGGTACAGTAAAGCATTACCACCATCCACTCAGCCACAGCAAGATAGCCAAGCTTGACCAGTATTGCCTTGGCATCCAGGTGCAAGTGGCACGGTTGGAGACCACTGCCTACACATGTGGAAACCAGGCCAGAGCTGCATCATAAAGAACCACCAAAATGGAACATGCCACAGCAGCATCCATCTGCATAAGCACGAGCCTGTCAAAAGGTCAAACTTGCTACCAGTGTCACTGCCAAGGAGAAAGTACCCATGCCTACTTGCAGCACATGGACTGCCCATCATCACGATACACTCTATCTACTTACTTCTCCGTCCATTACTTCAACCCCATACCTTAATCCCTCCTTGGACCATCAACCCCATCCCCCCATCCCCCCATCCCTCATAAACACCATCTTTACATTGCTTCTATTAATCTGACCCCGAGCTGTGCACTGGATCCCTGGCAGCACTAAGACATCCTCTTGCACATTCCTGCACTCTTGAACACAAAGGCTGGTCAACCCCACATTCATATCAGCCAGAGGTTGCAGACTAGTTATCCCACAAGCCGTAACACTGAGCGCCTGCAGCACTGACAGCTTCTCAAGCCCAAGCAAGCTGCTCAAGTTGCTGCAACTAGCCAAACTCAGCCGCTGCAAGCAGCTGCTTAGCCCCTCAACACCCTCCAAGCTCACAAAGTGACCACCATGAACCCCATCCTCAGATACTACCAAACTGGCCAAAGATCTCAGAGCAGCCAGCGACTGCAAGGATGTGATGCTGCATCTATCAATACTGAGGTGCTGCAGCTGCACAGCATGCTCCATCCCCTCCAAGCTATTCAATCCCCCCACATAAGCCACCTCCAAAGACGTGAGCGATGCACTCAGTCCCTCCAGGCTGCACAATTCGTTACTCCCCCGAATGCTGAGTTTCCTTAGGCTACTCAGCCCAGAAAGGCCCTCTAAAGACGTGGCAGCACAGCAGTGACTACCCAGATCGTGGCACTCCAGTTGCAGCATCGTGCTAAGGGGCTGCAAGCTGCTGAAGGCGAACAAGGGCTCCTCATGTAAATCAGAGAACCGCCCTTCCGCCAACAACATGGAGCGAAGCCCTGTTAGGGCTGACAGTGGGGAGGGGTCGCCCTGGGTAGACACCCTAAGTGAGAGCGTGCTGAGACCAGTTAGACTTGCCAGAGAAACCCATGGCTCTTCAATCTCCGAATACCCTTCAAGAGCAAGCGCACTTAGCCGGGTCAGACAGGTCAAGGCAGTTATGCCTGTCAACTCATCAAACTCCAAGTGAAGAGATACCAAGGAGTGGGCAACATCAGCGATACAGCTAAACTTCAGTGGTACATCCTCGTCGTACAGTAGGCGGACAGACAAGGACTGGCATGGTGCCGCTGCTGCAATGAACCTCTGCAGGCTCCAGTAGTGGGTGCTCAGGTAGACAGTTGCAGTGAAGTGCCCTATGATATGACTGTGCTGGCCCAGCCACTGGGTCATGAAGGGATGGGATCCCTGCCCTAAGTCCTGAGGTACAGCCACCGTCAGCTGCATCTCAGGAACAGCTGCAAGCTGCCGGATAGGGATTTCCCAGTGGGTATGAGCAGCTGTGCTGTTCTCGACATGTAATGTGAGCCCAGCAACACGCCCCTGTCGCTTGGCAAGCCACTGCCAGAAAGGGTGATCTGGGCTGCTGATGGTGTGATCCACATGGATGTTGCAGTAGGTCACTGCAGAGCTCTCTGACAGGACATGGAGTGAGCTGCAGGTCTGGCTGAGGACTGCTGCACTGGCTAGACCTCCAGGCCCTGAGGCAACATGCTGGAAGAGGCTTGCGAGCCACGTGCTGGGCAGGTCTGAGAAGCTGAGGGCTGCAGGGTCGAACATGCCAATAAACCTGGGCCTTGGAGGATGCTACGTGGGCCTGCGGGATAACATGCCACAGAAGATTTTCTAAAGAAGCTTATGGCCTACAGAGTGAAAACTTGCTTGGCTTGCAGTGAGATGTGACAACAGCGATAGGGGCTGGTGAACGCCAGTACGGACTGAAGACATAGCATGAGAGCATGTAGATAAGTTGCAGGCCCTCAGATTGGCAACACCTGGACTTTCCACAATTAGTCAGCGTACTTGAATCGGCCTCACCTGATGGTGGTCAGGCCTGACGAAGTAATCCAGCTTCAGCGCTGCTTGTTAGAACCCCCCGTTTCTGCAGTGGTCCTCTCCACTGATTCTGATTCTAATTCTAATGCTAGCAAGCTTTCGGCTCTTCGCGAACTCGGGCAACCACCAACTGCCAGCAGCATACTGCCGATGCCAGCGTCTCCATTATCACATTACTTCCGTAGAAACAAACCCTTTGACCGCTGGTATGTTTTACTTCGCTGAATGAAAACAACAAGGTAAATCCTGGCCTCGGGGAGAGCGTGTCTCTGCGTGGCCTGCTGCTGGATTCAAAGCGTGTATGCCCAGGAAGGCCAATACACTGTTTGGTTGCTAGCAATTCTTTCACAATGGCTCACCTATATCTGGCTGCCGAATCCCCTTCAAACGAAATCGCTCCAAGCCCTGACACACCCAGGTTCTGCGAGTCACTCGAGTCACCCTGACTGAGACGGCTCCAGAAACGGCTGTTGGATCCTTCCCCTCACTTCAGTGGATTAAACCAGCTCAGTATATTGGACCCCAACACCCGGTCCTCTTTGCTAGCCGACTGGACTTCAGCAACGCGGTCCGTGTCTGCATATCTGATGTAATCAAACAAACAACCAAAAATTCAAGGTGTGGCTGCACCAAGGCAGCTAGGTCGAAACGACCAAACACACTCAACACGGTGTGACCTCGTATACTCAAGCTACCTGGCTCGCAACCTGCTGCTCAGACCGTGTCTCATCTGTGAAACCCAACACGGTGCATAAACAATGCGACCAAGTCTACTTTTACTCAAACTGAAGAAGTTCCTCATAAACTCATGATGGCTACCTATTCTCAGGCAAGGCAGTTACAACCGACATTTTCACATTTCAAGTGACAAGGGAAGGCTGGTACTCCAGATGCCCCGCATGCTCCCCACACCTTTTTACCAACCCTGCTGCTCACGGCCATCAATGATCAAAAAGAGCTTACTCTAAAGGTAAGGGCCCGTGCAATTCTTACACCTAGGAACACTTCCCACATTCCCATGCTGATGGTCAATAGACGATCTCCTCAAGTAGCTCTCTCTGTGTATCAAAGCCATCCTGCATCTCTGCACCTGAACTGTCAGTGAATGTCCAAAGCCCTTCCCTATTGTTTGTTGCAATGTCCAAACCCTTGAGTCAAGTTCAGGTGGCTCTTGCATTTAATCGTCCCTTTCAACTATCCTCGCTAGGCAGCCCCACACAATAGATTGATTGCAGATCAGTGCAATCGGCTGCAAGTCGCTTGCAAACATGGTTTCAGAATTGATAATGGGAGAGGCGACCCTCCTGACTGATGAGACATACTGGCTTGCCAAATTGTAGTGGCACCAATCAGTGCAGAAAGAAAATCAGATCATTGGACATAAACATCGAAAGCCACCCAATACCCAGACCAACAGACGAGACTACATGCCCAGGCCCAAAATGGCCTGCTTTGCCATACCTGCACCTATGGAAAGATAACAGTCCAACTGGAATTTTCACACTGCTTTGCAATAATCTTCGCGGAAATCTACACAGAAAGAATCACTTGCCAGGGAGTCTGCAACAAGGGCCCAGACCCTAGTCTATACTAATACCTCTGCAATAGGGGCTCAGCCCCTGCCCTCAAATATCACCTCAGTCATTTGAGGGAATGACAAGCCTGCCAGCTGCACACCTCATATCTCCCCTTATATTGTAAGTTCTAGTGTCAGGGGTACGCTACATGGAGTGTCAGGCAAGTTTTGCCAATACGGGACCATAGGACTGACTCGTAACCGACTTTAGCCACCTCGCCTCAATATAAACTTCCTTTTATATCGCTAAGTCAAGCGATGTTCTGCAGGACACATACTTTCTTGTCTCTCAGAAGACCGCTGCCCTCTACCCTCCCAAATCATTGGGCATGTAATTATAATGTAAATGTCACCCAATGTTATGGCCTATACATGGCAAGTGGCTGCAGCTGGAGGGCCATCAACTCCTGAATCCCTACTTTGACAGCTGGCAGTTATATAAGCTAGGGATAGCCCCATTCATCAAAGGCTGTGTGTTACACACAGCATTCACATTGTAAGCAGCAGTAGCACCTGACCCAATGGCTGTAGCAGCATTGAAAGCAGCCACACTGCTACAGCTAGCGTCGTTGTGGCAAGTGACCAGCGGCAGGCCCCCAACCCTGGCAGGGTAGTTCCAAGGCACATAGATGCTCATCTGAGGTTGGTTGCTCATTGCAAAACTCAACCCACCCACCACTGTTGGCCAAGCGCACGGCACACACAGCACAGCACGCAGCCTCATGTCATAGGCCAGATTTGAACCCGTAGCAGTGAAGTAAGCCCTGCGCCAAGTGTCAAAGTAGTTTCCTAGGGCATGCAACCCCGTGTTGTCTGTCATCGCGTCCGGTGGGATGTCAGCCGCACCATTTGCCAGGCAGGATGCAGAATTCAAATCCTCGTCAGCACCTGTTGGGTATACGAAACTAGCTGTCCCATCATCTGCCACACACATGGCCACTCCCTTGCCAACGCTCCTGTACTCCGCAGGCACTACAGTACCGCTGGGGTCTGCAAAAGGGATTCCTTCAGTAGCATAGTAATCGCCATCGTTGTTGATCCGTAGGGTCTTAGTGCGCAGCAGGTTGTTGTAGTCGGTCTGGAACTCGACGTTCCCGGTACGAGGGCTTCCAAAGCTGATTACACCTTGCACGGAGTAGCCAGGAATCTTGCCGCTAGCAAGTGCCATGGCAACCATGTAGGCCAGGGAACCGCCGGAGGAGTGACCCGTAACCCAAACATTGGCTCTGCCGGTGATACGAGCATTAGCCTGCAGGGAAAGGGAACCAACATTTAGGTGTGATGAGTTGTAGAAAAGACCCTGAATATGTATTATTTTCCAAGACATGCCATAGCAAAAAGTGCCGCAGCTAAAGCCGTCACAAAGAACAGCGAGGTGGAGCAAAATGTACAAGTTGTCTTTGGCATGCAAGCATGACCATGTATGCCTAGACATGAGGTCCAGCAGCAGCAGCATGAAAAAACCGTGGCATAGCACTGCATGATTTGCCTCCCTCCCTCCTCCTTTTCTTATTTGGCGCTTGATATTGGACAACTCCTTCGGTTTGCAATGCTAGGAAGGATTTATCCTGCCATGATGGGAGCTTCCTTGTACCGGTTCCGATCAGCTGGAATGGAAACTGCCATGCACTTGAGCTATGCACTGGCCCAGAGATCCAAACCATGTTGCACTGCTCGTAGACCACTGCTTGCTGTTCCCTCTGCACAATCCCGCAGCTACGCAGAAACCCGCCCTCTCAACTACTTAAAGCACCCTCATACATCTTTCCCCCTTAAAGCTCTGCAAAAGCCCCTGCTTCTCAAACGTAATGGATAACTTTCAAACACATGAGGAATCCCCCTGCACCAACCTACCTTTGCTGCGCTGAGAGCAGAAGCCAGTGGAGTCCTGAGCTGCTTGTATGCAAAGAGGTACCCAGTGTGTACTGCTGCTCCGGGTGTGGTGGTGCCCAAAGCAGCAGCAGCATCAGCCAGCGCGAAGGCATTATCCACTCTATCCCCGTGAGCGCCCCTGCAGCAGCATAGCAACACATTGGGAGCAGCAGATTAGCTGAGCAGACGCAGTACAGCAGCGACGCTGCTGGGCAAAGCTGCCATAACATGGGTGGATTGCATGTTCTTGTGAAGATGTGAGCCTTCAATGGGGCACAATCATCCCCCTAAGTTTTACAGTGGCATGGTGTAGAGACAGGGCACAGGACAAGTGGGTTGTGAGCCACAAAACACTAGAGGAAGTGGTTAGGGCCAGCGCAGGGGGACAGTGGGAGAGCGCTCAGACACACGGACTGTCGGCAAATTCATGGATGCATGCATGGAAGTGGCCTAGTCTTGAGCCGACATGGCTAGTGGAGCATCAACAGGAGCTGCTATGCAGCATTGTGGGTGAGCATGAGGGCTGTTCTGTCTGCAAAAGCTTTCAATCATTCTGATTGGAATCCCAAACAGTAGTGCACATGCTCCAATGATGTGAGTGCACTGATGATGACAGTCACAAATGGCACCTTTTGCTACGGCATATCAGGACAAGTAGTTATGAGGAGTCACGTGCACCATCCCACTGTCGTTGCTGTGGGCTGCAACCATCCCACTGGCATTGCCGTAGCTGTATTTCAGAGAAGAAGGATCAGTGCAGCTCGCATCATAAGGCTGGCAATCTCATGAGCAACAAACAGGGAAAGCTTTGACTAAGAGGGATTGATGCTTCATCCAAGGGTGGCCGGGCATGAGGGCTGGGTGGCAAGGGTTCATAATTGCTTTCTAGCTGCTGGTATTTGCTCTGACCAGGTACAAAGCTGCTGTTAGAAGCTGTCGTCACTGGACACTCACCTAATGGTAATGAACAGGTTCTTGCCAGCAGCAAACACATAGGCACTGTTAATTGATTGTTCCCCTTGGTAGGCAAACTTCTGCTGGACCTGCTTTGTGGACCCAGAAACCACGCCCCATGGAGCGACGCATTTCGCAAAAGCAGCTTCCTTGGGGGAATTTGCGATCACAGCAAGCTGGTGGAAGATGATCATAAGTGGAGATTGTGCTTGTTGCTGAACGGTAAAGGAGTCCCAGTTCGTGGGGAGGTACCCTCCGCTTGAGGCTGGGAGAAGAACCTTCGACGAGGAAGGGCAGACAAGAGGTGGGGAGTCCCATGTGATGCCGAAAAGCTGGCTCTTGGTTCCGGCAGGAAGTGGTGTGTCTGCAGGAGCCTGCGCGATGACAGGCCTGACGGTTGCTGCTGCCGTGGCATCGACCGTGACGGCAACATCGTCCTGTCCGTATGCTCCTGCAGTAACACGTATATCAGCCAGATCGACCACATGCACAGCACGCGAGCGGGCTTGGAGCTTTCCGGTTTCATATTGTCATCGCATGCGCAGCGAGAAGCCAGCGCGGCTTACCTACAACGAGTAGGAGCATGGGCAACAAAATCAGCTTGTGCAGCATGACAGCACTGTCTATAGAGAGATATAGATCTAATCTCCTTCTTGGCGGCACAGAAGGCTCCGTGCTTGGGGTGCGCCAGGTGTCAAAGTACGCCTGCTAGCATTGTTCGTCCATGCAAGCGTGCCCACAAGTACCAGTCATATGTTACGCCTGCATCAACCTCCTGATGCATACCATCAATAGCCTAAGCTTCCGTTCTGTGTCAGTTCCCAGCGTCACCGCCTTGTAACCCAATCAAATGGGTCACTTGGTGGGAATGCAGACTGCAGTGATAGCAGCCTAAAATGCGGCCGACAAACGATGGAATGTTTCACACTGCGCAATACAGTATGTGTGCTGCCCCTATTCAGAGGGCTTGCTACTTCTATCCCAGGGGCACAAGGCTCACATGAGGACCACGTCGTGCAGCACAAGTTATGCTGCGTGTTCTCAACTCTTGCCCCACTTGTCATGCAGCATGCGGACACTACGTACAAGCCATACACGTGCCAGCGAACCCAGCCATAGTTTTCATGGCTATAAAACAGTAGCACCACAGTCATTTTAACAGACCACATGAACACCTCCAAATGATCCATCCAGTAGGGAGGAATGTGCACTGTTATCAGCCAAGCAGCTGCTTCATATTTCTGCCTGAAACAGACATCCTTCTAGTACTAGCGTGCCTAATCCTGCAATGGCCACCCCCATCACTTAGCTATGTGTGCAAGTAGATACCTTATCATCATTAACAACAACAAACATTTAAGGTGTGGCAACCGCAAAGGGCTGCTAGGTCGAAACGACCAGACACACCATCGGATGGATCCAAACACAATGGCTTTCAGACCACCAACCAAGTAGTACTGATACCGAAACATGTATCCAGGCAAGACAGAGCCCATGATCAAACAAACAAACAAACAAAAATTTAAGGTGCGGCAACCGCAAAGGGCTGCTAGGTCGAAACGACCAAACACACCATCGGATGGGTCCAAAAACAATGGAATCCATACCACCAAGCAAGAGGAATACCCAAGCAGACATCCAACTACGGACACGGCAAACAAATCACCAGCAGGAGACTGATGGGTGTACCCAAATCAAACACAATCCAGAGCACCAACCAAGCAGGATGTCCAGTAAGTCCACCGCATATGTACCACCCAAGACGGCCAGCACACCAACCAAGGCGAATACCCAAACATGTAGCTATCTAGACTTCAACCAGTTCCTCATCAGACGAATCACTAGGAACATCTGTCTCCGACTCCGAATCAAACAGATCCAAATATTGACCTGCCGGGAGCAAGATATCCGGTAAGTCCACCACATCAGTACCACCTGTCTGATGGCAGTACCAACAGACACGAACACACACGGCCACATACTTGACCAAGGCCGAGAGAGGGACACAGCCAGTGGCTGACAGTGCCCAGAAATCAGCATACCTGAGCGAGGACAACGCGGCCACGGGGGGAACCACAGCTGCCAGAAACAAATCTCTAGCCTCAACAATTGTGGGGTGTTCACACATGAACAAACAATGCGCCTCATCATCAACTACTGTGGAGCTACACCGCAAACATGTGCGTTGAGAATGCGGAAGGAGGGGCGGAAGCCAACGCCCAGTATGGATACGCAAATGATGGCAACCAAGACGAAAACGCAAGAAACGTACCAACACACCATGAGACAGTCGACATGAGTAAAAAGAAGGGACAACGCCCAAAACATGTGTACCAACAACCCTGAAATACAGACCAGTACGGGACCCAGGACCATTGACAACCTGGGACAGACGCTGAATGTGCTCAGTGTACCGAGTATGCAATGCCTCATCAATGCCATCAATATCCAAAGGCAGGCAAGCTCGCAAGGTGCGAGTAAGACCACCTTCACGGGGCAAAAGGATCCGTAGCACCTGAAAAAGAGCCCCCACAAAGTTATGGGCACGGGAGCGAGTGGAGAGAGCATCATCAATGTTCTGTTGCAGAGCACTTCGATACACTGAAGCAGCATCCAACTCAACAAGGCAGTTATGAAAACGAACAGCACGCCGAACATAGCAATGCACAAGAGGTTCAGATCCAAGCTCATGTAACAAAGGCAAAAGAGGCACAGACTGAGGGAGCTGCAACCACTGACGGACCAGACGGCACCGCTTAACCTCCAAAGGATCTTTAAGGCTATAGAATTTAGCTAGGGTCCAACCAGACGACCACAAACCCGGAATAGATAGAAGGCCCCAGAGTTCACACCCATACAAACCAGCTGGCTCCATAACAGTGTGCAACAATTTCAAGAAGGCTGGGAGTGCACAGGGAAAGTCTGGTGCCGCACGCATCTGAGCAGTAGCAGCATGAAAAGAAGAGGAAAAACAGGAGGCCCTGTGAGCTGCCATAGTGCCCGCAGAGGCTGCTGTGTCATAAATTAGGCCAAGATAGCGTGTCCCCTCAGTAGGTGAAGCTGATGCAAGGGGCGCGGAACCAAGACTCAAAGAACATTCACCAACTGGAGCTCCCGCCTGCAAACCCAAAACGAGTCCGATACACTTAGGCACTGACAGCTTAAGATTGCGAGCAGCGAGCACGACATTAGTATGGGTCAGCAAAGCCTGCAAGTCGGGGAGGTACTCTGCCATGAGAGCAGCATCATCAGCATAATGATAGTCCGGATGGCACCCAGGAAGACCAGGGAAGCATGGCCCCTTATCAAGTGCACTTAATGCTCCACTTAGTGGCTGGACATACAAATTGTATAACATGGGGCTCAGGGGGCATCCTTGCTTGACCCCAATACCAACATGGAAAGGCTCTGCAACAACTCCATTGGTAACCACCTGATAGCGCAAACCCTGGTACATGCCTGCAATCCCTCGCACAAGATGTTCGGGAAACTCCAACTGGAGGAGAGTTTCCACCAATTTGCCATGATCAGTAGTATCATATGCGGCCGAGACATCCAAGAATACCACATACATGAGACGATTGGTAGTGAGCGCATGATGAGCCAAATGCTGCACAACAAACATATTATGAAGGGTACTCCGATCAGGCAAGAACCCTGCTTGCCGGGGGAACATGTCACCATGCTGGTGACTGTACTGAGTGTGGGCCACATACACCCCAGAACCCAAGCAATTTGCATATAACTTGTGGAGTAGTGAGGACACCACTATAGGGCGGTAGTTAACCTCCTGAGAATGGTCCCCACGCTTATATATAGGATTCAACAAGGCAAGACTCATCTCAGCGGGCTCCTTGCCAGCTAAGTGCACAGCTCGTAGAATGGATTGTATCAAATATCGAACAGGGTAGGCAGCCAGAGCAGGCACTGGGAGGCCTGTTTTACCAGGAGAGGCCCGGCGTTTAAGTCGCTTGAAGGCACTTTGAAGTTCATCATCCCCAAACAAGTCATCTAAGTCTTCTGTTGTAGGAGGTGCCAAGGATGGCAAGGGGGGCCTCACAGGCGGCCCACTGAAGACGCTGGAAAAGTGCTGGGCAAATTCATCAGCTGTAGGCACAACAGGGCTGGATTGGGCAATGCCACGGCGTAGGGCCTTCCAGAAGTATGTGGGCTGAGACCGACACAGCTGCTCAAACCTGGAGTATTGCTGTCCTGCATGCTGACGCTTCTTGCGCTGATAGAGACTGCGAAGCTGCTTGGTCTGCTCAGCTGTGACAGCCACACCACGAAGGGCCCGCACGGCGGCCTTGCACTCATCATCAAACCATGGCTGATGGACCTTTTTACGCCGACAAGAGCTAGACACCGCACGAATTTTCATCCCAACCACCTTGGCTGCCTGGAAAAGGGCCTGCCCAAGCAACTGGACAGACTGATCCAGTGTCTCAGAAGATAGAGTAGCTGTTTGGGCATCTGCAAGCAGAGCAATCACTGCTGGGTCTGTCTCAAGTGCAGAATAAAAGTCCATACGCTTTGCCTCATCCCACACTAATCGCACCATGGGTTCTGTTTGCCCAAAAGCAGAAGGAGACCCCACACTCTCCAAAGATGACATAGCAAGCCCCATAGACATGGGCAGGTGGTCACTACCATGGACATGACTAAGTACAACAGGGTTCAGAACCCTAGGCAGCAGACCGGCTGATACCAAACAATGATCTGGGCGGGTCTGTGCTCCACGAGCAGTAAAAGACGGTACAATCGGCACAGCCACACCCCCACCAGCGCCCCGTCCTGTACAGAGGAGGGTACCAGTGGTCAAACATAAGTTTATCAAACATTGCCCAGAGCTATTCATCGCATGAGAGTCAGGACCACGGCGGCATGCCAGTCCAATCGGTCGACCAGAAGGATCTAAACCCCTATCATCCAAATCCCCAACATGTGCATTGAAGTCACCTATGCAGAGCACCTGTGCTCCAGATGCCTGAAAGGCACCTATTTCAGACAATAATGTGTCATACACCTCGTGCATTGCTGTGCTGTTCTGCGGAACATACACCGTACCGAGAATGAGCCTACCAACAGCGGTGGAGAATTGGAGCCAGATCACATATGGAGATAACTTTCGTAACTTAACCTGATACCGGACATGAATGTCGTTCTGAACGTATACGGCCAAACCATGGCCAGCCGTCCCTTGTGAAGAAGGACCACAACACACATATGGACGATGTGACTGTGATAGAAACCCATGCAGGGGATCAGCAAGAATAGATCTGGTCTCCTGCAATGCAACCACCGAATGCTGCCGAAACAAATGATGCCAATGCAAAAAAGCCTGGATCTTGGTGGGTGACGTACCATTGACATTATACGATAGCAATGTCAGGGAAGTCACTGTGGGCTGCCCACCCCTTCAAGCCAGCTTCGACTTCGGCGCAGCGGCCTGAGGAGGGACAGCTCCAGGGGGAGGAGGGGGGAAGGGGCCGTTGCTACCAGAAGCTCCTGCTGCTGTGGGTGCTGCTGGTCCAGCTCCTGCTGTACCTGCTGCTGCTGCTGCTGTTGCTGCTGATGGCCCTGCAGCTGCTGATGATCCTGGTACTGCTGCTGGGCTTTCTCCTGCCCGTGCAGGGTAGGGATTGCGTACCCGAGTGGGGCCTGTAGGTCTTGGGCCTGCTGCTGTGGGTGCTGCTGCTGCGCCAGGGGCTGTTGCTGCTGGGTTGGCCCTTGGGCGAGGGGGCACACACTGGGCTGGGTTCCACTGCGTGGCCGGTCGTACACCAGCCTGCACCCGCACGAAGATCTCGCTTCCATGCCACCGTGGGAAAGCGCCTGCTGTCTTGAGCTCCAGGAAACGTGGCTTCAGAGTGGACCGTTCATCCTGTTGCTGCTTGGTAAGGGCTTGGTCGAGACCCCACCCGCTCAGCTGTTTGAAGGCGTACCAGCGCTGGAGCGCCGTGAGGGTGAAGGTCCTGCTGATTAGCTTGACGAACCATACCGAACCTGCCTTGAAGGCTTCCGCAACAGCATAGTCAGGCAGGCCAGCTGCTGCACGCAACTTAGCGGAGACCTCCGTGCTAGTGGTTTGGGCACCCCGAGTGAAGACAATCACCTTGCAGTCATTGGCAGCCCGCATAAGCCGCTCCACTCGGTCAGACTCGGGGACGGGTGCAGCAGATGGAGCAGGCACAGGGCGTTGACGCCGAGCTTCCGTCACTTTGGCATCAAGTTCTGCCTTCTCCTTTTGCAGCTGCGTAATGACCTCCTTGGCAACGACAAGTTCCGCTTTCGCACGTTCAAGTTGCTCGGTGAAAGACTCGGTGAGCACACGCACCTGCTCCTGCAGGGTTTCCATCTGCGCCTTAAGGGTCGCATTGCTAATGAGGAGGTCGTCATAAGCATCTTTGCTAATACTAGCAGCCTGCTGGGAGCCCCCACTACTGCTGGTTGGCTTCTGCCGTTTTGACATGGCTAGCGTGGACCAACTAACGCGACTTCATAATCAAGAACATCACCCACTCCTCCACCGGTTGCAATGGCATGGCAAACAATGACGATCATTAGGGGATCGAAGAGTGAGTTCGTAACAGCGCACGGTACCGAGCGACCGACATTGGGGTAGCCTAGAAAGTATCAGTCATGTCATTATTGTCGTTTCGACCTAGCAGCCCTTTGCGGTTGCCGCACCTTAAATTTTTGTTTTGTATTGCACCAGCACAACACCCTGCATGCCTTCCAACAGCCCCTCTGCATCCAACATACGTCAGCCAGCAAACACAACAACAAACACCACCATGCTATTTCATACGCCTGCCATCCCTGTACCTATACTCTTCACAAAAAGCTCATACACCTTAGCAAGCAGCAGCAGCACTCTTTGCTTTGTGGACCATCATCTTACCCCACAATAAATGTCTTACCAGTGCCACAACGCAAACACACCATCTTCTTTACCCCAGCAATGCCCTATGTGTCCAGCACATGCAAGAGTGTGTGTCAATACCTCAGCATTGCCCAGCCTTCCAGGGCAAGTCACAATGAGGCAACCATTTGGAGTAGCCGTTCTTACTGTTGGTGTAATGCAATACTGCAAAGTCACTATTTTAGGTGCCCATTCTTACAGAATCTGCTGCTGCATGCTGTCTGGCTGATGTGCCAGACAGCACAGCAATGCACGAGGTGTATGACACATTATTGTCTGAAATAGGTGCCTTTCAGGCATCTGGAGCACAGGTGCTCTGCATAGGTGACTTCAATGCACATGTTGGGGATTTGGATGATAGGGGTTTAGATCCTTCTGGTCGACCGATTGGACTGGCATGCCGCCGTGGTCCTGACTCTCATGCGATGAATAGCTCTGGGCAATGTTTGATAAACTTATGTTTGACCACTGGTACCCTCCTCTGTACAGGACGGGGCGCTGGTGGGGGTGTGGCTGTGCCGATTGTACCGTCTTTTACTGCTCGTGGAGCACAGACCCGCCCAGATCATTGTTTGGTATCAGCCGGTCTGCTGCCTAGGGTTCTGAACCCTGTTGTACTTAGTCATGTCCATGGTAGTGACCACCTGCCCATGTCTATGGGGCTTGCTATGTCATCTTTGGAGAGTGTGGGGTCTCCTTCTGCTTTTGGGCAAACAGAACCCATGGTGCGATTAGTGTGGGATGAGGCAAAGCGTATGGACTTTTATTCTGCACTTGAGACAGACCCAGCAGTGATTGCTCTGCTTGCAGATGCCCAAACAGCTACTCTATCTTCTGAGACACTGGATCAGTCTGTCCAGTTGCTTGGGCAGGCCCTTTTCCAGGCAGCCAAGGTGGTTGGGATGAAAATTCGTGCGGTGTCTAGCTCTTGTCGGCGTAAAAAGGTCCATCAGCCATGGTTTGATGATGAGTGCAAGGCCGCCGTGCGGGCCCTTCGTGGTGTGGCTGTCACAGCTGAGCAGACCAAGCAGCTTCGCAGTCTCTATCAGCGCAAGAAGCGTCAGCATGCAGGACAGCAATACTCCAGGTTTGAGCAGCTGTGTCGGTCTCAGCCCACATACTTCTGGAAGGCCCTACGCCGTGGCATTGCCCAATCCAGCCCTGTTGTGCCTACAGCTGATGAATTTGCCCAGCACTTTTCCAGCGTCTTCAGTGGGCCGCCTGTGAGGCCCCCCTTGCCATCCTTGGCACCTCCTACAACAGAAGACTTAGATGACTTGTTTGGGGATGATGAACTTCAAAGTGCCTTCAAGCGACTTAAACGCCGGGCCTCTCCTGGTAAAACAGGCCTCCCAGTGCCTGCTCTGGCTGCCTACCCTGTTCGATATTTGATACAATCCATTCTACGAGCTGTGCACTTAGCTGGCAAGGAGCCCGCTGAGATGAGTCTTGCCTTGTTGAATCCTATATATAAGCGTGGGGACCATTCTCAGGAGGTTAACTACCGCCCTATAGTGGTGTCCTCACTACTCCACAAGTTATATGCAAATTGCTTGGGTTCTGGGGTGTATGTGGCCCACACTCAGTACAGTCACCAGCATGGTGACATGTTCCCCCGGCAAGCAGGGTTCTTGCCTGATCGGAGTACCCTTCATAATATGTTTGTTGTGCAGCATTTGGCTCATCATGCGCTCACTACCAATCGTCTCATGTATGTGGTATTCTTGGATGTCTCGGCCGCATATGATACTACTGATCATGGCAAATTGGTGGAAACTCTCCTCCAGTTGGAGTTTCCCGAACATCTTGTGCGAGGGATTGCAGGCATGTACCAGGGTTTGCGCTATCAGGTGGTTACCAATGGAGTTGTTGCAGAGCCTTTCCATGTTGGTATTGGGGTCAAGCAAGGATGCCCCCTGAGCCCCATGTTATACAATTTGTATGTCCAGCCACTAAGTGGAGCATTAAGTGCACTTGATAAGGGGCCATGCTTCCCTGGTCTTCCTGGGTGCCATCCGGACTATCATTATGCTGATGATGCTGCTCTCATGGCAGAGTACCTCCCCGACTTGCAGGCTTTGCTGACCCATACTAATGTCGTGCTCGCTGCTCGCAATCTTAAGCTGTCAGTGCCTAAGTGTATCGGACTCGTTTTGGGTTTGCAGGCGGGAGCTCCAGTTGGTGAATGTTCTTTGAGTCTTGGTTCCGCGCCCCTTGCATCAGCTTCACCTACTGAGGGGACACGCTATCTTGGCCTAATTTATGACACAGCAGCCTCTGCGGGCACTATGGCAGCTCACAGGGCCTCCTGTTTTTCCTCTTCTTTTCATGCTGCTACTGCTCAGATGCGTGCGGCACCAGACTTTCCCTGTGCACTCCCAGCCTTCTTGAAATTGTTGCACACTGTTATGGAGCCAGCTGGTTTGTATGGGTGTGAACTCTGGGGCCTTCTATCTATTCCGGGTTTGTGGTCGTCTGGTTGGACCCTAGCTAAATTCTATAGCCTTACAGATCCTTTGGAGGTTAAGCGGTGCCGTCTGGTCCGTCAGTGGTTGCAGCTCCCTCAGTCTGTGCCTCTTTTGCCTTTGTTACATGAGCTTGGATCTGAACCTCTTGTGCATTGCTATGTTCGGCGTGCTGTTCGTTTTTATAACTGCCTTGTTGAGTTGGATGCTGCTTCAGTGTATCGAAGTGCTCTGCAACAGAACATTGATGATGCTCTCTCCACTCGCTCCCGTGCCCATAACTTTGTGGGGGCTCTTTTTCAGGTGCTACGGATCCTTTTGCCCCGTGAAGGTGGTCTTACTCGCACCTTGCGAGCTTGCCTGCCTTTGGATATTGATGGCATTGATGAGGCATTGCATACTCGGTACACTGAGCACATTCAGCGTCTGTCCCAGGTTGTCAATGGTCCTGGGTCCCGTACTGGTCTGTATTTCAGGGTTGTTGGTACACATGTTTTGGGCGTTGTCCCTTCTTTTTACTCATGTCGACTGTCTCATGGTGTGTTGGTACGTTTCTTGCGTTTTCGTCTTGGTTGCCATCATTTGCGTATCCATACTGGGCGTTGGCTTCCGCCCCTCCTTCCGCATTCTCAACGCACTTGTTTGCGGTGTAGCTCCACAGTAGTTGATGATGAGGCGCATTGTTTGTTCATGTGTGAACACCCCACAATTGTTGAGGCTAGAGATTTGTTTCTGGCAGCTGTGGTTCCCCCCGTGGCCGCGTTGTCCTCGCTCAGGTATGCTGATTTCTGGGCACTGTCAGCCACTGGCTGTGTCCCTCTCTCGGCCTTGGTCAAGTATGTGGCCGTGTGTGTTCGTGTCTGTTGGTACTGCCATCAGTCCGGTGGTACTGATGTGGTGGACTTACCGGATATCTTGCTCCCGGCAGGTCAATATTTGGATCTGTTTGATTCGGAGTCGGAGACAGATGTTCCTAGTGATTCGTCTGATGAGGAACTGGTTGAAGTCTAGATAGCTACATGTTTGGGTATTCGCCTTGGTTGGTGTGCTGGCCGTCTTGGGTGGTACATATGCGGTGGACTTACTGGACATCCTGCTTGGTTGGTGCTCTGGATTGTGTTTGATTTGGATACACCCATCAGTCTCCTGCTGGTGATTTGTTTGCCGTGTCCGTAGTTGGATGTCTGCTTGGGTATTCCTCTTGCTTGGTGGTATGGATTCCATTGTTTTTGGACCCATCCGATGGTGTGTTTGGTCGTTTCGACCTAGCAGCCCTTTGCGGTTGCCGCACCTTAAATTTTTGTTTGTTTGTTTGTTTGTGCCAGAACAGGGCAGGCATCATGTTCTGCAGCTATAATATGATTTAAGCACCCCAGAGGCAACGACAGCTGAGTTTGCTTGCGTATTATTATGGGCTGGCCTGACATACATTGGCTAGCAAGGGATCTAGGGTGGGCTGGTGGCAGCCATGGTGTCAGTTTTGGACAGGAACTTGAGTATGCCGTTGGAGCCTAAGTTGGCTCCTTGTGGGTGGCGCTGCCCCCACCGGCGCCCCGCTTTGACGGGGCCATTTGGTAATTGGTAATTGGTATCTCGGAGACAGATGTTCCTAGTGATTCGTCTGATGAGGAACTGGTTGAAGTCTAGATAGCTACATGTTTGGGTATTCGCCTTGGTTGGTGTGCTGGCCGTCTTGGGTGGTACATATGCGGTGGACTTACTGGACATCCTGCTTGGTTGGTGCTCTGGATTGTGTTTGATTTGGATACCATTGTTTTTGGACCCATCCGATGGTGTGTTTGGTCGTTTCGACCTAGCAGCCCTTTGCGGTTGCCGCACCTTAAATTTTTGTTTTGTTTACACCCATCAGTCTCCTGCTGGTGATTTGTTTGCCGTGTCCGTAGTTGGATGTCTGCTTGGGTATTCCTCTTGCTTGGTGGTATGGATTCCATTGTTTTTGGACCCATCCGATGGTGTGTTTGGTCGTTTCGACCTAGCAGCCCTTTGCGGTTGCCGCACCTTAAATTTTTTGTTTGTTTGTTTACTACTTCCCCACCAACTGCCAAGTTCCACATATGATAACCTGCCCACCAAGGTCCTCTCAGACCCCGCCCCAACCCGTAGGACCTAATTACAGGGGCCCGTCCGGGTAAATAGGATGTATATACCTGCACTACAGCTTGCATAGTACGCATACCACTGCTCTGCTAATGGCCAGCACTCCGTCTGTGCCACAGGGGCGAACTGTAGCGCCGCGCAGCTGACCATGAAACATGCCTCATGACAGACACAAAACTTGCTCAGGCACTGGCTTAGCCATATGCATTACGGATGCCTTAGGTGCGTATTTTGGGAACGGCTGACTAAACAAAGGATCCCGATCGTTGAGGTCCGCAGTCCGGGTTCACAGGGGCCTCAAGATTTCAGTGCTGCCTGTAGCGCATCTGCACATCTTGCATGGCCCGTGCCGCCCTGGCTGCCTGCAGCTGCTGATGACCCTAACTTTTCCGAGCTTGCCCATGGCTTCGCGAACCTCGGGCTCTAAAGAGTACAAAGGATGCCACCCATTACAGCATTGTGACAACATATTTACAGACGTGTAAACCAAACACTGACTCCATTAGTCCAGCAGACATAAGTACACTTGGCCTCAACTGCAGAACGGCAGGCACCGAAGGGCAGAAGGACACTTGGAATTCCGCGAGCGGTAAACGGGAAAAGCTCGTTGGTACGTTGTAGCAAAAGTGTCAAAAAGGTTCCTGGAGGATGATAACGTACTCGAGGTGGCTAGCCCAGGACGGTTTAAGGATTGCCGCTCAAACGAGCTACTCGACCATCGGCGAGGCTTGGTAGCAACGATGAGCCGTTGGAACCGAAATTTGTGGTTGGGATGCATTAATAGAGTAATAAAGCAGCTGTGCGCAAAGTTGGACTGCTCCATGTGCACTGCAGCGTCTTAATTTCGCATTCTGGCGTTCTACCGGTGTAACCCGTTGCCAGGTTCCCCACGCCGAGTCAATTGCGTTTCTCTCAAGTGGCTCCGCGACCAGGTGCACGAGTGGTTGATCAGAAATTTTCACAGCTCTTCTCGGACCCTCTACCACACTGTTATCCTTCCAAAGCACTTCGCTTTGGTATAACAAACAATTCTTATCGGTTAGAATTTCCCAAATCACTGCCCAAGGCCCTGGGCTGGCATCGCCTTCCCTGGAAGAGTCCGTGCCTGATATTTTGACAAGCATGATCAGGATTCTGACCGATAACTTTTGCTGAGGATATCATAGATGTTAGATCGCGCGCATTAGCTTCGTCGACAAATGCAGGGCCAGGTCCCTCAAACTTACTGGGAGGAAAGCACATGCGCAGAACCATAGAGGGGTCCATAGTTGTATTCACGCCTGGAAGAGCACGTATCAGTCTATATTAAGATAAAGGGGAGCCATATGCTCGGTGCGGCGAGCGCAGGCACAACAGGACACTCCCTCGATAAGGGTAAGGCAGGAGCCATCAGCTCGGCGCGACCAAAGACGAGCACAGAGGACGCAGATCAATAGCTCCGTGACATTTAAGCTGTCTTACAGCCCATGCGTAAAGTTTGAGTCAAGACATGGCACGCTGTCCAGCGCTAGTAGCCTAATCCAGGGGATCAACCTGGCCAAGCCTCGTGCGCAGGAACTCCTGCGTTGCACGAGTGACGTGGTGAACCTGGCCCGTTGTCACTCCTTCGTCACTTGCTGATGCTTGGGAACATAGAACAGGGTTGGTTTTAAATGCAGGCGTTCTGCTGTCCTCCATATGGCCAGCCAAATGACCAGCGAGTAGGCAGACCCGGTTCCTGCACGGTTGCGCGTCGAGCTGCTAGGGTGACCACCTGCGGGTGCTGGGGTGAAGCAGCATGCTTGCCGAGATAGACTGTGCCTACTAGTAAGCACAATAGAACGGTAATAAAGCACAATCACGTGAAGGTCCACATCCTTTGTATGCAGACTTCAACAAATGCACAAGAGTCACCGTCTTTCTCAACCCTGCACTTACACGAAGCGAGGTGGGCCCAGGGGCAATCAACCTGAATCATGCTGTGCTAGCCTCCCCCATAACAAGCAGGAGCACCTTCCTGTCTGCTCCAAAACAACCGTGATGTCCATTGGCATTCCCTCCATCAAAACTACAAGCATCCCATGGAGGGTAAACCATCGGCCCTACACACACCTAAGCTCCTGCTCCTGAACCCTGCTGCTACAGTATATAAGGCCATTCACCGCACTGACGTCTTGCAGCCATGCAGCCCTTTGGCATGAAGCACACCACTGAACCACTGTTGAGACTGAGGCACTCAACAGGTGCGTGGAGCAGCATAACCCACTGCATGAGTAGCCTAAACAGACCCCGGAAACCACCCGTCCCTACCTACTACAAACAAACAGTACACCCTACCTAACCGCAAACAAACAAACGCCCCTACCCACTATGCAAACAGGTGTGGCTGCACACAAGGCAGCTAGGTCAAAAAAAAGGGACCAGACACACTCAATTTACTCCTAAGCTCATCCCGCTGCTCAAGTGCTCCTTCCCCTGTTGCTGCAATGGCCACTGCGGCCGCACCCACATGGTGAGAAGGTTTGCAGCAGACTGCCAGTTCTTGCTGACAGAAATTATACCCATAATCCCTGTGAACAAGAACTGGCAGTCTGCTGCAAACCTTGGGTACTTGCCAAAAAAACATTGTGTTGATGGTGAAGCAGGTGCTATGCCTCATCGAACGCTGCTAGCCGTGACACAAGTATCAAAACAACGAAGCAAACATGTCACCCAGTAAGTTGTTTTACTAACTTACCAATGCATGTGCTACAGCTCAAATGTAATGAGTTGCCGACACTATGAATGCATAATCAGTGAGACACCTCACAACCCAGTAGCAGCGGCGGCAGCTTCTCCTCCCTGCCCCGCGTTCTGCCACCGCTACACCTCCTCTACTGCTCCCACGTTCCCCATGCTATCAATCGCTGCTCATCTCTGCTGCTGCCCGAGCTCTTGCCATTTGACCTCGCCAAAACGTCGCTCAAGTTGGGACAGTTCGCAACCATCTGTACCAGCAACAGGGGCAGCAGAGCAGCAGCGACCCGGTTGGGACCATCACCGCAGTAGTAGCAGCAGCAGCAGCAGCAGCAGGAGAATGCCAGATCCCATGCTACTGCTGAAGTTGCTGCTGCTGCTGCTGCTGCCAAGAACATTAACACCTATGGCTGCTGAGGGCTGCAGGAGAGGCAGAGCTTCCAGTGCCGCTGCCTGCATGACATGCAGCCATTGAACCCAGGAGGCAGTGTTGGTGCCAATCTGACCCTGCAGCCACCACTGCTACTGCTAGTAGTACCTTCACACTGCAACTGCTGCATGCTTGTCGTCTGCGGTTGTTGCTCCTGCTGCTATTATGCTGTTGTTGCGGCACCTGCTGCTGCTGCTGCATGGCTGTTGCTGCTGTGCTGCCCTCCAGCTACTGCCTCTGTACTAGCTGCTGCTGCTGCTCCACTGGCTGCTGTTGCTGCTGCGCCAGTGTGCTGTCATTGTTGTTACTCCTGCTATTATCGTTGCTTTGGTATGCCCTGGTGTTGCTGTGGTTGCTGCTGCAGGTGCTGTGCTGTTAGGTGGCCAACAGCACAGCAGCTTAGCCATCTAACAGCAGCACGTGTGCTCAGTAGCACCGGTGCACCCAGCAGATCACAATCACAGCGATGCCAATCATATCGGGAGCACTTGTACTCTCTACAACAGCAACCGGTGCTACTGCAAGGAACAGAAGCACTTCTCATCCTTGCAGTAGCACCGTGTGCTATCATTAAGGGCACCAGTGCTGCCGATGTGATCGCCATCGCTGTGATATGCTGGACTTTTAAGACAGGGACCAAGAGCTTTCAGCCGCCATAGCATCGTTATTGGCACTGCTGCCTTCCCACACTTCCCTGCTTAGGCAGGCTGCGGTATATCCCACCCACCCCTTGCCCCAACCACCCAAACCCCTACTGGCTGCTCTTCTTCCTCACATCTTCAGCCCCAGCTTCCTTCTTCACATCAGCTGGAACCTCCAGAGCAAACTCGCCCAAGCGACCGTTCCTGTAATCGTTCAGAATCCGTGCCCCTGCCTGCTCCTTATCCCCGTTGAACAGCCGCTGCGCAAGCTCAACTACAAAGTCTTCCGCTGTCATAGCAAAGATGTCCAAATTGTACCGCTCCTGCAACCGCTTGCCTATAGCAGCTTTGCTCGGAAGCTGCTTAAACCGCACAAGCAGGGCTGATGCTATTAGGGACTCAACATACGAGGCTTGCCCGATGTCATTGCACATCGCTAGCCGCTGCGCTGCTTGCTGGTCATTGAAAGATGCTGGGATCACTCCAGGGGCATCTAAGAGGTCAAGGTCACCCCCTAGTCTCACCCAGCGTAGCACCCGGGTGACACCTGGTTTCGCAGCTGACTCCACCACCCTCCTGCCAAGGAGGCGGTTTATGAGGGCTGATTTGCCGATATTGGGGAAGCCGATCACGACTGCTCTGACGGGGCGGGGTTTTAGGCCACGGCGAGCGCGCTTTGCGTTTATGACGGTGCTGATTTCAACAGCAGATTTCTCAAGGGCTTTGACTCCTGAACCTGATTTGCCACTGGTCCAGTAAAGCTGCTGCCCAGTTGCTGCAAAGTAGCCATCCCACTGCTGAAGATCCTTTTTCGAGATCATGTCTGCTCGATTGAAGACGACTATTCGTGGCTTGCTGCCTACCCACTGAGACACCTGTGGGTGGCAAGTGCTCATGGGGATCCTCGCGTCCCTGACCTCCAAGACCACGTCCACCATCTTGAGCTGTTCCTTGAGCTGCCGTTCTGCTTTAGCTATGTGGCCAGGATACCACTGCACCATCTGAATTTGTAGAGACGCATCGGAATTAGCAACTCGGAGGTCCCTCTCCCCCTCCAGGGTCACGGCGTCTAAGTCAAGCTTGCTGAACAGGGACTCGTCTTGGATGCCCTTACGGTACTGACGGGCCATGCCTTTGAGCAGAGCTGCCTCTCTGTCGATTGCAAGGCGCCCAGACGTCGATGGACCGTCGCTCTGGACAGCTTGTGGCGGGAGTGGAAGCAAGGGCCTTGACGGCCGCATGGTACGACCAGACAGTTTCGGCTGAAGGCATCCATTGCTCCTGGTATACAAGAAGGTCCCCATCAACTCGCCTTGCAGATACAGCTGAAACAAGCTTCAATAAGGGGTCGATACACATGCACTCGCAAAGATCATGCAGCGGTCTTATACAGCTTACTGCGAGCCACGATGCTTCTGGCATAGTAGTCTGAACGTAGGCTGTGGCTGAGGCCATGTTCGCAAAGCCCGCCAGTCACTTAGGGCCAGTACCAGAAATTTCTGCAGCCTGGGGTTCCACAGGTGCGACAAACCCGTGCGGGCTTGGCTCGTCGACTTATCGCTATTCTGCGACCTTCTCAAGCTTTACTTGGGAGCCCAGGCTCAGTGCTTTGGTGTTCGCTGCTATCAGCATACACTGCAGACCTCCATCTGCCTCCTACCCTTTCATCCGACTACAGCACACTTGATATTTCTGCACTGGTTGCACACTTAGCGGGGCACTGACTCGCCGTATGGAGTTTCCCCCTGGGTTCCAGTATCTTCGTACTGCCGTTGGAAGGGGTCAGCGAAAACGTTTTGCTGAAGGAGACGTGCTCAGACTTTTGCATCCGTCAGGGAGTGCGAACTTTCGCTTGATTGCTTCTGCTTTCACAGCTTGGTTGTTTATAAGACACATGCTTCTACTGCTGCATCAGGTAGCTGCAGCAGAACTGACCATGTGCACATTCAGCAAGTGTACTACTAAGCCGATGTGAGAATTTTGGATAGATTGCTGCACAGCTTTCAGAGACCGATAGAGAGCCAATTGCCAGACCTTTCAAAAGACCGAGCCAGTTGCATGCTAACCACTGCAAGCGCTCTACACCGCGCAGCATGCTTATCTGGCTACCACCTCATATACTCTGCCAATCCTCATGTATAACTCCAGCCAACCAGTTTGTGCTGCAGGTTGCAGAAATTTGATAGTAACTGTGTCCTTCAATTTCTTCAACCACCCCTTTCAATCAATCAATCAATCAAAACGCAAGACCAGCAATGCCAATGGCCAAACAAACCTAGGCCACAAACACAAGGCTCCTGATCACAATCACGAAGCCACACACAAGCTGAGGCTAGATGCAACGGCGTGCACACCAAGGGGAAACAAACACCACCACTAAAACCCAAAACCTGCTCCACTTCCATCACACATGGGTGGCGGGGAGGCAGCAGGATCAAGCACCACCCTAGTAGGGGCTGGAGGTGGCTCCCACCACCTAGGTACTGGTGAACCACCATCCTCCCAGCCACTGAAAGGCACCACATAGCGCTCCACATGCTTATCAATAGCTTGCTTAGTGCGCCTTCTACACCTCACTAACCGTTGGCTTTCCCAAGGGTGCGTAAGATCCCACAACCTCTTCCTCCAAGCACTCTTAATCTGACATGAAGCCTCCCAGCTCCCCTCATCTTGACCAAGCACCTTCAGATCAGCACACACGCATTTCTCCCAGGTATGGCGAGGCCTACCCACTGGCCTCGTCATGTCACCATGTAATGAAGAGAACAACGCAATATGCGGCAACCTGCCCTCCTCCATGCGGCCCACATGCCCCAGCCAATCAATCAATCAATCAAAACGCAAGACCAGCAATGCCAATGGCCAAACAAACCTAGGCCACAAACACAAGGCTCCTGATCACAATCACGAAGCCACACAACCGATGGTGGATTTGCCACACACAAGCTGAGGCTAGATGCAACGGCGTGCACACCAAGGGGAAACAAACACCACCACTAAAACCCAAAACCTGCTCCACTTCCATCACACATGGGTGGCGGGGAGGCAGCAGGATCAAGCACCACCCTAGTAGGGGCTGGAGGTGGCTCCCACCACCTAGGTACTGGTGAACCACCATCCTCCCAGCCACTGAAAGGCACCACATAGCGCTCCACATGCTTATCAATAGCTTGCTTAGTGCGCCTTCTACACCTCACTAACCGTTGGCTTTCCCAAGGGTGCGTAAGATCCCACAACCTCTTCCTCCAAGCACTCTTAATCTGACATGAAGCCTCCCAGCTCCCCTCATCTTGACCAAGCACCTTCAGATCTGCACACACGCATTTCTCCCAGGTATGGCGAGGCCTACCCACTGGCCTCGTCATGTCACCATGTAATGAAGAGAACAACGCAATATGCGGCAACCTGCCCTCCTCCATGCGGCCCACATGCCCCAGCCACCTCAGCCTATTTGCTGTGATGTATGCTGACAAGGTGGCTACCCCACATGATTTCCTGATATGCTCATTGGTGTGCCGATCTGACAGCCTGACCCCCAGGATGCTCCTAAGGCAGCTAGAGTGCACCCGCTCAAGCTTTTGCGATTGCACTTTGGTCAGGGACCAACACTCACTCCCGAACAGCAGAATTGGCAACACATATGCCTTGTAACACTTCACCTTCGTAGCCAATGACAGATGCTTGGTACCCCACATCTTTTCAAACTGCTTAAACCTCCCCACAGCCTTACCCCTCCTGATATTCAACTCCACATCCAACCTGCCATCAGTCACAAGCACACTTCCCAAGTACTTGAACTGTGACACCTCTTTTACCACACCCTCACTGATAACCACCTCTGGTCCTTGCTGCACTGGCACATCCCCCTCCTTCCAATCCTTGTCAATGGACAGGATCTCAGTCTTGCTTGCATTGATGCGCAACCCAAGACTAGCAGCAACCTTGTCCATCACCTGCAGCATGACCACCAACTCCTCCCTGCTGGGACTTAGCAACACCATATCATCTGCATACAGCAGAACAGACAACAGCTCCACACACCCACCACTACCACACCCATCACGCTCAAGTTTCCCATCTGCATGATAGGCTAGCTTCACCCCACATCCCTCCGGCATCTGAGCCATTGCCTGCCGAACCACAAAGTCCATGTAGATGTTGAACAGCAAGGGAGCAATGACACATCCCTGCCGCACCCCGCCATGCACATCAAACCACTCAGACACCACACCACCCATCCTAACAGCAGCCTGTGTGCCAGTATGCAAGTCCATCAGCAACTCTATCAGCTTTGTGTGTACCCCGTACACATGCAGGATGCGCCATAGCGTGTCTCGCGGTACAGAATCATATGCCTTACGCAAATCCACAAAAGCCATGAATAGAGGCTGATCGAATGCTACAGACTTAGAGATGACCTGGCGTATGGTGAACAGAGCATGAGTGAGGCCCCTCCCCTTCCTAAAAGCAGACTGGTTATCAAGCAGTTGTGCATCGATATGAGAACTGATCTTAGCCAAAATGACCAAGACATACACCTTCCCCGGTATACTTAGCAAGCTTATCCCCCTATAGCTATCTCTCACTTTGCGCTCTCCTTTGCCTTTATACAGTGCCACCAACAGTGCACGTTTCCACTCTACTGGCGCTTTCCCTGACTCCCACACCGCCACAATGACCCTGTGCAACCATTTCAGCATGGTCCCACTGAGCTTTAGCATAGGCGCTGCGATACCATCAACCCCAGGAGCTGCCCCATTTCGACAGGCAAAGACAGCTTCTTCAACCTCCTGCACAGTAGGTGGCTGAGCTGCTGCTTCACTCTGCTGGTTTGCACCTTGCCCTGCCTCCATCTTCTGCACTAACTCCTCAATGGTCTGCTGCATTTGCTGGTCGAGCTTGGCAGGGCAGTTGAGGACATCAGCAAAGTGCTCAGCAAAGCACTTCACCACCTGCTCCCTGCTTTGGAACAGCTGCTTGCCATCAGCACCCCCTAGCACAGCTGTAGGAGCAGCAGAGCTACTGCCCTGCTGCTCCTTGAAGATCCGCTGGACATGCTTGTGGAACACGGCTAGATTACCAGCTTTTAGAGCATGTTCCGCAAACAGCGCTTGCTGCTTGAAGTACCGCTCCTGATCCTTCTTAACCGCTCGCCTAGCAGCATTATTGGCCTCCCTGTAATCTGCCCTGGTAGCATCATTAGGAGAGGACAGCACCGCTGCATGTGCTGCATGTTTCCGCTCAATCTTCTGCAAGGTCGCATCGGATATAGCGAAATCTCGGCGCCGCTGCTGAGGCTTGAGGTTTAGACCAGCCTTATGGGCTGCTTGGCTGGCTGCCGCTGTTAGCTGTGTCCATTCGTCTTGTGCGCTCTGCAACTGAGCCCCTACCAGACGGCTGAACTGGTTAGACATTGCCAGCTCAAAGCACTGCTGAGTTGCTGCAGATTCTTGCAGCCGGCTGCAGTCATAGGGCCGTGCTGGCTGTCCCTTCGCACTGTGCTGCTTGGCCACTGACAAGCGGAGGCGCATCGTAAGCACCAGCATTCTATGGTCAGAGCCACCTGTATCAAAGCTGCGAAAGACCCTGCAGTCTGTCACACTTGACATGAACCGCTTGGAGACAGCTATGTAATCGATGACCCTGAGCACATCCTGCTTGTTTCTATTAACCATCTTGTGAGTAGCAGTCCGGTAATTGCTGTGCTTGAAGAAGGTGTTGGCTAAGCGAAGAAGAAGGTGTTGGCTAACCACCCCTTTCCATCACAATTTGTAACCGTTGCCTGGTTTTACATCTAGTTCAAACACGTGTCAAAAGGACACTGATTTACAGTCAACCACAACTTGCAACAGGTCAGGTGAAAGACAAGCATGTACCACTACCCATATCTCCACAATCTCCTCCAGAGATATGCTGATAAGATAGACATCAACAACACCACATCCTGCTGAATCACTCCAGTCATATCCAGGTAGTCAGTTACGATTACGATTACATCATGGCCCCTCAAAGGGGGCGCCCGTACGGAGCCAACCTAGGCTCCATGGGCAGAAATACTGGAACCTGGTCCATCAGAAGTGAATGTCTCAGCAATATCACCTCTTGGTCCAGAAGAAAAGGTATCGAAAATACGACCTTGCCATTCATCCCCGAATAATGACAAATCAAAGTAAGGATTATAGTCCTCACATTCCTCCGACCTCCGAAATTCCATGCATTCATAAACAAACTTTGCAACTTGGAAACTTGGCTCTTGGTCCATGAACAATCTCACGTTGTCTGAATTATGCTTCATTGTACTAGAAGCTTCCTGGCAACCTCCAAACTGTGCAAACAAAACGGTATTATACTTCTCACGAATTCTATCATATGCTGTTACAAAATGCATTCTCCCCAAATCTGTGGGTAACAACCACAAACATCCGCCATTGCAACAACTCCAGCCATGTCCAGGTAGTCAGTTGCAACATGCATGTTCCCCAAATCTGTGGGTAACAGCCACAGACACCCGCCATTGCAACATCTCCAGGCACATCCAAGTAGTCAGTTACATCATGCATTCTCCCCAAATCTGTGGGTAACAGCCACAGACATCCGCCATTGCAACAACTTCAGCAGGGGTAAAGTAGCTACCCTATCCACCAACCTATCCCATATCACATTCGTCTCAGCTTATGTCTGGCGGCCCTCATCGTACCCCTCATTGAACTTCTCCTTCAGCTGCAGCAGCAAGGATTCAGGAAACAGGAATCAGTGTCCGGCAGGCACAATACGGCCACAATAATGACTTGAGAAACACTTTCAAGCTACCCATTCAGACAATCTGCAATAGTATGGCAATCATTTCTACATCATTCAACCAATCATACATCCAAGTTTTCTTTTCCACATGGATTCCATTTTCTAGCTCTCGATATTACTGGCAAGTACACCTTGTCATACACTCAGCGCTCATAAATCCACCTATTCTCTTATCCAAAAGTTCGATATACAACTGTATGTGAACGTCATACTCTTAGCAAGCCACACATCCAGTCACCCATAATTAGAGCTCTATATGACCGCTGCAATTCGTGACAATTCCTCATGTCCCTCGTTGCATTTGTGTATTGATGCCAGGCATACATTTTATGACTCATTGCAGCTGTACATAACACGTACAAACCCCCTTCCCCCTTGTCAGAAGCAAAATTGCACTTCCCTTGACCCTACCCAAGTCCAAAACCCAACTCCAGACATCCCACCACCATCACTCAGTCACAACCTCTCTTCCCCACTTACCCTGTCAGTTGTTGATGCAGCCTTGTCCTTGGCAGAATCATAGGTCTCACGAGCACTGTCACTTGCCTGCAGGGCAAACAGGGGCAATCATTTAAAATCTTGCACTTTCATGAGGGGAAGCGAGGCAGCACTCAGAACCATGCTGTGTCTTGGCACGGAAGTATTCAGCATTCTAGAGACATGACAGGTTTTCAAGCAGAGTACTGCATCTACAGAGTTTCCAGCAGGGTACTCCATCTACAAATTATATATCCAAGTCTCTACAACGGATTAACCCTGCTTCTCGAGTTCCTGGTGCATTGCACGTAATCTCTTTGATAACAAAACAGCCTGGCAACTACCAATTTCAAGCCTTTGCAAACCCCACTAACATCCCACCATCATACCCTTCATCACCCTGTACACCCATGTACCTCACATCTTCCTCATGCCCTACCAATAACACTGTGCAGACACACATGTTGACATTGCCTGCACCGCAAGCCCCCACCCTTGCAGATTCACAGCCTACACTCCTATGAGCCAGCCAAATCTTCCAGCATACTTCCCACCCGCCTTGCTGAGATGCAACCATTTCCACACTTACATCCCATGTTCAAATTCGCCTTGGAATTCAATTCGGCCACCTCCAACTCACAGGAAAGTACAAGTTGAAGCTCAGGAACCACCTCTTCATAACATCACATCACCTCCACAATCACCCAAAACTACAAGCCAATTCAACGACAATGAAAAACCACACTCCCCCCTCCCACCCAAGCTCCCCCCTCCCCTCACCTGCTGTGCCTTCTCATTCACGGTATCAGCAGCCCCCTGGGCCCTGTCCTTAGCAGCATCCACAGTCTCTTGAGCTGAACCAGCAGCCCTGTCATAGGTGTCCTGGGCAGAGGCCTTCACATTCCCAGCAGCATCAGAGGCACGGCCCTGGGCCTCACCAGTCTTCTCTGAGGCACGGTCAGCAGTGTGCTGGGCAGAGGCCTTGGTGTTGTCAGCAGCAGCACCTGCACGGTCAGCCAACTGCAGAAGGGACAGAATTGTAGGGGATAGAGGGAAAGGGGTTAGGTCTTAGCAGTCGGTGCAGCAAATTATACTAGCATGCAGGCTCACGTCCAGCCGTAAGTATCAAGCTAATGCAGCAGTCACGTGACTGAGGATAACGGTCACAACATCATAGTATTGTGCAAGTGACTTAAGGTTACCAGCAAGGTCCAGAAGGTCACACTTAAATGCAGCTTCATGCCCCATGCCACCATAGCACAGGTATTACCTTAACCGACATCCAAAGCATGCCGCTTTCACTGGTGCCAGCCACCACTATACATACCAAAAGCTAAAGCAACAGGCATTTCACGGACTCAGTATTTATCAGGGGTCTCAAGCAGCAGCGCCTCACCTCATCCACCTTGCGGGGACCAGTGTGGGTGTTGTCCTCAGCCTGCAGGAGGAAGCAAAGGAACAACGTTGGGTCAGCATGAAAAGGATCAAAGGAGACTACTCGAAACATACATACACAGGAGGTGTAACCCTACTCAAGCGTGTGGTCCTCGTGCAAAGATGCATGCATGCTGCATGCTGAGCAATAGTCCAAGAGGTGGATCAGACACAAGACAAGAGAGCATGCAAAGGTCACAGGCTTCTTAAGAACAGCTGGACACTATGTAGCTTCACATGGACTGTCATGAGCAGGAGCACAACATCACAGTTCAAGCAAAGCAGCTACTACGGACGGCAAGCCCCGTGCATGCAGCTAACTCAGCCGAAAACAGGTGCGCGCTGCAAGACCAGCTGCATACGGCTTTCCTGGCCAGCATGCATGCACGCTCTGGCTAATTGCTACTAGCTTGGCACCCACCTGGTGCTGCACGCCGGTGAGGGTCTCCTTGGCGCTCTGTGCTGCGCTGGCAACAGCGTCGTTGGCGCTGGCAACTGCCTTCTTCACGGTGTCCATATTGTATTAGTTGATAGAAGCAAAGAGGCCTGCAACAAGGTTGGTGGAAGGACCGGCTTCAGCTCAATCGGGCAAGGCAGACACTGGACTATACGAGTATAACCCGCAGTGCGCTGGAAAGAGAGTGTGATAATGCCAAGGACCCAAAAGTCACGTTGACAACAGAACGGACGAGGTTAGCGGCAGCTTTCAGCGTGGAGGTTTGCTGGAGGTCAAAACCTACCTGATCTGACGGAGTCGATGGTCTGCTGGCAGAGTGAAGTAGGGCAAGGGAAGCTTTCAAAAGTCACTGACTGTTGCTAAGCATGTGGGAAGGCCTGCTTATATGCAAGGAAGGATGCAGGCTTCGAAAGCGGATCGAAGGATCTCGTCAGGGGCCTATGATGCGCCATGACATCATCAGCGGCACCTGGGTGCGACGACAGAGCACTTTATGACTGCCACGCTGCTCCGTTCCTCGGAAAAGGGGAGCGTTTTCCTTCCCGCCGCCCCCCCCCCCGACCGTTGTTTGGAGGCCCCGTCAGCCCCAACAGCCTAGCCCTTGTGCAAATCTCCCAGGGCTGGCCTTGAGGAGGTCAATGGGTAGCCGGGTCGGGTCTCTCAGGCAGAGTTTGAGCGGGGGACCTTACTCCAGTTATCGGCTCTTTGCGGGACACTGGTTATCCTGAAGGTGACCTAATGCACCAGGGGTGGCTCAAATCCATGTGGGGCAGTCGGTCAGGTTGTCCATTCGATGCATCGATTTGGACCGGTTGGTCAACATTGCATGGGCACGTGATAGCCAGAGAAACAATTTTCCACATAACGGTAGAGGTGGCCGATTTAGCCTCGTCGCAGCCGTGTTTCCTCCTTTGCCCCAACTGCTTGCGATAATTGTTTGGCGATGGGAAGACAGAGGTAGCAGGTACCGTAAACTTGGCCCACGCCATGCAGGATGTGGGAAATCAGATCAAGTATTGGACCTTCAAGGCGCGCACATGCCAAGCGAAGTGAACGAGTGGAATGTCAAATTTGTGAGTGCCAGAAGGTCACTCGAGTTACTCTCACCCCCTAACCAAGTTCAGTCCAGACAACATTGCAAAGCCTTCTAGCATGCCCAGTTGCGTCCTTCGTCACAGCATTGGGCACATTAGGGTGGCCTGCGCGATCCCGCATTTTATTGTGGTCCCAGAAGTCGACCCCATCGAGGCTTCAGGAGGCCACTGAGCCATGCACACGTAGCTCGTATGCTCGGAGCTGTGCTTCAACGAGGTTCCGTGTTAATGTTAGGCAGAGCTCTTGGCTGGCTTCCAGCTGGGGGAGTAGCAACACCACGTGCAGTCCCCATGGAGCAGAAACGCTGGCGCAGCACTCCTGCAGCTACCCCCTTGGATGGGCATTCGATAGGCATGGATCAAAACATGGCACGGCTTGACCCAGAGGTAGAGGCAGTAGTGCGCAGCATCCACGCCAATGGCACAAAAGCCACCATCTTCGTAACAGGCGGTGCATCACAGGTAATCTCGCTTTGATCAGCTTTAATCTGGCTTAGCGAGGGCTCTGTAGCAAGGGAATGTCACTTACAACCCTGTGGAAAGTCATACCGCTCCACCCGTCAGCATCCTCAGAGATCCCCTTTCCGCCTGCAGGCTATCGGTTGGTTGGCGAGCGTGCCTGGAGCCTCAAACACCGTCATTGAAGCATCTGTCTTGTACTCGAGGGAGAGCTCTGCGAGAGCGCTTGGCAAAGTGCGACTCCAAGGATACACATCCAGCAGCATAGCCTAGGCTAGCCACCTATAGCAGTTGCTCCTCGCCCCCGGCACAGCCCATCAATCTCCTGTGCAGCAGCAACATGGAGAGCGGGAGCAGCGGCAGAGTTAGAAGCAGCAGCAGCATTGGCAGGTGCAGGTGCAGCAGCACCACGAGCAGTGATAGCATGAGCAACTACAACAACAACAGCAGCAGCACCAGCAGTTCCTGCAGACTTTGTCTCCCTGTCTTTATTTCTGCTGTCCACACATAATTGTCCAACTGGTTGGAGTCATGCAGCAATGCCACTCATTAAAAGCAAGTTTCACCGTCCGAAAGAGCCCCAGTACCCCACCTCTTGCGCCTGCCCCAGCTTAACCACTACATACCAGCCTTGCCCTCACCCACCTCACATCCCCTACTGCCTCTCTTCCCGCAGATCCCCTCGCAATTCAGTTCACCTGACATGGCAATTGATCTTGCAGTAGCAGCATATCAAAAGTCAGCGGACCTCACCCCCTTCAGCACCCCTATTGTGGGTATTGGAGCTGCTTGTGCCCTGGCCTCTGAACCCCCTAAGAAGGGGCAACACAGGGCTTATATTGCAGCACATACTGGGACAGAGACGAGGCTGTATAGTTTGCAGTTAGCTAAGGGAGCACGCAGCAGGTGGCAGGAGGAACAGCTGGTTAGCAGGTTGCTGGTCAAGGTGAGGTGGTGAAGGGGAGGTAGGGGTAGAGGGGGGGGGGGTGTAAAAGAGGGGGGGGGGGTAAAGGAAAAAGAGGAGGGGCCCAGAGGAGGGGGGGGAGGGAGTGGACATGAGAGGAGAAGGGGTAGAGGACGAGGGGAAGGATAGGGAAAGAGCAGAGGGGTGGGGAGTGTAGTGTAGAAAAGGGCAAGGTGTGGGAGCAGCAAGGGGAAGGAGGGGGAGAAGGTGCCGCAGGTGGAATGTAAGCAGGTGGCAGCAGGAACCTCTGATTAGCAGATTGCTGGTCAAGGTGGAAGGGTGGAGGGGACGTAGGAGAGAGGAGGGGGGGAGGTAGAGGAGAGAGGGAGGGAAAGGAAGAGGAGAGAGGGAAGGGATAAGGAGGGGAGAAAGCAGGGGTAGAGGAGGTGAATGGGTAGAGGAGGTCGGGGAAGGTAAGGAAGAGGGGGAGAAGGGGTAGAGGAGGGGGGAGGGTAAGGAAGAGGAGTAGAAAGGGTGCAGGAGGAGGGGAAGAGGTAAAGAAAGAGCAGAGGGATAGAGGAGGATAGGGGGAGACAGGGGCAGAGAGCAAGGTGTCACTGAGGAGATCAACATGTGGGTGCAGCAACGGGGAGAGGGGGAAGGGAGGAGAAGGCGGCGGAGCTTGAAAGACTAGCAGGTAGCAGCAGAACGAGCTAGTTAGCAGACTACGGAGCCGGAGAGCAAGGCATTGGCAATAGGGGTGAGGGGGTTAGGGAATAGCAGCAAGGATGGGGGGGGGGGGGGCGGGAGAGATTGAGGTGAGGAAGTTAGCAGGCGGGAGGAGGAGGTGGTGCGGTGGGGGTGGGAGGGGGGGGGGGCGCTGGGGGTAGTAGGGGGCTTTGGAGGGAGGGAGGGGGGTGCAACCGGGTGGTGCTAAGTGCAATGTACAGTGGTGAAAAAGAGGTGTGGCCGGGGGGTGGGGAGAGAAAAGTGTGCCGGCGGGGGGGGGGGGGGAAGATGGAGGTCAAGGACCATGTTGGAGCAGAGGGAGAGGACTGGAGGCCTGAGTGGCTGTTGTCTCCCTTTTAGACGATAGTTGTGGACTGGCCTGGTGGGCCTCCATGTGCACTTTGGCTGGCTCTTTGACTTCCGAGTGACTGGCAGTTTGACCAGGTTCTCATTGGTTGTTTGACTGGTTGACTGGTTGTTGACCCTACAGGCACTAGCAGCTGCATCTTCAGCTGATGTTCAGGGGCCATCCTTGGACCTCATCTCTGAAGAGCAGCAAGAGCAAGAGCAGCAGCAACAGCAGCAGCAGGTATACAAGCAGGTTCATCAGCAGGAGCAAGGGCAGGGAGAAGAGGATGGATACAACAACAAGGATAAGCACCAGCCAGACCAAAACCAAAGCTCTGACCAACAGCAACAACAGCGCCAGCAGCAGCAGAGGGTTAAATCTCCTGACAAGCTACAACCAGCAACAACAGCAGCCGCAGCAGCAACAAATAGCTCATCTCTCAAAAAAGGGGGAGGTGCTTTGGCAGCTGCTATCCCACAAGTAGTAGTAGATGTCTACCAAGAGCAGTTGCTGCAGTCGCATTCTGATCCCGTACGGGATTTATTGGAAGGGAAGGTTAGGACTGTGGAGTACAGTGGTGGGCAGGTGGTGGTGGATGCTCCTAGAAGTGGGAGGGTTTATTTGCCAGGGAGTTTTAACCCATTGCATGTGGGACATAAGCAGCTGCTGGAGGCGGCGGTGGCAGCAGCAGGAGGGGAGGAGGTGGAAGGATGCTTCGAGCTTTCGGTTGGGAATGCTGATAAGGTGAGAGACGGGATATTGGGGTGTTCAAGGGGGGGGGGGGGGCGCGTGTCGGGGAGGGGGGGGGGGAGGGGTGAGTGTGTATGTGCAGGGGGAGGGGGGAAAGGGAGGGTGGCTGGGGCAGAGGGAAGGGACTGAGTCAAGGGGACCACAAAATAAGGAGGGAAGTAGGGTAAGATGGGTATGTTTGGGGGCAGGACCGAGGGGAGAAGGGGTGGGGCAGGATGCTTGGGGGGAGGCTGTTAAAGGAGCTGGGGGTTAAAGCGGGGTGGAGGATCCAGGATCAGGGCGATAGGGGTTCTAGGGTAGTGGGGGATGTGCTAGGAAATTGGAGGGTGTTACGGAGGCAGCTACTTCTGGTTGTCATGCTGTGTGAAAGACTTGAGGAGAAAGTTGAGAAATTTTTCATTTTGGGAAAGCTGATGGGCAGCTGGAGGAGTCTGAGGGTGGGATGTGAGATCAGTGTGGGAGTGAAAAGCTATGGGTGGGAATGGACCAGGGGACGGGAGGAGTGAGTGTGGTAGGGTGTAGGGTTTAGGGAATACCATACTGATTTTGCCAAATCCAGCAAAGTTGAAGGTCGCTTGCTTCATTGCATCATGCCAAGCCAGCATGCCTCAATAGGAGCACATGCAAGGCCATGCAAGTGCATACACACAGCCCCACAAGTGCATGATCTGGCATGCTTTTGAGGCTTTCAGGCAATGATTGGTACTTGAACTGCAAAAGCCAAGAAAAGACCCCACCAAAGTACCAATTGTCGAGAAGGTTTCCCCTTTTAGCACAAGGTTTGAGCAATTGGACACGGATGACACTAGGTTTCAACTGTCATGCTAAGCCAGCACGGCCCGTTGAACTGCATGCAACGTAGGTACATGCATATCCTTTTACTCTGCTGGGCCCCTTGGCGGCATTATCCCCCTTTGGGGAGCAAAGGAGTAGCTGAGGGCCCGTATGCATGTATTCTGCTGATTTGTTTGTCCGCCCAGTGTGCCTGTCCGTTGTAGACACTGTCATCATATATGAAGGTAGGTCACAGCACAGCTTCACAGCCATGCAGCGGCCCAGACTGTTACCATGAGTTTATTCATCCCTCTCCCTTTCTTCCATCTTATGTTGCGGGGGGGGGGGGGGGGGGGTCTGTTTTTGTAGCAGCTTCAGGTGTGGGGTATATGGCATTTCTTATACGGCATACCATGACTTTGTAACCATCGTAACAACATGCAATCATCCCATGCTTTGCTGCCTGCAGGGTCAGCTCCCTTATGCTGACATCCAAGCTCGACTAGCTCAGTCCTTTGCTGCAAATTTATTACAATGAAGGCTTTACCCCAAACCCTGAACCCTAAAGCTAAATCCTAACCCTGAACTCTGCTGCCTGCAGGGTCAGCTCCCTTACTCTGACATCCAAGCCCGAGTAGCTCAGTTTATTGCTGCTGATCTCCCAGTGGTGCTGACGGCTGCCCCCCTCTTCACAAATAAGGTGCTGCTGCTCCCAAAGAGCCGTTTTGTTGTGGGCTACGACACTGCCATCCGAATGGTGATGCCGAAATACTATGGTGACAGCTTTGCAGGGATGCTGGTGGAATTTGAACGGGCGAGGTGCCAAGGGTGCAGGTGAGAGGAGAGGGGAGAGGGACGGTGGGAGGGGAGAGGGACGGTGGGAGGGGAGAGGGACGGTGGGAGGGGAGAGGGACGGTGGGAGGGGAGAGGGAGATAATGGGAGATGATGGGAGGGGAAGGGGGATTATGGGAGGGGAAGGGAGGTAATGGGGGGTAGAGGGACAGTGGGACGATAAGGGGGATAATGGGAGGGAAAGGGTGATGGTGCAAGGGACAGTGGAAATGGTGGTGTTGCAAGGACGAGGACGCCAGGCGTGAAAGTGAGGGGCCCTGAGAGCCACCAGAAGATATATTATTTCTGGCCCAGCACGCTTGCCTGGGGTGGCAAGGGTACCCCTGGTATATTACAGGAACGATGAATGGGAAAAGGGTTGTGGAAGGCTCAAGTCAAGTAAGGAAGGGAGACTGGCCATGAGAGGGCAGGAGAGCTTTGCCTTGTGAAGGGTCAGCTTGTTGAGTACTATAGCCTTTGCTGGCGAATGACATTTGGTAGTGCTGTGCAACTCTGAACTTCACCGGTTTTTAAGATGCAGTATAGGATGAGCTGCGAAGTTGGAGCAGGCATTAGGTTCCTTGTATTGGAAGGGCAGGGGGCCCAGCCCATAGATTGGCGGGCATATAGTAGTTGGTGGGTGGGGACCACAGTAATCGGGTGGACCCAGTTAACTTGCGCACATCTGAGCTTTCCTGTTGTCTCATGCCTGCTGCCTAACTACCCTTCTACTCTTCCTTTCCGTTCCTTCGCTCCGCTTTCACTCCCCCTTCCCCGCCACCCATGTCCTCTCTCCTCCCCTTCCCCTTTTCCCTCTTGGCCCTTCCCCTCCTCTTCCTTCACTCGCCTCTCCGGTCTCCCCCCATCCCTTTCGCCCTGCCCCCCACTACCCCACCTCTGGTCCCATTGTAACCCCGGCTTAAACCCCTGTCTCTCGATACAACCCCTTAACCCCCATGTCTACTCATCCCACCTCACTCCCCTCCTGGCTGTTAACTTCTTGGTTGCAGATCGCTTTGAAGAAGCCCCACTACCCTTTCCCTTCTCCCCGATCCCCCACTCCCCTTAATCTTTGCCCTTCCCCCTCCCTCCACCCCCCTCCCAGCTCCCTTTACACGTTCTGCTTAAACCCCTCCCTCTTACTTTAACCTCTGAACCCCCCAACTCCCTCCCTTCCTGTAGCTTCTCCATCCTCCCGCCTCCCCTCTCCAGTCTCGTCTTTCCTCTTCCCCATCCCGCTCACGTTGCACCCCCAGGGCTAAACCCCAACCTTCAATTCTCCCCCCTCCACTTTCCCCCTGGCTATAGCTTCTTGGTTGCAGGTCGCTCTGAGGATGCCTCCGGTGTCTTCAAGCAGCTGAGTGACATAGAAGTTCCCCCAGAGCTGGCTGACCTGTTTGCAGCAATACCTGAGGAGAGGTTTAGAGTGGACCTGTCATCAACGGAGCTCAGGGCTAAAGGGAAGGGTGTGGTCCCTGCATGAATGATGGCAAGGCCTTATACCACCGCACTCAGCCCTTGACCCTTAGGACAAGTGAGAGAAGGCTGCTGTGGGCAGATGCCACATTCAGGAGGTTATCGTACGCCACGAATAGGGAGAGCAACGAGGGATGTAGGAGGGGGAGCAACAAGGGATGCAGGTGGGGGAGCAGGGAGGATAAGCAGGTGGGGGAGCAGACCAGGGAGAGCTGGTGGGAGAGCAGGGGATATGGATGCTTCCTATGACAGCGGATTGGCTGTGGGTTGGGGTGGGAGGGCATGAAGGGGAGCAACAGGGGCCAGGGCGTTGGCAGTGTGCCAAGACAGTGGCTATTGCTTTGCGCTCCTCCCACCCGGGGTGCAGATCAAGGACGTGCCATGGCCCAATGGGCTGTACAGAACCTCTGTAACACCATCAGAAGAATTGAGGCCAGGACAAACCCTGGAAGGTAACTGCAGGATGATGGGCTTGTGATTGTACCAAGAGCTGATAGCAGAGTCTAGATGTTCACTTTGCAATATGGACAGCAGAGCTGCCTGAACTGTGGCAGCGCTTGTCCTTTTGAGACTGCTGAAACGGGTGTAACAAGCAGTATAGCCGGTGGTGTTGGGAGTTAGGTGGTCAGTGGTGGTGAATGGGATGGGTGGACAATAGTCCATCCTATGCATGCTTTACCAGCATCGAACGTATGGCAACTGCTTTTTATGAGTGCTTTCAAGAGTGGCCACAGCGCCAATCTGCAGCCGTGGAGTGGCGGCTTTTTACAAGTAGTCTGCATGTTTTGAGTGGCGAGAGCGAGTGTCATGGCTGCAATGCCTAACTACCAGAACGGTACATGTCTTTGGTGAAATGGTTCAGCGGTGAGGAGGGATTATGTATGGTATGAGAGCAGACCACTTCTGAAATGCTGTTGCTTTGTGGTGAGCTGAGAGTTCTTGGGTTAACCTTCATGCACAAGTGTCAAAGCCCTCCTGTATCAGTTTTTATTACGTCAGCAGATGGGGAAGTTTTGGGTTATTGCACATGCACAGGTTCGATAACTGTTCCTGCGCCAGGGTGGTCCTGTGGGCTCCAAGACAGTGCCTGGAAGGGCCGCATTACCTTGGGCATGGTGTTGACTATTTTTGGGGGGCCATGTTCACTTTGGTTCATCCATTGCGTTAGAAGTGAGGTTGTCCAGGCTGAAATTGTAGTCCTTCCATTACATGGGTGTTTTCATCGTGTGCTGAGTTGGTGGTTATGGCCCCAGTGAGCCTTCATTGGCTCGGCTCCAAGGGATGCCCTCTTGGGCCAGCTGCTAATTGGGTAATCTGGCAATGTTTGATATATCTAACATGAAGGATAAATGAAGAGTTGAGACTGGCAATGCCAGAAGGGAGTGTACTGCTCACATGTGGCAATGAGCTGTACATGATAATTTAAGCGCCATGCTTGGGCCTACCAACCTCGTGTGTTTGGTGCAACCCAGGGAGACGTGGTAATGTCCAGATTGTTTCCTTGCCTATGTGAGGATGGTACATGGGTGCCGACCCTAGACCTCAGCCATCATGTCCACAAACTTGCAGACTATAGATATGTTAGAGCCTCGGTATTGCCATGATCTTCATCTGTATCCTCCTGGGAGTGCAGGCATAGTCTGCGAGCACAGGCCGCAGCCTGGCAGGCGATGTTGATTGCACCCAAAAGCTCAGTCTAATTTGTAGGTCTAAGGACGGACTTGTCCCCTCATGAATACCATGCCCCATACTGGGCTTACGACGTTGGGACTGGAACGCATGATGAATTGAAGGCTGCCAGTGACGACATGGAAGCACCTCGAAGGACCAGCGGCGGCCGAGGGCAGTTACGAACTGAGCATGGGGTCGATGCTGGCCCCAGCTGCACATAAGCAACCTCCGGACTTTGACAATAAGCATGCGCGGTGTCTAGTAAACTCGCTATCACATCATTCGTTTGCTGCACACTGCGCATGTTTGCTTGCCAACGGCCCACTCTACACAGGCCCACTCATAACGCTAGGCATTCTACAAGGATGGGGAGTATCGGTGGAGCTGTGACTACTCTTCCTGCTGCTGTGGAAATACCTCAGGATGTGCAGCCTCTGTTCGAGCCCCTGAAAGTTGGCAACATGGAGCTCCAGCACAGGATCGTGTATGCCCCATTGACAAGGTGCCGTGCTATCGGCACTGTGCCCATTCCTGAGATGGCGACATACTACGGGCAGCGAGCTAACCCAGGTAAAGGCTCACGCACCGGCTGGCATGCCCTGTCGAGTAGATGTTCGTTTTCCTCCGCTTCCTGTCAGTCGTGTGCAAGCCGAGCGTACTAAGGACCTTACATCATGGCCCTGACCAACGCAAACGATGCTGCAGGTGGCCTGATTATCAGCGAAGCCACATGTATCACCGCTGCTGCTCATGGGTAAGCAGCAGTTGCTGGGTGCCAGGCATGTGTAGATACCCCCATGGCAGTGAAGAGCTATGATATGCAGGATCCATTTACTGCATGATTGGTCAGTTAGGTAGGCTTGGGTAAACACAGCTGGCGGTGGCAGGGATAGCACATCTCTGATGGCAATCTTAGCGATGCTCCATGCCTGTGCTGCCAGCATGTGTCAAGCAACATGTCCTGTATGTAAGTCACACAGTCACAAACTTTGTCCCATCACACGTGTGGATAGGCAACTCTTTTGGGAATGGAGGCAGCAGAGTTTCCTGCTGCAGCCAGTTTGGCATGACGGGCTCCTTGGCTGCAACCCTTGCTGGCTCTGCAGACCTCTCATTGTCTTCAGGCACAAAGTCACAGGCATATATGAAGGATTCCAACCATGTTAGCTCTCCATTCAGTCTTGTGCCGACCGTAGAGCATGGCCAAGTGTGACAAGGATTAAGAGTCGTCTGATGTGCATGCATGCTGTGTTGCTAGCTTCCACATCCTTCGATCCTGTGTATCATGGTTGCTTGCATTCAGGTACCCTCATACTCCTGGCATCTACACCCAGGAGCAGCTTGAGGCCTGGAAGCCTGTGGTGAAGGCTGTGAAGGACAAGGGGGGACTCTTCTACTGCCAGCTGTGGCATTGTGGCAGGGCATCACACCAAGGTATGATATAAGAGAGCCTGTGCTTCTCTGTCTAAGGAGTTCAGTACACATGAATGCTGCTGGATTGTAGTGTACATGGAGTTTGGCATCAGGTGCACGGGATCATGGTCATCTGCAAGCCTGCGCTGAGGTTGACTCTGCAGATACTCTAGTATGTGCACTCAAAAGCTTCAGCTGATGTATTCTATGTTTTGAGTGGCTTGCGGACCTTTGCTACTGCTCAGTGGCTGCTTGGGCAGGAGGTCATATGGCTCCCTTGGCAATGAGGCCAGGGCCATGCTTGGCAGACATCATCATTCCAGGAGTTCATGCGTTGTTGAGCCTTGTGGCATCTTGTTATCTTATTGTGTGCATCAGAGTGCTTGCCCTGAGGCAGGCATGGCACGCCTGACTTTGCTGAGCTCCCTCCCCTAAGTTTCACGGACAGATGATGCATGATGAGAATTAAGCTTAGTGCCTGATTACCAGCGCCGGTGGTGATCCCAGTTATCTTGCAGTGTGATGCCCTGTGATTTTGAATTGCTATGTGACCCCCTGTCCCCTGTGATTGGGAATTGCTACTAACACAGCTATAAAGGAGGCTGTCCCTGCTTCCTGTCATGACATCGCTGATCGTTTTTAGCATGCTGCATTGCTGCAAACAGACTACCAGGCCGATGGTGCTGCCCCTGTCAGCGCCTCTGATATTCCCATTGGAGATCCATGGACCGTCTACACCCTCAAAGGCGGCCCCTTCCCTTACCCTGCCCCTCGGCCCCTGGAGGTGTCTGAGATCAAGGACATTGTGCAGCAGTACGTCCAGGCAGCCAAGAACTCCATTGACCTTGGATTTGATGGAGTGGAGATCCATGGCGCTAATGGATACTTGCTGGACCAGTTCTTGAAGGATGGGACTAACAAGCGCGCTGATGAGTATGGTGGCAGCATCCCCAACAGAGCCAGGTTAGTGCATGTTTCATTCTATGGTAGGCCTGTCACCTCCTGCTGTTACAAAAGCAGCAAGGTGAACCACAATATGGGTTATCTCTGGCATCTCATAGCGCTGCATGTGAATGCATAGACATGGCTCCTTGTGCTTGTGGCAGTTTGAGCCTGTGCTTGGAGCAGTTTCAGGGGTAGGTAGATGTATGCTGAGACTGGGTGAAGGTGTCAGGGTCAGAGGACTAGATGATTGAATGTTTTTTGGATGGAAGCATGGCAAATTGCGTATCCGTAAACATGAGCGTGGTAGTGTTATCACCAGGGCAAAATGTATTCACAGCACATAAAATGTGCATCAGTGCCATCATAAGTTTCAGTGCTGGGTGACTTTGCGATAGTCATCTTTGGATGGTCATGGTGCTCTTCCCCTGCTGCCCCATCCAAGGTAGGGGCTATGTTCTTTCTGAGTCTGACAAGTTCCTGCACCCCTGTCCTTCCCCCTTGGTGATGTTTCGTAGGTTCCACCTGGAGGTGGTCAAGGCTGTGTGTGATGCCATTGGGTCTGAGAAGGTGGGTCTGCGGCTGTCTCCCTTCAACACCTTCCTGGACTGCATTGACAGCACCCCCTATGAGACCAATGACTACCTGCTGCAAGAGCTGAACAAGCTGAGGCTGGCCTACGTGCACCTGGTAAGCTGGTAGTGTGTTCAGTATCCAAGGATCATGCTCTCTTTGGCTGCACCTTTCTCTTTTCAAACATGAAACAGGCTGGGATTTTTTCTCTGCCACTTGGGAGGAGCACCACACTCTGTGGACATCTTCCAACTTGGCAAAGCGTCACCTTTTTGTTCAGCTGGTGTGCTAAATCAGATGGCTCATTATGGATTGGAATGGAGCGGAGGCCAGCTTACAAGAGTGAGCCGTTTTTTTGTTAGCAGTCTTGCCAGAAATCTTGTTGTTGGTGTGGTAAATCAGAAGGCTCATTATGGATTGCAACGGAGTGGATGCCAACTTGCAAGAGGGAGCCAGCGCCCTACCCCTGCCTCACAAACCGCTATTGTAGAAAGCCCCACAATGATCCACCCTATGTCCGCACTTCTCATGCATGCTAGCAGGAACTGCAGGGTAGGGGTCTTGCCCCATGCCCACCCGTCCGTCCTGCTCGGTAATTCAAGTTCCAAGTAGACCTCCTGCAGTGGCGAGCTTACACCTTTCTGCCTTTTTGCAGGTTGAGCCCAGGGCAGCTGCCGGCAACCAAGATGTGGAGGGACCCATCACAGACAGCTTGGCACCTTTCAAGAAAGTGTCTGAGGTACCCTTCATTGCAGCAGGTGAGTACCGTGAGTGATGGTGTTCATGGTATGTGTTTTGGTTGTGTTCAACCCCTGGCGTCCAGCAGTTGCCGCAGTGGACATTTGCAGGTCATTTGGGGAGAATTCCTAAAAAAAAGCCAAGCGGGGTTTGGGTTGGGTCGTCTGAGCGGAGTTTGGGGACGGAGCAAGGTAAAGTAGATGCGGCACATTGTTATCAACCCATGGGAGGTGCTTGCATGGTTGGGCAAGCATGAGCAGCAGTTATTTCATGCCAGTCAACACACGTGCGAAGCTAGTTGTGCATAACTACTGGTGATTACTGTATTGCCACAAATCAATGCTGTGGCATCATATCGCATGTTTTAGGTGTGGGTAGAGGCCACAAAGCTAAGGCGGATGTGTAGCTAATACGAGGCCCATGCTTTTGTAGTCAAAATTCCCAGTTACATGCATATGAATGTTTGGTTGTTGTGTCTCTCTGCAGGTGGCTACAAGAGGGATGATGGTGCTGAGGCTGTGCGCAGTGGCCATGCAGACCTTGTGTGCTATGGTCGCATCTACCTGGCCAACCCTGACCTGCCCAAGCGTTTCATCCTGAACGCACCCCTCAACAAGTATGACAGGAACACCTTCTACAGCCAGGGTATGGAGGGCTACCTGGATTATCCCTTCTTGCAGGATGAGGAGTAAACGGGAGATAGGAAATAGCTTCCAAGTATGGGTTACAGCGCTGCACCTTATCTGCGGACAGAATGAGAGACTGGCAGTGTGCAACGGATGGCTACTTTCCGGGCAGCTTTGCTACAGGTGCCCCGTAATAGTCCCAAGCCAGTGGGGCAAGTTGGCTCCTTGTGGGCGGGCGCTGCTTCAGGCCATATGGTAATTGGTGAACCAGGGAGCTCCTACGTTCTGCAGCGAGTGGTGTGTAAGAGTGGGAATGAGCCGTCTGTACCTATGGGAGCTAACGCTTTAGTGAGAGCTTTACTGGGAGAGCTATGCATGTACTGATTGAATGCTACAGCCACCACATGTGAACTTGTGTGAATCTCTGGCACTGGCAAAGCAAGATGGGTATTGGCCTTTTGGCTACTTGCTGCAACCCTTTTGTTGCGTTCAACCAGGGTGGAGAAGAGGGTGTGGGAATTAGGAGGAAAAGTAAGAGACGACAACAAACGGTGTTGCATTGGGTTATCGTGGTTGGTAGGGCAACTGAAGGGTCCTGGTCACGGGTCTTAAAAGTGATTTGATGGTATTTGACTTCTTTTGGCACAGATTCTATTGCTCGGCCCCTTTGCATAGGAGTGATTCATTCTATTTCTTGGTAGAATGTCTTCAAATAGGTTGATATGTACGATGATTGATTCAAAGCAATGTTGTTTGTCTCCATTGGCATAAGCACTGCCAGCGGTCCAGTCCATGTGGCTGAACAAGTGAAGGATTGAAGTTACTGTCAGCTAGCATTGCGATGTGCGACTCCATTTCAGGCTGTCTACTAGAACGTCCCAATTGAATGATATCAAGGGTTGTCTTAACGGGCCCACTCCCTTAACGTATGCAAGAAGGAATTTGCCCCCTTTTCTGCGTAGTTCTCTCTCGGCTCTCTCTCAAGGGTTGTCTTGGGCCACAGGGGATTCAGCTGTATCCCCTGAAGCTGCTGCTGAGAGAGCATGCTTGATGCATGGGAGATGAGTCATAAGTTTATCACGTGAGAGCTTCCAGGGTGCTGCTGGTGTGGTGCCATCTGATATAAGCCGGTGAAGCGGTGCCTCAGTGCGTGGTGTGCTATCCCGTAAATCTGGTCTGGGGGATGGAGGAGGGGGTGGACGAATGATCCTCACTGTACACACTGTACAAATGACGACGAAGAGTTGCATGGCATGCACAACCCTAGGCGGCAGGAGACATGTGTTAAGCAAGGCCTTCTACATGAGATAGATAGTCACACAGCGCTTGGGCTGTGCAACATATGCGACCATCCAGCATCAGCAATTAATAACATATAGATTATTAAGTACGTACCATAGCCTCGCATTCCTCTTATCTCAGAAACGCCGCGCATTTACAAGCGCGAGCCAACTTCATGCATGCAACTTGTAGTGTGTTTGGGTACATATCGCTGCCATGCGGATTAGCGCACCGCACGCGGCTGAATGGCGTAAAGGTGGTAAGGGTATGGTACAATTACAAAAAATGTTGGCTTTAAGCATGAGTTTCCCATGGGCCTCGAAGTTGGCCTAGTGCTGGCCAGTGCCGGGAGGGTTTCAGTCCCCTAACTTGTATTGTTAAGAGAGACCACTGCACAGCCCTCCGGGCCATGCAGCACCCAAGCATGACGCCAACCAGTTTGTATTGTAACGCCACCCTAACTTGTATTGTATTGTAAATTCTCAGAATACCAACCATTTGGTGTAGCCGTTCTTACTGTTGGTGTATAAAGCAACTAGCCGCGGTCAGTTGTTGTACGATGATTGTCTTTAGCGCGAAATAGTTGTACTTAAGTGTGGCATTGCACTGAGCAGCTCTCCAGCCGTGGCCACATTATGCAGAACTGAATGGAGCCAGAGACCAGCAATATGTGAATGTGTGCGTCGACCGCATCCTGTGCAGACGGCTGCCGTTCAGCTAGTCGATTTTGGTCTTATTGTGACACTCAATCTACCAGATTGCCAGCTAGCCCGAAAGGGCATCCCATGGGAGCCAATGAAGGCTCATACTGGTAGGGCTGCTCAGTCCATCCAGGACTACGGGACAGCATATGAGCCTGGCCTGCAGTGTTTCTGGTAAGCAGTGGTACGGAGGTCATTGTTTCTGTTGGTCCATTAGCTGCCATTGTCAGTCTGCTGCTGTTGTAGCAATCGGCTACTAACATTCAATGTGACTCAGTCTAAACTCAGTCCACTGCCAGAGCTCGATGACACAGACCGTGGTGGCCTTATGCTTACTCGGCCATGCAGCTTCTTCCTGCTTGAGAGGTATATGAGTTGTACTGGTGGTGCAAACAAGGCTCGAGCTGTGCATTGTAGCAGGCAAGGCAACCGGCCGATCTGCTTAGAACAGTGGTGTTGTACGAGCTTGGCACAGCTGCTTTGTGGCAGTAGCCAGCTTGGTAGACTATGCATATGATGTTGCACACAAACGATGGCATGTACTCGCTGATATGGCTGAGCGCAGACTACTGGAACGCCTGGAGGCCGCGAGCACACCGGTCCATTTACTTGCGCGCTATTGCAGTATCCCAATTCATAGAAATCATCAGCAAGGTCAACAAATTGTAGGCGAGTCCACCATTTGCCTTTAGACCCCGTCTCTGCTGAGAAGTAAGGTTGCCGCTGACGGCAGCTGCGACCGACGATGAAGCCCTCAAACGTAGTCTGCTGGAGGTACGCGGAGTTTCTCGCAGCGCCAGAACGCACATATACATTACAGGCACCCACGAATATAATCTTGCGCCTCCATGTGCTGTGTACCGTCGTAGAAAGCCATTTTGGGATCCTACCGGTGTAACCAGGTGTCACTCCATCGTCACTTGCCTATGCTTGGGAACTTAGAACGGTAAATAGCCCTGTCGAAGCAGCCGATGGGGCAGCTACACCCACAATGAAGGAGGCAACTCAAATGGAACTTCCTTTCACAAGGAGTCAATCAATTAGCTGGCCTCCAACGGGATACTCTTGTCCAAAAATGTCACAATGGCTGCCAACAGCCCACCTTTAATCGCGTGGTAACCAATGTATGTCAGGCAAGTCTAAGTTAACTTGCCATCTGACCAGTTGACCCAGTCAACAGCAAGCCAAGCAGTTCCATGCCTCTTGGGTGGCCATTATTTGGCTCTGGATCCATGAACTATCTCGCATTTCCTGCACTATGTGCTTCATCAAGCCAGAAGCCTGCTCAACGTCCACCAACCTCTGCGAACGGTACAGTTTCATACTTCTCACAAATCCTAGGATCATATGCACTGGAATGCTCACAAAGGAACTGTAACTGCTCCACCACCCTATGGGAATCTTGCTTGATTATATTAAGAACACATATAACAAATGGCCTAGCTGAGCCGGACAATGATAAACTTGCAGCTTCTCCATGGCTTAAAGTGTGGGGTACTTGGGATACCATGTTGCAAGAGCCATGGGACAAGGTGGCCGCATATGCAAACCCCAGGCAATCTGTCAGCTCAAATTTGATCAAGCTTTCCACATATCATTCGTGGTTTATGACGGGAGACATCCCTCAGGAGGAGTTAGAGGCTGGCTATCCTCAGGGTATGCCAAGGTATATCAGGCACACATCAGGTATCCCGTTTACTTATGTGAAACAGTTAATGCGGTTTCGTACTGGTGCACACCATCTTGCTATTGAAACTGGGAGGTGGGCTCGTCCCAAACTGCCAAGGCAGCATCGTGTATGTTCAAAATGTTCTTGCACAGTGGTTGAGGACGAGGTACACTTTCTTTTTGAATGCCCAGCATATGATAGAATTCGTGAGAAGTATAATACCGTTTTGTTTGCACAGTTTGGAGGTTGCCAGGAAGCTTCTAGTACAATGAAGCATAATTCAGACAACGTGAGATTGTTCATGGACCAAGAGCCAAGTTTCCAAGTTGCAAAGTTTGTTTATGAATGCATGGAATTTCGGAGGTCGGAGGAATGTGAGGACTATAATCCTTACTTTGATTTGTCATTATTCGGGGATGAATGGCAAGGTCGTATTTTCGATACCTTTTCTTCTGGACCAAGAGGTGATATTGCTGAGACATTCACTTCTGATGGACCAGGTTCCAGTATTTCTGCCCATGGAGCCTAGGTTGGCTCCGTACGGGCGCCCCCTTTGAGGGGCCATGATGTAATCGTAATCGTAATCGTAATATATCCGTCTGATGCTGGGCATCTTGGCAGGCTGGGACGAGCCCACCTCCCTGAACAGCAACACAAGGTGCACCCATATAAAAACTTATTAGCTTTCTCACATAAGCATAAGGGGCACCTCTTATGGTAGGGTGGCAGACGGTTTTGCAGACGCCTGGCAGACAGCTGCAGACACTTCAGCCTGTTCAGCCTGCAACCAGCCATGTGGGCCCAGACACCACAGTTAAGGCTTGTATGACCCAATCATTAATACAACTCCACATGTCAGTGGAAGAACAACCGTTTTTAGGGTTTAGGGTTTAGGGTTTAACTACAGCTGAGATGTCAAACCTCACTGGCAGCACCTTCCCGTACATCATGTTGAGCGTGCTATCGTATACATCATCGTACCCGTGAGTTTCAGCTATCGCATATGAAATAGCAAAGCGGGTTACCGCCCTGTATCGGCGTCCTTCTCGCAACTGCGGATCCAGCGATGGAAGATGTTGTAATGTTAAGCCCGCCTAAGCTAATGCAAAGCACGATGACTGTATGAAGCTTGGTATCAAATTAGAAAAAAAATGAAGAGACTGGGTGATATTACCTGTAGTGACTTACACATGTTACATGGACATTGCGTTGACATTGATATTGACCGCATAAACTGCGCCCGCGTTTTAAGAACCACATCAAATGGGGGCATTGAAATTGCAATTGATCGTCGCAAGGACTTGCACATACGAACAGCGCTGCAATAGCGCAGCTGCAAATGGGCCGGCACTCACGGCAGGCCAGCGGTCTCAGCAGCCGCCCCGCCCGAGTTGACACGGCCCGCCCGAATTGAGACAGCCGTCCACTCATATACCCGCCCTACTAGCATTGCCTCACGGGCGGCAGGCATGATGCCCTACGGTCCAAAGATGCATGCGGTCAGGGTTCTCCAGCCTGTACCCCTTACACCCAGGCTTCAGCTCTTGCTGCACAGCATACTAGCTTCCATACAGTGCAGCACCCAGCTTCCCGTATATGAGGAGGTGCTCCACCTGTCTTTGCCTCTCCTGCATTTAAAGAGGCCTGTAACAGCTGCTGCTGCTTTTGCTGCACAGCATACTAGCTTCCATACAGTGCAGCACCCAGCGTCCTGTATATTAGGAGGTGCTCCACCTGTCTTTGCCTCTCCTGCATCTAAAGAGGCCTGTGAAAGCTGCTGCTGCTGCTGCTGCTGGTGCTGCTGCTGTTGCTGCACATCATACTAGCTTCCATACAGTGCAACACCCAGTGCCCTGTACATTAAGAGGTGCTCCACATGCCTCTGCCTCTCCTGCATCTAAAAATGCCTGTGAAAGCTGCTGCTGCTGTTGCTGCACAGCATACTAGCTTCCATACAGTGCAACACCCAGTGCCCTGTATGTTAAGACGTGCTCCACATGTCTCTGCCTCTCCTGCATCTAAAGAGGCCTGTGAAAGCTGCTGCTGCTGTCGCTGCACAGCGTACTAGCTTCCATACAGTGCAACACCCAGTGTCCTGTATATTAAGAGGTGCTCCAAATGCCTCTGCCTCTCCTGCATCTAAAGAGGCCTGTGAAAGCTGCTGCTGCTGTTGCTGCACAGCGTACTAGCTTCCATACAGTGCAACACCCAGTGTCCTGTATATTAAGAGGTGCTCCACATGCCTCTGCCTCTCCTGCATCTAAAGAGGCCCGTGACAGCTGCTGCTGCTGTTGCTGCACAGCATACTAGCTTCCATACAGTGCAACACCCAGTGTCCTGTATATTTAGGAGGTGCTCCACCTGCCTTTGCCTCTCCTGCATCTAAAGAGGCCTGTGAAAGCTGCTGCTGCTGTTGCTGCACAGCGTACTAGCTTCCATACAGTGCAACACCCAGTGCCCTGTATATTTAGGAGGTGCTCCACCTGCCTTTGCCTCTCCTGCATCTAAAGAGGCCTGTGAAAGCTGCTGCTGCTGTCGCTGCACAGCGTACTAGCTTCCATACAGTGCAACACCCAGTGTCCTGTATATTAAGAGGTGCTCCAAATGCCTCTGCCTCTCCTGCATCTAAAGAGGCCTGTGAAAGCTGCTGCTGCTGTCGCTGCACAGCGTACTAGCTTCCATACAGTGCAACACCCAGTGTCCTGTATATTAAGAGGTGCTCCAAATGCCTCTGCCTCTCCTGCATCTAAAGAGGCCTGTGAAAGCTGCTGCTGCTGTTGCTGCACAGCGTACTAGCTTCCATACAGTGCAACACCCAGTGTCCTGTATATTAAGAGGTGCTCCAAATGCCTCTGCCTCTCCTGCATCTAAAGAGGCCTGTGACAGCTGCTGCTGCTGTTGCTGCACAGCATACTAGCTTCCATACAGTGCAACACCCAGTGTCCTGTATATTTAGGAGGTGCTCCACCTGCCTTTGCCTCTCCTGCATCTAAAGAGGCCTGTGAAAGCTGCTGCTGCTGTTGCTGCACAGCGTACTAGCTTCCATACAGTGCAACACCCAGTGCCCTGTATATTTAGGAGGTGCTCCACCTGCCTTTGCCTCTCCTGCATCTTAAAAGGCCTGTGACAGCTGCTGCTGCTGTCGCTGCACAGCGTACTAGCTTCCATACAGTGCAACACCCAGTGTCCTGTATATTAAGAGGTGCTCCAAATGCCTCTGCCTCTCCTGCATCTAAAGAGGCCTGTGACAGCTGCTGCTGCTGTTGCTGCACATCATACTAGCTTCCATACAGTGCAACACCCAGTGCCCTGTATATTTAGGAGGTGCTCCACCTGCCTTTGCCTCTCCTGCATCTAAAGAGGCCTGTGAAAGCTGCAGCTGCTGTTGCTGCACAGCATACTAGCTTCCATACAGTGCAACACCCAGTGTCCTGTATATTTAGGAGGTGCTCCACCTGCCTTTGCCTCTCCTGCATCTAAAGAGGCCTGTGAAAGCTGCTGCTGCTGTTGCTGCACAGCGTACTAGCTTCCATACAGTGCAAAACCCAGTGTCCTGTATGTTAAGAGGTGCTCCAAATGCCTCTGCCTCTCCTGCATCTAAAGAGGCCTGTGACAGCTGCTGCTGCTGTTGCTGCACAGCATACTAGCTTCGATACAGTGCAACACCCAGTGTCCTGTATGCTAAGGGGTGCTCCACCTGTCTTAGCCTCTCCTGCATTTAAAGAGGCCTGTGACAGCTGCTGCTGCTGTTGCTGCACAGCATACTAGCTTCCATACAGTGCAACACCCAGTGTCCTGTCTGTTAAGACGTGCTCCACATGTCTCTGCCTCTCCTGCATCTAAAGAGGCCTGTGAAAGCTGCTGCTGCTGTCGCTGCACAGCGTACTAGCTTCCATACAGTGCAACACCCAGTGCCCTGTATATTTAGGAGGTGCTCCACCTGCCTTTGCCTCTCCTGCATCTAAAGAGGCCTGTGAAAGCTGCTGCTGCTGTTGCTGCACAGCGTACTAGCTTCCATACAGTGCAACACCCAGTGTCCTGTCTGGTAAGACGTGCTCCACATGCCTCTGCCTCTCCTGCATCTAAAGAGGCCTGTGAAAGCTGCTGCTGCTGTTGCTGCACAGCGTACTAGCTTCCATACAGTGCAAAACCCAGTGTCCTGTATATTAAGAGGTGCTCCAAATGCCTCTGCCTCTCCTGCATCTAAAGAGGCCTGTGACAGCTGCTGCTGCTGTTGCTGCACAGCATACTAGCTTCCATACAGTGCAACACCCAGTGTCCTGTATGCTAAGGGGTGCTCCACTTGTCTTTGCCTCTCCTGCATTTAAAGAGGCCTGTGACAGCTGCTGCTGCTGTTGCTGCACAGCATACTAGCTTCCATACAGTGCAACACCCAGTGTCCTGTCTGTTAAGACGTGCTCCACATGTCTCTGCCTCTCCTGCATCTAAAGAGGCCTGTGAAAGCTGCTGCTGCTGTTGCTGCACAGCGTACTAGCTTCCATACAGTGCAACACCCAGTGCCCTGTATATTTAGGAGGTGCTCCACCTGCCTTTGCCTCTCCTGCATCTAAAGAGGCCTGTGAAAGCTGCTGCTGCTGTTGCTGCACAGCGTACTAGCTTCCATACAGTGCAACACCCAGTGTCCTGTCTGTTAAGACGTGCTCCACATGCCTCTGCCTCTCCTGCATCTAAAGAGGCCTGTGAAAGCTGCTGCTGCTGTTGCTGCACAGCGTACTAGCTTCCATACAGTGCAAAACCCAGTGTCCTGTATATTAAGAGGTGCTCCAAATGCCTCTGCCTCTCCTGCATCTAAAGAGGCCTGTGACAGCTGCTGCTGCTGTCGCTGCACAGCATACTAGCTTCCATACAGTGCAACACCCAGTGTCCTGTATGCTAAGGGGTGCTCCACCTGTCTTTGCCTCTCCTGCATTTAAAGAGGCCTGTGACAGCTGCTGCTGCTGTTGCTGCACAGCATACTAGCTTCCATACAGTGCAACACCCAGTGTCCTGTCTGTTAAGACGTGCTCCACATGCCTCTGCCTCTCCTGCATCTAAAGAGGCCTGTGAAAGCTGCTGCTGCTGTTGCTGCACAGCGTACTAGCTTCCATACAGTGCAACACCCAGTGTCCTGTCTGTTAAGACGTGCTCCACATGCCTCTGCCTCTCCTGCATCTAAAGAGGCCTGTGACAGCTGCTGCTGCTGTTGCTGCACAGCATACTAGCTTCCATACAGTGCAACACCCAGTGTCCTGTATGCTAAGGGGTGCTCCACCTGTCTTTGCCTCTCCTGCATTTAAAGAGGCCTGTGAAAGCTGCTGCTGCTGTTGCTGCACAGCATACTAGCTTCCATACAGTGCAACACCCAGTGTCCTGTCTGTTAAGACGTGCTCCACTTGTCTTTGCCTCTCCTGCATTTAAAGAGGCCTGTGACAGCTGCTGCTGCTGTTGCTGCACAGCATACTAGCTTCCATACAGTGCAACACCCAGTGTCCTGTCTGTTAAGACGTGCTCCACATGTCTCTGCCTCTCCTGCATCTAAAGAGGCCTGTGAAAGCTGCTGCTGCTGTTGCTGCACAGCGTACTAGCTTCCATACAGTGCAACACCCAGTGCCCTGTATATTTAGGAGGTGCTCCACCTGCCTTTGCCTCTCCTGCATCTAAAGAGGCCTGTGAAAGCTGCTGCTGCTGTTGCTGCACAGCGTACTAGCTTCCATACAGTGCAACACCCAGTGTCCTGTCTGTTAAGACGTGCTCCACATGCCTCTGCCTCTCCTGCATCTAAAGAGGCCTGTGAAAGCTGCTGCTGCTGTTGCTGCACAGCGTACTAGCTTCCATACAGTGCAAAACCCAGTGTCCTGTATATTAAGAGGTGCTCCAAATGCCTCTGCCTCTCCTGCATCTAAAGAGGCCTGTGACAGCTGCTGCTGCTGTCGCTGCACAGCATACTAGCTTCCATACAGTGCAACACCCAGTGTCCTGTATGCTAAGGGGTGCTCCACCTGTCTTTGCCTCTCCTGCATTTAAAGAGGCCTGTGACAGCTGCTGCTGCTGTTGCTGCACAGCATACTAGCTTCCATACAGTGCAACACCCAGTGTCCTGTCTGTTAAGACGTGCTCCACATGCCTCTGCCTCTCCTGCATCTAAAGAGGCCTGTGAAAGCTGCTGCTGCTGTTGCTGCACAGCGTACTAGCTTCCATACAGTGCAACACCCAGTGTCCTGTCTGTTAAGACGTGCTCCACATGCCTCTGCCTCTCCTGCATCTAAAGAGGCCTGTGACAGCTGCTGCTGCTGTTGCTGCACAGCATACTAGCTTCCATACAGTGCAACACCCAGTGTCCTGTATGCTAAGGGGTGCTCCACCTGTCTTTGCCTCTCCTGCATTTAAAGAGGCCTGTGAAAGCTGCTGCTGCTGTTGCTGCACAGCATACTAGCTTCCATACAGTGCAACACCCAGTGTCCTGTCTGTTAAGACGTGCTCCACATGTCTCTGCCTCTCCTGCATCTAGAGAGGCCTGTGACAGCTGCTGCTGCTGTTGCTGCACAGCATACTAGCTTCCATACAGTGCAACACCCAGTGTCCTGTATATTTAGGAGGTGCTCCACCTGCCTTTGCCTCTCCTGCATCTAAAGAGGCCTGTGAAAGCTGCTGCTGCTGTTGCTGCACAGCGTACTAGCTTCCATACAGTGCAACACCCAGTGCCCTGTATATTTAGGAGGTGCTCCACCTGCCTTTGCCTCTCCTGCATCTAAAGAGGCCTGTGAAAGCTGCTGCTGCTGTTGCTGCACAGCGTACTAGCTTCCATACAGTGCAACACCCAGTGTCCTGTCTGTTAAGACGTGCTCCACATGCCTCTGCCTCTCCTGCATCTAAAGAGGCCTGTGAAAGCTGCTGCTGCTGTTGCTGCACAGCGTACTAGCTTCCATACAGTGCAAAACCCAGTGTCCTGTATATTAAGAGGTGCTCCAAATGCCTCTGCCTCTCCTGCATCTAAAGAGGCCTGTGACAGCTGCTGCTGCTGTTGCTGCACAGCATACTAGCTTCCATACAGTGCAACACCCAGTGTCCTGTATGCTAAGGGGTGCTCCACCTGTCTTTGCCTCTCCTGCATTTAAAGAGGCCTGTGACAGCTGCTGCTGCTGTTGCTGCACAGCATACTAGCTTCCATACAGTGCAACACCCAGTGTCCTGTCTGTTAAGACGTGCTCCACATGTCTCTGCCTCTCCTGCATCTAAAGAGGCCTGTGAAAGCTGCTGCTGCTGTCGCTGCACAGCGTACTAGCTTCCATACAGTGCAACACCCAGTGCCCTGTATATTTAGGAGGTGCTCCACCTGCCTTTGCCTCTCCTGCATCTAAAGATGCCTGTGAAAGCTGCTGCTGCTGTTGCTGCACAGCATACTAGCTTCCATACAGTGCAACACCCAGTGTCCTGTCTGTTAAGACGTGCTCCACATGCCTCTGCCTCTCCTGCATCTAAAGAGGCCTGTGACAGCTGCTGCTGCTGTTGCTGCACAGCATACTAGCTTCCATACAGTGCAACACCCAGTGTCCTGTATATTTAGGAGGTGCTCCACCTGCCTTTGCCTCTCCTGCATCTAAAGAGGCCTGTGAAAGCTGCTGCTGCTGTCGCTGCACAGCGTACTAGCTTCCATACAGTGCAACACCCAGTGCCCTGTATATTTAGGAGGTGCTCCACCTGCCTTTGCCTCTCCTGCATCTAAAGAGGCCTGTGAAAGCTGCTGCTGCTGTTGCTGCACAGCGTACTAGCTTCCATACAGTGCAACACCCAGTGTCCTGTCTGGTAAGACGTGCTCCACATGCCTCTGCCTCTCCTGCATCTAAAGAGGCCTGTGAAAGCTGCTGCTGCTGTTGCTGCACAGCGTACTAGCTTCCATACAGTGCAAAACCCAGTGTCCTGTATATTAAGAGGTGCTCCAAATGCCTCTGCCTCTCCTGCATCTAAAGAGGCCTGTGACAGCTGCTGCTGCTGTTGCTGCACAGCATACTAGCTTCCATACAGTGCAACACCCAGTGTCCTGTATGCTAAGGGGTGCTCCACCTGTCTTTGCCTCTCCTGCATTTAAAGAGGCCTGTGACAGCTGCTGCTGCTGTTGCTGCACAGCATACTAGCTTCCATACAGTGCAACACCCAGTGTCCTGTCTGTTAAGACGTGCTCCACATGTCTCTGCCTCTCCTGCATCTAAAGAGGCCTGTGAAAGCTGCTGCTGCTGTTGCTGCACAGCGTACTAGCTTCCATACAGTGCAACACCCAGTGCCCTGTATATTTAGGAGGTGCTCCACCTGCCTTTGCCTCTCCTGCATCTAAAGAGGCCTGTGAAAGCTGCTGCTGCTGTTGCTGCACAGCGTACTAGCTTCCATACAGTGCAACACCCAGTGTCCTGTCTGTTAAGACGTGCTCCACATGCCTCTGCCTCTCCTGCATCTAAAGAGGCCTGTGAAAGCTGCTGCTGCTGTTGCTGCACAGCGTACTAGCTTCCATACAGTGCAAAACCCAGTGTCCTGTATATTAAGAGGTGCTCCAAATGCCTCTGCCTCTCCTGCATCTAAAGAGGCCTGTGACAGCTGCTGCTGCTGTTGCTGCACAGCATACTAGCTTCCATACAGTGCAACACCCAGTGTCCTGTATGCTAAGGGGTGCTCCACCTGTCTTTGCCTCTCCTGCATTTAAAGAGGCCTGTGACAGCTGCTGCTGCTGTTGCTGCACAGCATACTAGCTTCCATACAGTGCAACACCCAGTGTCCTGTCTGTTAAGACGTGCTCCACATGCCTCTGCCTCTCCTGCATCTAAAGAGGCCTGTGAAAGCTGCTGCTGCTGTTGCTGCACAGCGTACTAGCTTCCATACAGTGCAACACCCAGTGTCCTGTCTGTTAAGACGTGCTCCACATGCCTCTGCCTCTCCTGCATCTAAAGAGGCCTGTGACAGCTGCTGCTGCTGTTGCTGCACAGCATACTAGCTTCCATACAGTGCAACACCCAGTGTCCTGTATGCTAAGGGGTGCTCCACCTGTCTTTGCCTCTCCTGCATCTAAAGAGGCCTGTGAAAGCTGCTGCTGCTGTTGCTGCACAGCATACTAGCTTCCATACAGTGCAACACCCAGTGTCCTGTCTGTTAAGACGTGCTCCACATGCCTCTGCCTCTCCTGCATCTAAAGAGGCCTGTGAAAGCTGCTGCTGCTGTTGCTGCACAGCGTACTAGCTTCCATACAGTGCAACACCCAGTGTCCTGTCTGTTAAGACGTGCTCCACATGCCTCTGCCTCTCCTGCATCTAAAGAGGCCTGTGACAGCTGCTGCTGCTGTTGCTGCACAGCATACTAGCTTCCATACAGTGCAACACCCAGTGTCCTGTATGCTAAGGGGTGCTCCACCTGTCTTTGCCTCTCCTGCATTTAAAGAGGCCTGTGAAAGCTGCTGCTGCTGTTGCTGCACAGCATACTAGCTTCCATACAGTGCAACACCCAGTGTCCTGTCTGTTAAGACGTGCTCCACATGTCTCTGCCTCTCCTGCATCTAGAGAGGCCTGTGACAGCTGCTGCTGCTGTTGCTGCACAGCATACTAGCTTCCATACAGTGCAACACCCAGTGTCCTGTATATTTAGGAGGTGCTCCACCTGCCTTTGCCTCTCCTGCATCTAAAGAGGCCTGTGAAAGCTGCTGCTGCTGTTGCTGCACAGCGTACTAGCTTCCATACAGTGCAACACCCAGTGCCCTGTATATTTAGGAGGTGCTCCACCTGCCTTTGCCTCTCCTGCATCTAAAGAGGCCTGTGAAAGCTGCTGCTGCTGTTGCTGCACAGCGTACTAGCTTCCATACAGTGCAACACCCAGTGTCCTGTCTGTTAAGACGTGCTCCACATGCCTCTGCCTCTCCTGCATCTAAAGAGGCCTGTGAAAGCTGCTGCTGCTGTTGCTGCACAGCGTACTAGCTTCCATACAGTGCAAAACCCAGTGTCCTGTATATTAAGAGGTGCTCCAAATGCCTCTGCCTCTCCTGCATCTAAAGAGGCCTGTGACAGCTGCTGCTGCTGTTGCTGCACAGCATACTAGCTTCCATACAGTGCAACACCCAGTGTCCTGTATGCTAAGGGGTGCTCCACCTGTCTTTGCCTCTCCTGCATTTAAAGAGGCCTGTGACAGCTGCTGCTGCTGTTGCTGCACAGCATACTAGCTTCCATACAGTGCAACACCCAGTGTCCTGTCTGTTAAGACGTGCTCCACATGTCTCTGCCTCTCCTGCATCTAAAGAGGCCTGTGAAAGCTGCTGCTGCTGTCGCTGCACAGCGTACTAGCTTCCATACAGTGCAACACCCAGTGCCCTGTATATTTAGGAGGTGCTCCACCTGCCTTTGCCTCTCCTGCATCTAAAGAGGCCTGTGAAAGCTGCTGCTGCTGTTGCTGCACAGCATACTAGCTTCCATACAGTGCAACACCCAGTGTCCTGTCTGTTAAGACGTGCTCCACATGCCTCTGCCTCTCCTGCATCTAAAGAGGCCTGTGACAGCTGCTGCTGCTGTTGCTGCACAGCATACTAGCTTCCATACAGTGCAACACCCAGTGTCCTGTATATTTAGGAGGTGCTCCACCTGCCTTTGCCTCTCCTGCATCTAAAGAGGCCTGTGAAAGCTGCTGCTGCTGTCGCTGCACAGCGTACTAGCTTCCATACAGTGCAACACCCAGTGCCCTGTATATTTAGGAGGTGCTCCACCTGCCTTTGCCTCTCCTGCATCTAAAGAGGCCTGTGAAAGCTGCTGCTGCTGTTGCTGCACAGCGTACTAGCTTCCATACAGTGCAACACCCAGTGTCCTGTCTGTTAAGACGTGCTCCACATGCCTCTGCCTCTCCTGCATCTAAAGAGGCCTGTGACAGCTGCTGCTGCTGTTGCTGCACAGCATACTAGCTTCCATACAGTGCAACACCCAGTGTCCTGTATGCTAAGGGGTGCTCCACCTGTCTTTGCCTCTCCTGCATTTAAAGAGGCCTGTGAAAGCTGCTGCTGCTGTTGCTGCACAGCATACTAGCTTCCATACAGTGCAACACCCAGTGTCCTGTCTGTTAAGACGTGCTCCACTTGTCTTTGCCTCTCCTGCATTTAAAGAGGCCTGTGACAGCTGCTGCTGCTGTTGCTGCACAGCATACTAGCTTCCATACAGTGCAACACCCAGTGTCCTGTCTGTTAAGACGTGCTCCACATGTCTCTGCCTCTCCTGCATCTAAAGAGGCCTGTGAAAGCTGCTGCTGCTGTTGCTGCACAGCGTACTAGCTTCCATACAGTGCAACACCCAGTGCCCTGTATATTTAGGAGGTGCTCCACCTGCCTTTGCCTCTCCTGCATCTAAAGAGGCCTGTGAAAGCTGCTGCTGCTGTTGCTGCACAGCGTACTAGCTTCCATACAGTGCAACACCCAGTGTCCTGTCTGTTAAGACGTGCTCCACATGCCTCTGCCTCTCCTGCATCTAAAGAGGCCTGTGAAAGCTGCTGCTGCTGTTGCTGCACAGCGTACTAGCTTCCATACAGTGCAAAACCCAGTGTCCTGTATATTAAGAGGTGCTCCAAATGCCTCTGCCTCTCCTGCATCTAAAGAGGCCTGTGACAGCTGCTGCTGCTGTCGCTGCACAGCATACTAGCTTCCATACAGTGCAACACCCAGTGTCCTGTATGCTAAGGGGTGCTCCACCTGTCTTTGCCTCTCCTGCATTTAAAGAGGCCTGTGACAGCTGCTGCTGCTGTTGCTGCACAGCATACTAGCTTCCATACAGTGCAACACCCAGTGTCCTGTCTGTTAAGACGTGCTCCACATGCCTCTGCCTCTCCTGCATCTAAAGAGGCCTGTGAAAGCTGCTGCTGCTGTTGCTGCACAGCGTACTAGCTTCCATACAGTGCAACACCCAGTGTCCTGTCTGTTAAGACGTGCTCCACATGCCTCTGCCTCTCCTGCATCTAAAGAGGCCTGTGACAGCTGCTGCTGCTGTTGCTGCACAGCATACTAGCTTCCATACAGTGCAACACCCAGTGTCCTGTATGCTAAGGGGTGCTCCACCTGTCTTTGCCTCTCCTGCATTTAAAGAGGCCTGTGAAAGCTGCTGCTGCTGTTGCTGCACAGCATACTAGCTTCCATACAGTGCAACACCCAGTGTCCTGTCTGTTAAGACGTGCTCCACATGTCTCTGCCTCTCCTGCATCTAGAGAGGCCTGTGACAGCTGCTGCTGCTGTTGCTGCACAGCATACTAGCTTCCATACAGTGCAACACCCAGTGTCCTGTATATTTAGGAGGTGCTCCACCTGCCTTTGCCTCTCCTGCATCTAAAGAGGCCTGTGAAAGCTGCTGCTGCTGTTGCTGCACAGCGTACTAGCTTCCATACAGTGCAACACCCAGTGCCCTGTATATTTAGGAGGTGCTCCACCTGCCTTTGCCTCTCCTGCATCTAAAGAGGCCTGTGAAAGCTGCTGCTGCTGTTGCTGCACAGCGTACTAGCTTCCATACAGTGCAACACCCAGTGTCCTGTCTGTTAAGACGTGCTCCACATGCCTCTGCCTCTCCTGCATCTAAAGAGGCCTGTGAAAGCTGCTGCTGCTGTTGCTGCACAGCGTACTAGCTTCCATACAGTGCAAAACCCAGTGTCCTGTATATTAAGAGGTGCTCCAAATGCCTCTGCCTCTCCTGCATCTAAAGAGGCCTGTGACAGCTGCTGCTGCTGTTGCTGCACAGCATACTAGCTTCCATACAGTGCAACACCCAGTGTCCTGTATGCTAAGGGGTGCTCCACCTGTCTTTGCCTCTCCTGCATTTAAAGAGGCCTGTGACAGCTGCTGCTGCTGTTGCTGCACAGCATACTAGCTTCCATACAGTGCAACACCCAGTGTCCTGTCTGTTAAGACGTGCTCCACATGTCTCTGCCTCTCCTGCATCTAAAGAGGCCTGTGAAAGCTGCTGCTGCTGTCGCTGCACAGCGTACTAGCTTCCATACAGTGCAACACCCAGTGCCCTGTATATTTAGGAGGTGCTCCACCTGCCTTTGCCTCTCCTGCATCTAAAGAGGCCTGTGAAAGCTGCTGCTGCTGTTGCTGCACAGCATACTAGCTTCCATACAGTGCAACACCCAGTGTCCTGTCTGTTAAGACGTGCTCCACATGCCTCTGCCTCTCCTGCATCTAAAGAGGCCTGTGACAGCTGCTGCTGCTGTTGCTGCACAGCATACTAGCTTCCATACAGTGCAACACCCAGTGTCCTGTATATTTAGGAGGTGCTCCACCTGCCTTTGCCTCTCCTGCATCTAAAGAGGCCTGTGAAAGCTGCTGCTGCTGTCGCTGCACAGCGTACTAGCTTCCATACAGTGCAACACCCAGTGCCCTGTATATTTAGGAGGTGCTCCACCTGCCTTTGCCTCTCCTGCATCTAAAGAGGCCTGTGAAAGCTGCTGCTGCTGTTGCTGCACAGCGTACTAGCTTCCATACAGTGCAACACCCAGTGTCCTGTCTGGTAAGACGTGCTCCACATGCCTCTGCCTCTCCTGCATCTAAAGAGGCCTGTGAAAGCTGCTGCTGCTGTTGCTGCACAGCGTACTAGCTTCCATACAGTGCAAAACCCAGTGTCCTGTATATTAAGAGGTGCTCCAAATGCCTCTGCCTCTCCTGCATCTAAAGAGGCCTGTGACAGCTGCTGCTGCTGTTGCTGCACAGCATACTAGCTTCCATACAGTGCAACACCCAGTGTCCTGTATGCTAAGGGGTGCTCCACCTGTCTTTGCCTCTCCTGCATTTAAAGAGGCCTGTGACAGCTGCTGCTGCTGTTGCTGCACAGCATACTAGCTTCCATACAGTGCAACACCCAGTGTCCTGTCTGTTAAGACGTGCTCCACATGTCTCTGCCTCTCCTGCATCTAAAGAGGCCTGTGAAAGCTGCTGCTGCTGTTGCTGCACAGCGTACTAGCTTCCATACAGTGCAACACCCAGTGCCCTGTATATTTAGGAGGTGCTCCACCTGCCTTTGCCTCTCCTGCATCTAAAGAGGCCTGTGAAAGCTGCTGCTGCTGTTGCTGCACAGCGTACTAGCTTCCATACAGTGCAACACCCAGTGTCCTGTCTGTTAAGACGTGCTCCACATGCCTCTGCCTCTCCTGCATCTAAAGAGGCCTGTGAAAGCTGCTGCTGCTGTTGCTGCACAGCGTACTAGCTTCCATACAGTGCAAAACCCAGTGTCCTGTATATTAAGAGGTGCTCCAAATGCCTCTGCCTCTCCTGCATCTAAAGAGGCCTGTGACAGCTGCTGCTGCTGTTGCTGCACAGCATACTAGCTTCCATACAGTGCAACACCCAGTGTCCTGTATGCTAAGGGGTGCTCCACCTGTCTTTGCCTCTCCTGCATTTAAAGAGGCCTGTGACAGCTGCTGCTGCTGTTGCTGCACAGCATACTAGCTTCCATACAGTGCAACACCCAGTGTCCTGTCTGTTAAGACGTGCTCCACATGCCTCTGCCTCTCCTGCATCTAAAGAGGCCTGTGAAAGCTGCTGCTGCTGTTGCTGCACAGCGTACTAGCTTCCATACAGTGCAACACCCAGTGTCCTGTCTGTTAAGACGTGCTCCACATGCCTCTGCCTCTCCTGCATCTAAAGAGGCCTGTGACAGCTGCTGCTGCTGTTGCTGCACAGCATACTAGCTTCCATACAGTGCAACACCCAGTGTCCTGTATGCTAAGGGGTGCTCCACCTGTCTTTGCCTCTCCTGCATCTAAAGAGGCCTGTGAAAGCTGCTGCTGCTGTTGCTGCACAGCATACTAGCTTCCATACAGTGCAACACCCAGTGTCCTGTCTGTTAAGACGTGCTCCACATGCCTCTGCCTCTCCTGCATCTAAAGAGGCCTGTGAAAGCTGCTGCTGCTGTTGCTGCACAGCGTACTAGCTTCCATACAGTGCAACACCCAGTGTCCTGTCTGTTAAGACGTGCTCCACATGCCTCTGCCTCTCCTGCATCTAAAGAGGCCTGTGAAAGCTGCTGCTGCTGTTGCTGCACAGCATACTAGCTTCCATACAGTGCAACACCCAGTGTCCTGTATGCTAAGGGGTGCTCCACCTGTCTTTGCCTCTCCTGCATTTAAAGAGGCCTGTGAAAGCTGCTGCTGCTGTTGCTGCACAGCATACTAGCTTCCATACAGTGCAACACCCAGTGTCCTGTCTGTTAAGACGTGCTCCACATGTCTCTGCCTCTCCTGCATCTAGAGAGGCCTGTGACAGCTGCTGCTGCTGTTGCTGCACAGCATACTAGCTTCCATACAGTGCAACACCCAGTGTCCTGTATATTTAGGAGGTGCTCCACCTGCCTTTGCCTCTCCTGCATCTAAAGAGGCCTGTGAAAGCTGCTGCTGCTGTTGCTGCACAGCGTACTAGCTTCCATACAGTGCAACACCCAGTGCCCTGTATATTTAGGAGGTGCTCCACCTGCCTTTGCCTCTCCTGCATCTAAAGAGGCCTGTGAAAGCTGCTGCTGCTGTTGCTGCACAGCGTACTAGCTTCCATACAGTGCAACACCCAGTGTCCTGTCTGTTAAGACGTGCTCCACATGCCTCTGCCTCTCCTGCATCTAAAGAGGCCTGTGAAAGCTGCTGCTGCTGTTGCTGCACAGCGTACTAGCTTCCATACAGTGCAAAACCCAGTGTCCTGTATATTAAGAGGTGCTCCAAATGCCTCTGCCTCTCCTGCATCTAAAGAGGCCTGTGACAGCTGCTGCTGCTGTTGCTGCACAGCATACTAGCTTCCATACAGTGCAACACCCAGTGTCCTGTATGCTAAGGGGTGCTCCACCTGTCTTTGCCTCTCCTGCATTTAAAGAGGCCTGTGACAGCTGCTGCTGCTGTTGCTGCACAGCATACTAGCTTCCATACAGTGCAACACCCAGTGTCCTGTCTGTTAAGACGTGCTCCACATGTCTCTGCCTCTCCTGCATCTAAAGAGGCCTGTGAAAGCTGCTGCTGCTGTCGCTGCACAGCGTACTAGCTTCCATACAGTGCAACACCCAGTGCCCTGTATATTTAGGAGGTGCTCCACCTGCCTTTGCCTCTCCTGCATCTAAAGAGGCCTGTGAAAGCTGCTGCTGCTGTTGCTGCACAGCATACTAGCTTCCATACAGTGCAACACCCAGTGTCCTGTCTGTTAAGACGTGCTCCACATGCCTCTGCCTCTCCTGCATCTAAAGAGGCCTGTGACAGCTGCTGCTGCTGTTGCTGCACAGCATACTAGCTTCCATACAGTGCAACACCCAGTGTCCTGTATATTTAGGAGGTGCTCCACCTGCCTTTGCCTCTCCTGCATCTAAAGAGGCCTGTGAAAGCTGCTGCTGCTGTCGCTGCACAGCGTACTAGCTTCCATACAGTGCAACACCCAGTGCCCTGTATATTTAGGAGGTGCTCCACCTGCCTTTGCCTCTCCTGCATCTAAAGAGGCCTGTGAAAGCTGCTGCTGCTGTTGCTGCACAGCGTACTAGCTTCCATACAGTGCAACACCCAGTGTCCTGTCTGGTAAGACGTGCTCCACATGCCTCTGCCTCTCCTGCATCTAAAGAGGCCTGTGAAAGCTGCTGCTGCTGTTGCTGCACAGCGTACTAGCTTCCATACAGTGCAAAACCCAGTGTCCTGTATATTAAGAGGTGCTCCAAATGCCTCTGCCTCTCCTGCATCTAAAGAGGCCTGTGACAGCTGCTGCTGCTGTTGCTGCACAGCATACTAGCTTCCATACAGTGCAACACCCAGTGTCCTGTATGCTAAGGGGTGCTCCACCTGTCTTTGCCTCTCCTGCATTTAAAGAGGCCTGTGACAGCTGCTGCTGCTGTTGCTGCACAGCATACTAGCTTCCATACAGTGCAACACCCAGTGTCCTGTCTGTTAAGACGTGCTCCACATGTCTCTGCCTCTCCTGCATCTAAAGAGGCCTGTGAAAGCTGCTGCTGCTGTTGCTGCACAGCGTACTAGCTTCCATACAGTGCAACACCCAGTGCCCTGTATATTTAGGAGGTGCTCCACCTGCCTTTGCCTCTCCTGCATCTAAAGAGGCCTGTGAAAGCTGCTGCTGCTGTTGCTGCACAGCGTACTAGCTTCCATACAGTGCAACACCCAGTGTCCTGTCTGTTAAGACGTGCTCCACATGCCTCTGCCTCTCCTGCATCTAAAGAGGCCTGTGAAAGCTGCTGCTGCTGTTGCTGCACAGCGTACTAGCTTCCATACAGTGCAAAACCCAGTGTCCTGTATATTAAGAGGTGCTCCAAATGCCTCTGCCTCTCCTGCATCTAAAGAGGCCTGTGACAGCTGCTGCTGCTGTTGCTGCACAGCATACTAGCTTCCATACAGTGCAACACCCAGTGTCCTGTATGCTAAGGGGTGCTCCACCTGTCTTTGCCTCTCCTGCATTTAAAGAGGCCTGTGACAGCTGCTGCTGCTGTTGCTGCACAGCATACTAGCTTCCATACAGTGCAACACCCAGTGTCCTGTCTGTTAAGACGTGCTCCACATGCCTCTGCCTCTCCTGCATCTAAAGAGGCCTGTGAAAGCTGCTGCTGCTGTTGCTGCACAGCGTACTAGCTTCCATACAGTGCAACACCCAGTGTCCTGTCTGTTAAGACGTGCTCCACATGCCTCTGCCTCTCCTGCATCTAAAGAGGCCTGTGACAGCTGCTGCTGCTGTTGCTGCACAGCATACTAGCTTCCATACAGTGCAACACCCAGTGTCCTGTATGCTAAGGGGTGCTCCACCTGTCTTTGCCTCTCCTGCATCTAAAGAGGCCTGTGAAAGCTGCTGCTGCTGTTGCTGCACAGCATACTAGCTTCCATACAGTGCAACACCCAGTGTCCTGTCTGTTAAGACGTGCTCCACATGTCTCTGCCTCTCCTGCATCTAAAGAGGCCTGTGACAGCTGCTGCTGCTGTTGCTGCACAGCATACTAGCTTCCATACAGTGCAACACCCAGTGTCCTGTATATTTAGGAGGTGCTCCACCTGCCTTTGCCTCTCCTGCATCTAAAGAGGCCTGTGAAAGCTGCTGCTGCTGTTGCTGCACAGCATACTAGCTTCCATACAGTGCAACACCCAGTGTCCTGTCTGTTAAGACGTGCTCCACATGCCTCTGCCTCTCCTGCATCTAAAGAGGCCTGTGACAGCTGCTGCTGCTGTTGCTGCACAGCATACTAGCTTCCATACAGTGCAACACCCAGTGTCCTGTATATTTAGGAGGTGCTCCACCTGCCTTTGCCTCTCCTGCATCTAAAGAGGCCTGTGAAAGCTGCTGCTGCTGTTGCTGCACAGCGTACTAGCTTCCATACAGTGCAACACCCAGTGCCCTGTATATTTAGGAGGTGCTCCACCTGCCTTTGCCTCTCCTGCATCTAAAGAGGCCTGTGAAAGCTGCTGCTGCTGTTGCTGCACAGCGTACTAGCTTCCATACAGTGCAACACCCAGTGTCCTGTCTGTTAAGACGTGCTCCACATGCCTCTGCCTCTCCTGCATCTAAAGAGGCCTGTGAAAGCTGCTGCTGCTGTTGCTGCACAGCGTACTAGCTTCCATACAGTGCAAAACCCAGTGTCCTGTATATTAAGAGGTGCTCCAAATGCCTCTGCCTCTCCTGCATCTAAAGAGGCCTGTGACAGCTGCTGCTGCTGTTGCTGCACAGCATACTAGCTTCCATACAGTGCAACACCCAGTGTCCTGTATGCTAAGGGGTGCTCCACCTGTCTTTGCCTCTCCTGCATTTAAAGAGGCCTGTGACAGCTGCTGCTGCTGTTGCTGCACAGCATACTAGCTTCCATACAGTGCAACACCCAGTGTCCTGTCTGTTAAGACGTGCTCCACATGTCTCTGCCTCTCCTGCATCTAAAGAGGCCTGTGAAAGCTGCTGCTGCTGTCGCTGCACAGCGTACTAGCTTCCATACAGTGCAACACCCAGTGCCCTGTATATTTAGGAGGTGCTCCACCTGCCTTTGCCTCTCCTGCATCTAAAGAGGCCTGTGAAAGCTGCTGCTGCTGTTGCTGCACAGCATACTAGCTTCCATACAGTGCAACACCCAGTGTCCTGTCTGTTAAGACGTGCTCCACATGCCTCTGCCTCTCCTGCATCTAAAGAGGCCTGTGACAGCTGCTGCTGCTGTTGCTGCACAGCATACTAGCTTCCATACAGTGCAACACCCAGTGTCCTGTATATTTAGGAGGTGCTCCACCTGCCTTTGCCTCTCCTGCATCTAAAGAGGCCTGTGAAAGCTGCTGCTGCTGTCGCTGCACAGCGTACTAGCTTCCATACAGTGCAACACCCAGTGCCCTGTATATTTAGGAGGTGCTCCACCTGCCTTTGCCTCTCCTGCATCTAAAGAGGCCTGTGAAAGCTGCTGCTGCTGTTGCTGCACAGCGTACTAGCTTCCATACAGTGCAACACCCAGTGTCCTGTCTGTTAAGACGTGCTCCACATGCCTCTGCCTCTCCTGCATCTAAAGAGGCCTGTGACAGCTGCTGCTGCTGTTGCTGCACAGCATACTAGCTTCCATACAGTGCAACACCCAGTGTCCTGTATGCTAAGGGGTGCTCCACCTGTCTTTGCCTCTCCTGCATTTAAAGAGGCCTGTGAAAGCTGCTGCTGCTGTTGCTGCACAGCATACTAGCTTCCATACAGTGCAACACCCAGTGTCCTGTCTGTTAAGACGTGCTCCACTTGTCTTTGCCTCTCCTGCATTTAAAGAGGCCTGTGACAGCTGCTGCTGCTGTTGCTGCACAGCATACTAGCTTCCATACAGTGCAACACCCAGTGTCCTGTCTGTTAAGACGTGCTCCACATGTCTCTGCCTCTCCTGCATCTAAAGAGGCCTGTGAAAGCTGCTGCTGCTGTTGCTGCACAGCGTACTAGCTTCCATACAGTGCAACACCCAGTGCCCTGTATATTTAGGAGGTGCTCCACCTGCCTTTGCCTCTCCTGCATCTAAAGAGGCCTGTGAAAGCTGCTGCTGCTGTTGCTGCACAGCGTACTAGCTTCCATACAGTGCAACACCCAGTGTCCTGTCTGTTAAGACGTGCTCCACATGCCTCTGCCTCTCCTGCATCTAAAGAGGCCTGTGAAAGCTGCTGCTGCTGTTGCTGCACAGCGTACTAGCTTCCATACAGTGCAAAACCCAGTGTCCTGTATATTAAGAGGTGCTCCAAATGCCTCTGCCTCTCCTGCATCTAAAGAGGCCTGTGACAGCTGCTGCTGCTGTCGCTGCACAGCATACTAGCTTCCATACAGTGCAACACCCAGTGTCCTGTATGCTAAGGGGTGCTCCACCTGTCTTTGCCTCTCCTGCATTTAAAGAGGCCTGTGACAGCTGCTGCTGCTGTTGCTGCACAGCATACTAGCTTCCATACAGTGCAACACCCAGTGTCCTGTCTGTTAAGACGTGCTCCACATGCCTCTGCCTCTCCTGCATCTAAAGAGGCCTGTGAAAGCTGCTGCTGCTGTTGCTGCACAGCGTACTAGCTTCCATACAGTGCAACACCCAGTGTCCTGTCTGTTAAGACGTGCTCCACATGCCTCTGCCTCTCCTGCATCTAAAGAGGCCTGTGACAGCTGCTGCTGCTGTTGCTGCACAGCATACTAGCTTCCATACAGTGCAACACCCAGTGTCCTGTATGCTAAGGGGTGCTCCACCTGTCTTTGCCTCTCCTGCATTTAAAGAGGCCTGTGAAAGCTGCTGCTGCTGTTGCTGCACAGCATACTAGCTTCCATACAGTGCAACACCCAGTGTCCTGTCTGTTAAGACGTGCTCCACATGTCTCTGCCTCTCCTGCATCTAGAGAGGCCTGTGACAGCTGCTGCTGCTGTTGCTGCACAGCATACTAGCTTCCATACAGTGCAACACCCAGTGTCCTGTATATTTAGGAGGTGCTCCACCTGCCTTTGCCTCTCCTGCATCTAAAGAGGCCTGTGAAAGCTGCTGCTGCTGTTGCTGCACAGCGTACTAGCTTCCATACAGTGCAACACCCAGTGCCCTGTATATTTAGGAGGTGCTCCACCTGCCTTTGCCTCTCCTGCATCTAAAGAGGCCTGTGAAAGCTGCTGCTGCTGTTGCTGCACAGCGTACTAGCTTCCATACAGTGCAACACCCAGTGTCCTGTCTGTTAAGACGTGCTCCACATGCCTCTGCCTCTCCTGCATCTAAAGAGGCCTGTGAAAGCTGCTGCTGCTGTTGCTGCACAGCGTACTAGCTTCCATACAGTGCAAAACCCAGTGTCCTGTATATTAAGAGGTGCTCCAAATGCCTCTGCCTCTCCTGCATCTAAAGAGGCCTGTGACAGCTGCTGCTGCTGTTGCTGCACAGCATACTAGCTTCCATACAGTGCAACACCCAGTGTCCTGTATGCTAAGGGGTGCTCCACCTGTCTTTGCCTCTCCTGCATTTAAAGAGGCCTGTGACAGCTGCTGCTGCTGTTGCTGCACAGCATACTAGCTTCCATACAGTGCAACACCCAGTGTCCTGTCTGTTAAGACGTGCTCCACATGTCTCTGCCTCTCCTGCATCTAAAGAGGCCTGTGAAAGCTGCTGCTGCTGTCGCTGCACAGCGTACTAGCTTCCATACAGTGCAACACCCAGTGCCCTGTATATTTAGGAGGTGCTCCACCTGCCTTTGCCTCTCCTGCATCTAAAGAGGCCTGTGAAAGCTGCTGCTGCTGTTGCTGCACAGCATACTAGCTTCCATACAGTGCAACACCCAGTGTCCTGTCTGTTAAGACGTGCTCCACATGCCTCTGCCTCTCCTGCATCTAAAGAGGCCTGTGACAGCTGCTGCTGCTGTTGCTGCACAGCATACTAGCTTCCATACAGTGCAACACCCAGTGTCCTGTATATTTAGGAGGTGCTCCACCTGCCTTTGCCTCTCCTGCATCTAAAGAGGCCTGTGAAAGCTGCTGCTGCTGTCGCTGCACAGCGTACTAGCTTCCATACAGTGCAACACCCAGTGCCCTGTATATTTAGGAGGTGCTCCACCTGCCTTTGCCTCTCCTGCATCTAAAGAGGCCTGTGAAAGCTGCTGCTGCTGTTGCTGCACAGCGTACTAGCTTCCATACAGTGCAACACCCAGTGTCCTGTCTGGTAAGACGTGCTCCACATGCCTCTGCCTCTCCTGCATCTAAAGAGGCCTGTGAAAGCTGCTGCTGCTGTTGCTGCACAGCGTACTAGCTTCCATACAGTGCAAAACCCAGTGTCCTGTATATTAAGAGGTGCTCCAAATGCCTCTGCCTCTCCTGCATCTAAAGAGGCCTGTGACAGCTGCTGCTGCTGTTGCTGCACAGCATACTAGCTTCCATACAGTGCAACACCCAGTGTCCTGTATGCTAAGGGGTGCTCCACCTGTCTTTGCCTCTCCTGCATTTAAAGAGGCCTGTGACAGCTGCTGCTGCTGTTGCTGCACAGCATACTAGCTTCCATACAGTGCAACACCCAGTGTCCTGTCTGTTAAGACGTGCTCCACATGTCTCTGCCTCTCCTGCATCTAAAGAGGCCTGTGAAAGCTGCTGCTGCTGTTGCTGCACAGCGTACTAGCTTCCATACAGTGCAACACCCAGTGCCCTGTATATTTAGGAGGTGCTCCACCTGCCTTTGCCTCTCCTGCATCTAAAGAGGCCTGTGAAAGCTGCTGCTGCTGTTGCTGCACAGCGTACTAGCTTCCATACAGTGCAACACCCAGTGTCCTGTCTGTTAAGACGTGCTCCACATGCCTCTGCCTCTCCTGCATCTAAAGAGGCCTGTGAAAGCTGCTGCTGCTGTTGCTGCACAGCGTACTAGCTTCCATACAGTGCAAAACCCAGTGTCCTGTATATTAAGAGGTGCTCCAAATGCCTCTGCCTCTCCTGCATCTAAAGAGGCCTGTGACAGCTGCTGCTGCTGTTGCTGCACAGCATACTAGCTTCCATACAGTGCAACACCCAGTGTCCTGTATGCTAAGGGGTGCTCCACCTGTCTTTGCCTCTCCTGCATTTAAAGAGGCCTGTGACAGCTGCTGCTGCTGTTGCTGCACAGCATACTAGCTTCCATACAGTGCAACACCCAGTGTCCTGTCTGTTAAGACGTGCTCCACATGCCTCTGCCTCTCCTGCATCTAAAGAGGCCTGTGAAAGCTGCTGCTGCTGTTGCTGCACAGCGTACTAGCTTCCATACAGTGCAACACCCAGTGTCCTGTCTGTTAAGACGTGCTCCACATGCCTCTGCCTCTCCTGCATCTAAAGAGGCCTGTGACAGCTGCTGCTGCTGTTGCTGCACAGCATACTAGCTTCCATACAGTGCAACACCCAGTGTCCTGTATGCTAAGGGGTGCTCCACCTGTCTTTGCCTCTCCTGCATCTAAAGAGGCCTGTGAAAGCTGCTGCTGCTGTTGCTGCACAGCATACTAGCTTCCATACAGTGCAACACCCAGTGTCCTGTCTGTTAAGACGTGCTCCACATGCCTCTGCCTCTCCTGCATCTAAAGAGGCCTGTGAAAGCTGCTGCTGCTGTTGCTGCACAGCGTACTAGCTTCCATACAGTGCAACACCCAGTGTCCTGTCTGTTAAGACGTGCTCCACATGCCTCTGCCTCTCCTGCATCTAAAGAGGCCTGTGACAGCTGCTGCTGCTGTTGCTGCACAGCATACTAGCTTCCATACAGTGCAACACCCAGTGTCCTGTATGCTAAGGGGTGCTCCACCTGTCTTTGCCTCTCCTGCATTTAAAGAGGCCTGTGAAAGCTGCTGCTGCTGTTGCTGCACAGCATACTAGCTTCCATACAGTGCAACACCCAGTGTCCTGTCTGTTAAGACGTGCTCCACATGTCTCTGCCTCTCCTGCATCTAGAGAGGCCTGTGACAGCTGCTGCTGCTGTTGCTGCACAGCATACTAGCTTCCATACAGTGCAACACCCAGTGTCCTGTATATTTAGGAGGTGCTCCACCTGCCTTTGCCTCTCCTGCATCTAAAGAGGCCTGTGAAAGCTGCTGCTGCTGTTGCTGCACAGCGTACTAGCTTCCATACAGTGCAACACCCAGTGCCCTGTATATTTAGGAGGTGCTCCACCTGCCTTTGCCTCTCCTGCATCTAAAGAGGCCTGTGAAAGCTGCTGCTGCTGTTGCTGCACAGCGTACTAGCTTCCATACAGTGCAACACCCAGTGTCCTGTCTGTTAAGACGTGCTCCACATGCCTCTGCCTCTCCTGCATCTAAAGAGGCCTGTGAAAGCTGCTGCTGCTGTTGCTGCACAGCGTACTAGCTTCCATACAGTGCAAAACCCAGTGTCCTGTATATTAAGAGGTGCTCCAAATGCCTCTGCCTCTCCTGCATCTAAAGAGGCCTGTGACAGCTGCTGCTGCTGTTGCTGCACAGCATACTAGCTTCCATACAGTGCAACACCCAGTGTCCTGTATGCTAAGGGGTGCTCCACCTGTCTTTGCCTCTCCTGCATTTAAAGAGGCCTGTGACAGCTGCTGCTGCTGTTGCTGCACAGCATACTAGCTTCCATACAGTGCAACACCCAGTGTCCTGTCTGTTAAGACGTGCTCCACATGTCTCTGCCTCTCCTGCATCTAAAGAGGCCTGTGAAAGCTGCTGCTGCTGTCGCTGCACAGCGTACTAGCTTCCATACAGTGCAACACCCAGTGCCCTGTATATTTAGGAGGTGCTCCACCTGCCTTTGCCTCTCCTGCATCTAAAGAGGCCTGTGAAAGCTGCTGCTGCTGTTGCTGCACAGCATACTAGCTTCCATACAGTGCAACACCCAGTGTCCTGTCTGTTAAGACGTGCTCCACATGCCTCTGCCTCTCCTGCATCTAAAGAGGCCTGTGACAGCTGCTGCTGCTGTTGCTGCACAGCATACTAGCTTCCATACAGTGCAACACCCAGTGTCCTGTATATTTAGGAGGTGCTCCACCTGCCTTTGCCTCTCCTGCATCTAAAGAGGCCTGTGAAAGCTGCTGCTGCTGTCGCTGCACAGCGTACTAGCTTCCATACAGTGCAACACCCAGTGCCCTGTATATTTAGGAGGTGCTCCACCTGCCTTTGCCTCTCCTGCATCTAAAGAGGCCTGTGAAAGCTGCTGCTGCTGTTGCTGCACAGCGTACTAGCTTCCATACAGTGCAACACCCAGTGTCCTGTCTGGTAAGACGTGCTCCACATGCCTCTGCCTCTCCTGCATCTAAAGAGGCCTGTGAAAGCTGCTGCTGCTGTTGCTGCACAGCGTACTAGCTTCCATACAGTGCAAAACCCAGTGTCCTGTATATTAAGAGGTGCTCCAAATGCCTCTGCCTCTCCTGCATCTAAAGAGGCCTGTGACAGCTGCTGCTGCTGTTGCTGCACAGCATACTAGCTTCCATACAGTGCAACACCCAGTGTCCTGTATGCTAAGGGGTGCTCCACCTGTCTTTGCCTCTCCTGCATTTAAAGAGGCCTGTGACAGCTGCTGCTGCTGTTGCTGCACAGCATACTAGCTTCCATACAGTGCAACACCCAGTGTCCTGTCTGTTAAGACGTGCTCCACATGTCTCTGCCTCTCCTGCATCTAAAGAGGCCTGTGAAAGCTGCTGCTGCTGTTGCTGCACAGCGTACTAGCTTCCATACAGTGCAACACCCAGTGCCCTGTATATTTAGGAGGTGCTCCACCTGCCTTTGCCTCTCCTGCATCTAAAGAGGCCTGTGAAAGCTGCTGCTGCTGTTGCTGCACAGCGTACTAGCTTCCATACAGTGCAACACCCAGTGTCCTGTCTGTTAAGACGTGCTCCACATGCCTCTGCCTCTCCTGCATCTAAAGAGGCCTGTGAAAGCTGCTGCTGCTGTTGCTGCACAGCGTACTAGCTTCCATACAGTGCAAAACCCAGTGTCCTGTATATTAAGAGGTGCTCCAAATGCCTCTGCCTCTCCTGCATCTAAAGAGGCCTGTGACAGCTGCTGCTGCTGTTGCTGCACAGCATACTAGCTTCCATACAGTGCAACACCCAGTGTCCTGTATGCTAAGGGGTGCTCCACCTGTCTTTGCCTCTCCTGCATTTAAAGAGGCCTGTGACAGCTGCTGCTGCTGTTGCTGCACAGCATACTAGCTTCCATACAGTGCAACACCCAGTGTCCTGTCTGTTAAGACGTGCTCCACATGCCTCTGCCTCTCCTGCATCTAAAGAGGCCTGTGAAAGCTGCTGCTGCTGTTGCTGCACAGCGTACTAGCTTCCATACAGTGCAACACCCAGTGTCCTGTCTGTTAAGACGTGCTCCACATGCCTCTGCCTCTCCTGCATCTAAAGAGGCCTGTGACAGCTGCTGCTGCTGTTGCTGCACAGCATACTAGCTTCCATACAGTGCAACACCCAGTGTCCTGTATGCTAAGGGGTGCTCCACCTGTCTTTGCCTCTCCTGCATCTAAAGAGGCCTGTGAAAGCTGCTGCTGCTGTTGCTGCACAGCATACTAGCTTCCATACAGTGCAACACCCAGTGTCCTGTCTGTTAAGACGTGCTCCACATGTCTCTGCCTCTCCTGCATCTAAAGAGGCCTGTGACAGCTGCTGCTGCTGTTGCTGCACAGCATACTAGCTTCCATACAGTGCAACACCCAGTGTCCTGTATATTTAGGAGGTGCTCCACCTGCCTTTGCCTCTCCTGCATCTAAAGAGGCCTGTGAAAGCTGCTGCTGCTGTTGCTGCACAGCGTACTAGCTTCCATACAGTGCAACACCCAGTGCCCTGTATATTTAGGAGGTGCTCCACCTGCCTTTGCCTCTCCTGCATCTAAAGAGGCCTGTGAAAGCTGCTGCTGCTGTTGCTGCGCAGCGTACTAGCTTCCATACAGTGCAAAACCCAGTGTCCTGTATATTAAGAGGTGCTCCAAATGCCTCTGCCTCTCCTGCATCTAAAGAGGCCTGTGACAGCTGCTGCTGCTGTTGCTGCACAGCATACTAGCTTCCATACAGTGCAACACCCAGTGTCCTGTATGCTAAGGGGTGCTCCACCTGTCTTTGCCTCTCCTGCATTTAAAGAGGCCTGTGAAAGCTGCTGCTGCTGTTGCTGCACAGCGTACTAGCTTCCATACAGTGCAACACCCAGTGTCCTGTCTGTTAAGACGTGCTCCACATGTCTCTGCCTCTCCTGCATCTAAAGAGGCCTGTGAAAGCTGCTGCTGCTGTCGCTGCACAGCGTACTAGCTTCCATACAGTGCAACACCCAGTGTCCTGTATGCTAAGGGGTGCTCCACCTGTCTTTGCCTCTCCTGCATTTAAAGAGGCCTGTGACAGCTGCTGCTGCTGTTGCTGCACAGCATACTAGCTTCCATACAGTGCAACACCCAGTGTCCTGTCTGTTAAGACGTGCTCCACATGTCTCTGCCTCTCCTGCATCTAAAGAGGCCTGTGAAAGCTGCTGCTGCTGTCGCTGCACAGCGTACTAGCTTCCATACAGTGCAACACCCAGTGCCCTGTATATTTAGGAGGTGCTCCACCTGCCTTTGCCTCTCCTGCATCTAAAGAGGCCTGTGAAAGCTGCTGCTGCTGTTGCTGCACAGCGTACTAGCTTCCATACAGTGCAACACCCAGTGTCCTGTCTGTTAAGACGTGCTCCACATGCCTCTGCCTCTCCTGCATCTAAAGAGGCCTGTGAAAGCTGCTGCTGCTGTTGCTGCACAGCGTACTAGCTTCCATACAGTGCAAAACCCAGTGTCCTGTATATTAAGAGGTGCTCCAAATGCCTCTGCCTCTCCTGCATCTAAAGAGGCCTGTGACAGCTGCTGCTGCTGTTGCTGCACAGCATACTAGCTTCCATACAGTGCAACACCCAGTGTCCTGTATGCTAAGGGGTGCTCCACCTGTCTTTGCCTCTCCTGCATTTAAAGAGGCCTGTGACAGCTGCTGCTGCTGTTGCTGCACAGCATACTAGCTTCCATACAGTGCAACACCCAGTGTCCTGTCTGTTAAGACGTGCTCCACATGTCTCTGCCTCTCCTGCATCTAAAGAGGCCTGTGAAAGCTGCTGCTGCTGTTGCTGCACAGCGTACTAGCTTCCATACAGTGCAACACCCAGTGCCCTGTATATTTAGGAGGTGCTCCACCTGCCTTTGCCTCTCCTGCATCTAAAGAGGCCTGTGAAAGCTGCTGCTGCTGTTGCTGCACAGCATACTAGCTTCCATACAGTGCAACACCCAGTGTCCTGTCTGTTAAGACGTGCTCCACATGCCTCTGCCTCTCCTGCATCTAAAGAGGCCTGTGACAGCTGCTGCTGCTGTTGCTGCACAGCATACTAGCTTCCATACAGTGCAACACCCAGTGTCCTGTATATTTAGGAGGTGCTCCACCTGCCTTTGCCTCTCCTGCATCTAAAGAGGCCTGTGAAAGCTGCTGCTGCTGTCGCTGCACAGCGTACTAGCTTCCATACAGTGCAACACCCAGTGCCCTGTATATTTAGGAGGTGCTCCACCTGCCTTTGCCTCTCCTGCATCTAAAGAGGCCTGTGAAAGCTGCTGCTGCTGTTGCTGCACAGCGTACTAGCTTCCATACAGTGCAACACCCAGTGTCCTGTCTGGTAAGACGTGCTCCACATGCCTCTGCCTCTCCTGCATCTAAAGAGGCCTGTGAAAGCTGCTGCTGCTGTTGCTGCACAGCGTACTAGCTTCCATACAGTGCAAAACCCAGTGTCCTGTATATTAAGAGGTGCTCCAAATGCCTCTGCCTCTCCTGCATCTAAAGAGGCCTGTGACAGCTGCTGCTGCTGTTGCTGCACAGCATACTAGCTTCCATACAGTGCAACACCCAGTGTCCTGTATGCTAAGGGGTGCTCCACCTGTCTTTGCCTCTCCTGCATTTAAAGAGGCCTGTGACAGCTGCTGCTGCTGTTGCTGCACAGCATACTAGCTTCCATACAGTGCAACACCCAGTGTCCTGTCTGTTAAGACGTGCTCCACATGTCTCTGCCTCTCCTGCATCTAAAGAGGCCTGTGAAAGCTGCTGCTGCTGTTGCTGCACAGCGTACTAGCTTCCATACAGTGCAACACCCAGTGCCCTGTATATTTAGGAGGTGCTCCACCTGCCTTTGCCTCTCCTGCATCTAAAGAGGCCTGTGAAAGCTGCTGCTGCTGTTGCTGCACAGCGTACTAGCTTCCATACAGTGCAACACCCAGTGTCCTGTCTGTTAAGACGTGCTCCACATGCCTCTGCCTCTCCTGCATCTAAAGAGGCCTGTGAAAGCTGCTGCTGCTGTTGCTGCACAGCGTACTAGCTTCCATACAGTGCAAAACCCAGTGTCCTGTATATTAAGAGGTGCTCCAAATGCCTCTGCCTCTCCTGCATCTAAAGAGGCCTGTGACAGCTGCTGCTGCTGTTGCTGCACAGCATACTAGCTTCCATACAGTGCAACACCCAGTGTCCTGTATGCTAAGGGGTGCTCCACCTGTCTTTGCCTCTCCTGCATTTAAAGAGGCCTGTGACAGCTGCTGCTGCTGTTGCTGCACAGCATACTAGCTTCCATACAGTGCAACACCCAGTGTCCTGTCTGTTAAGACGTGCTCCACATGCCTCTGCCTCTCCTGCATCTAAAGAGGCCTGTGAAAGCTGCTGCTGCTGTTGCTGCACAGCGTACTAGCTTCCATACAGTGCAACACCCAGTGTCCTGTCTGTTAAGACGTGCTCCACATGCCTCTGCCTCTCCTGCATCTAAAGAGGCCTGTGACAGCTGCTGCTGCTGTTGCTGCACAGCATACTAGCTTCCATACAGTGCAACACCCAGTGTCCTGTATGCTAAGGGGTGCTCCACCTGTCTTTGCCTCTCCTGCATCTAAAGAGGCCTGTGAAAGCTGCTGCTGCTGTTGCTGCACAGCATACTAGCTTCCATACAGTGCAACACCCAGTGTCCTGTCTGTTAAGACGTGCTCCACATGCCTCTGCCTCTCCTGCATCTAAAGAGGCCTGTGAAAGCTGCTGCTGCTGTTGCTGCACAGCGTACTAGCTTCCATACAGTGCAACACCCAGTGTCCTGTCTGTTAAGACGTGCTCCACATGCCTCTGCCTCTCCTGCATCTAAAGAGGCCTGTGACAGCTGCTGCTGCTGTTGCTGCACAGCATACTAGCTTCCATACAGTGCAACACCCAGTGTCCTGTATGCTAAGGGGTGCTCCACCTGTCTTTGCCTCTCCTGCATTTAAAGAGGCCTGTGAAAGCTGCTGCTGCTGTTGCTGCACAGCATACTAGCTTCCATACAGTGCAACACCCAGTGTCCTGTCTGTTAAGACGTGCTCCACATGTCTCTGCCTCTCCTGCATCTAGAGAGGCCTGTGACAGCTGCTGCTGCTGTTGCTGCACAGCATACTAGCTTCCATACAGTGCAACACCCAGTGTCCTGTATATTTAGGAGGTGCTCCACCTGCCTTTGCCTCTCCTGCATCTAAAGAGGCCTGTGAAAGCTGCTGCTGCTGTTGCTGCACAGCGTACTAGCTTCCATACAGTGCAACACCCAGTGCCCTGTATATTTAGGAGGTGCTCCACCTGCCTTTGCCTCTCCTGCATCTAAAGAGGCCTGTGAAAGCTGCTGCTGCTGTTGCTGCACAGCGTACTAGCTTCCATACAGTGCAACACCCAGTGTCCTGTCTGTTAAGACGTGCTCCACATGCCTCTGCCTCTCCTGCATCTAAAGAGGCCTGTGAAAGCTGCTGCTGCTGTTGCTGCACAGCGTACTAGCTTCCATACAGTGCAACACCCAGTGTCCTGTCTGTTAAGACGTGCTCCACATGCCTCTGCCTCTCCTGCATCTAAAGAGGCCTGTGACAGCTGCTGCTGCTGTTGCTGCACAGCATACTAGCTTCCATACAGTGCAACACCCAGTGTCCTGTATGCTAAGGGGTGCTCCACCTGTCTTTGCCTCTCCTGCATCTAAAGAGGCCTGTGAAAGCTGCTGCTGCTGTTGCTGCACAGCATACTAGCTTCCATACAGTGCAACACCCAGTGTCCTGTCTGTTAAGACGTGCTCCACATGCCTCTGCCTCTCCTGCATCTAAAGAGGCCTGTGAAAGCTGCTGCTGCTGTTGCTGCACAGCGTACTAGCTTCCATACAGTGCAACACCCAGTGTCCTGTCTGTTAAGACGTGCTCCACATGCCTCTGCCTCTCCTGCATCTAAAGAGGCCTGTGACAGCTGCTGCTGCTGTTGCTGCACAGCATACTAGCTTCCATACAGTGCAACACCCAGTGTCCTGTATGCTAAGGGGTGCTCCACCTGTCTTTGCCTCTCCTGCATTTAAAGAGGCCTGTGAAAGCTGCTGCTGCTGTTGCTGCACAGCATACTAGCTTCCATACAGTGCAACACCCAGTGTCCTGTCTGTTAAGACGTGCTCCACATGTCTCTGCCTCTCCTGCATCTAGAGAGGCCTGTGACAGCTGCTGCTGCTGTTGCTGCACAGCATACTAGCTTCCATACAGTGCAACACCCAGTGTCCTGTATATTTAGGAGGTGCTCCACCTGCCTTTGCCTCTCCTGCATCTAAAGAGGCCTGTGAAAGCTGCTGCTGCTGTTGCTGCACAGCGTACTAGCTTCCATACAGTGCAACACCCAGTGCCCTGTATATTTAGGAGGTGCTCCACCTGCCTTTGCCTCTCCTGCATCTAAAGAGGCCTGTGAAAGCTGCTGCTGCTGTTGCTGCACAGCGTACTAGCTTCCATACAGTGCAACACCCAGTGTCCTGTCTGTTAAGACGTGCTCCACATGCCTCTGCCTCTCCTGCATCTAAAGAGGCCTGTGAAAGCTGCTGCTGCTGTTGCTGCACAGCGTACTAGCTTCCATACAGTGCAAAACCCAGTGTCCTGTATATTAAGAGGTGCTCCAAATGCCTCTGCCTCTCCTGCATCTAAAGAGGCCTGTGACAGCTGCTGCTGCTGTTGCTGCACAGCATACTAGCTTCCATACAGTGCAACACCCAGTGTCCTGTATGCTAAGGGGTGCTCCACCTGTCTTTGCCTCTCCTGCATTTAAAGAGGCCTGTGACAGCTGCTGCTGCTGTTGCTGCACAGCATACTAGCTTCCATACAGTGCAACACCCAGTGTCCTGTCTGTTAAGACGTGCTCCACATGTCTCTGCCTCTCCTGCATCTAAAGAGGCCTGTGAAAGCTGCTGCTGCTGTCGCTGCACAGCGTACTAGCTTCCATACAGTGCAACACCCAGTGCCCTGTATATTTAGGAGGTGCTCCACCTGCCTTTGCCTCTCCTGCATCTAAAGAGGCCTGTGAAAGCTGCTGCTGCTGTTGCTGCACAGCATACTAGCTTCCATACAGTGCAACACCCAGTGTCCTGTCTGTTAAGACGTGCTCCACATGCCTCTGCCTCTCCTGCATCTAAAGAGGCCTGTGACAGCTGCTGCTGCTGTTGCTGCACAGCATACTAGCTTCCATACAGTGCAACACCCAGTGTCCTGTATATTTAGGAGGTGCTCCACCTGCCTTTGCCTCTCCTGCATCTAAAGAGGCCTGTGAAAGCTGCTGCTGCTGTCGCTGCACAGCGTACTAGCTTCCATACAGTGCAACACCCAGTGCCCTGTATATTTAGGAGGTGCTCCACCTGCCTTTGCCTCTCCTGCATCTAAAGAGGCCTGTGAAAGCTGCTGCTGCTGTTGCTGCACAGCGTACTAGCTTCCATACAGTGCAACACCCAGTGTCCTGTCTGGTAAGACGTGCTCCACATGCCTCTGCCTCTCCTGCATCTAAAGAGGCCTGTGAAAGCTGCTGCTGCTGTTGCTGCACAGCGTACTAGCTTCCATACAGTGCAAAACCCAGTGTCCTGTATATTAAGAGGTGCTCCAAATGCCTCTGCCTCTCCTGCATCTAAAGAGGCCTGTGACAGCTGCTGCTGCTGTTGCTGCACAGCATACTAGCTTCCATACAGTGCAACACCCAGTGTCCTGTATGCTAAGGGGTGCTCCACCTGTCTTTGCCTCTCCTGCATTTAAAGAGGCCTGTGACAGCTGCTGCTGCTGTTGCTGCACAGCATACTAGCTTCCATACAGTGCAACACCCAGTGTCCTGTCTGTTAAGACGTGCTCCACATGTCTCTGCCTCTCCTGCATCTAAAGAGGCCTGTGAAAGCTGCTGCTGCTGTTGCTGCACAGCGTACTAGCTTCCATACAGTGCAACACCCAGTGCCCTGTATATTTAGGAGGTGCTCCACCTGCCTTTGCCTCTCCTGCATCTAAAGAGGCCTGTGAAAGCTGCTGCTGCTGTTGCTGCACAGCGTACTAGCTTCCATACAGTGCAACACCCAGTGTCCTGTCTGTTAAGACGTGCTCCACATGCCTCTGCCTCTCCTGCATCTAAAGAGGCCTGTGAAAGCTGCTGCTGCTGTTGCTGCACAGCGTACTAGCTTCCATACAGTGCAAAACCCAGTGTCCTGTATATTAAGAGGTGCTCCAAATGCCTCTGCCTCTCCTGCATCTAAAGAGGCCTGTGACAGCTGCTGCTGCTGTTGCTGCACAGCATACTAGCTTCCATACAGTGCAACACCCAGTGTCCTGTATGCTAAGGGGTGCTCCACCTGTCTTTGCCTCTCCTGCATTTAAAGAGGCCTGTGACAGCTGCTGCTGCTGTTGCTGCACAGCATACTAGCTTCCATACAGTGCAACACCCAGTGTCCTGTCTGTTAAGACGTGCTCCACATGCCTCTGCCTCTCCTGCATCTAAAGAGGCCTGTGAAAGCTGCTGCTGCTGTTGCTGCACAGCGTACTAGCTTCCATACAGTGCAACACCCAGTGTCCTGTCTGTTAAGACGTGCTCCACATGCCTCTGCCTCTCCTGCATCTAAAGAGGCCTGTGACAGCTGCTGCTGCTGTTGCTGCACAGCATACTAGCTTCCATACAGTGCAACACCCAGTGTCCTGTATGCTAAGGGGTGCTCCACCTGTCTTTGCCTCTCCTGCATCTAAAGAGGCCTGTGAAAGCTGCTGCTGCTGTTGCTGCACAGCATACTAGCTTCCATACAGTGCAACACCCAGTGTCCTGTCTGTTAAGACGTGCTCCACATGTCTCTGCCTCTCCTGCATCTAAAGAGGCCTGTGACAGCTGCTGCTGCTGTTGCTGCACAGCATACTAGCTTCCATACAGTGCAACACCCAGTGTCCTGTATATTTAGGAGGTGCTCCACCTGCCTTTGCCTCTCCTGCATCTAAAGAGGCCTGTGAAAGCTGCTGCTGCTGTTGCTGCACAGCGTACTAGCTTCCATACAGTGCAACACCCAGTGCCCTGTATATTTAGGAGGTGCTCCACCTGCCTTTGCCTCTCCTGCATCTAAAGAGGCCTGTGAAAGCTGCTGCTGCTGTTGCTGCGCAGCGTACTAGCTTCCATACAGTGCAAAACCCAGTGTCCTGTATATTAAGAGGTGCTCCAAATGCCTCTGCCTCTCCTGCATCTAAAGAGGCCTGTGACAGCTGCTGCTGCTGTTGCTGCACAGCATACTAGCTTCCATACAGTGCAACACCCAGTGTCCTGTATGCTAAGGGGTGCTCCACCTGTCTTTGCCTCTCCTGCATTTAAAGAGGCCTGTGAAAGCTGCTGCTGCTGTTGCTGCACAGCGTACTAGCTTCCATACAGTGCAACACCCAGTGTCCTGTCTGTTAAGACGTGCTCCACATGTCTCTGCCTCTCCTGCATCTAAAGAGGCCTGTGAAAGCTGCTGCTGCTGTCGCTGCACAGCGTACTAGCTTCCATACAGTGCAACACCCAGTGCCCTGTATATTTAGGAGGTGCTCCACCTGCCTTTGCCTCTCCTGCATCTAAAGAGGCCTGTGAAAGCTGCTGCTGCTGTTGCTGCACAGCGTACTAGCTTCCATACAGTGCAACACCCAGTGTCCTGTCTGGTAAGACGTGCTCCACATGCCTCTGCCTCTCCTGCATCTAAAGAGGCCTGTGAAAGCTGCTGCTGCTGTTGCTGCACAGCGTACTAGCTTCCATACAGTGCAAAACCCAGTGTCCTGTATATTAAGAGGTGCTCCAAATGCCTCTGCCTCTCCTGCATCTAAAGAGGCCTGTGACAGCTGCTGCTGCTGTTGCTGCACAGCATACTAGCTTCCATACAGTGCAACACCCAGTGTCCTGTATGCTAAGGGGTGCTCCACCTGTCTTTGCCTCTCCTGCATTTAAAGAGGCCTGTGACAGCTGCTGCTGCTGTTGCTGCACAGCATACTAGCTTCCATACAGTGCAACACCCAGTGTCCTGTCTGTTAAGACGTGCTCCACATGTCTCTGCCTCTCCTGCATCTAAAGAGGCCTGTGAAAGCTGCTGCTGCTGTCGCTGCACAGCGTACTAGCTTCCATACAGTGCAACACCCAGTGCCCTGTATATTTAGGAGGTGCTCCACCTGCCTTTGCCTCTCCTGCATCTAAAGAGGCCTGTGAAAGCTGCTGCTGCTGTTGCTGCACAGCGTACTAGCTTCCATACAGTGCAACACCCAGTGTCCTGTCTGTTAAGACGTGCTCCACATGCCTCTGCCTCTCCTGCATCTAAAGAGGCCTGTGAAAGCTGCTGCTGCTGTTGCTGCACAGCGTACTAGCTTCCATACAGTGCAAAACCCAGTGTCCTGTATATTAAGAGGTGCTCCAAATGCCTCTGCCTCTCCTGCATCTAAAGAGGCCTGTGACAGCTGCTGCTGCTGTTGCTGCACAGCATACTAGCTTCCATACAGTGCAACACCCAGTGTCCTGTATGCTAAGGGGTGCTCCACCTGTCTTTGCCTCTCCTGCATTTAAAGAGGCCTGTGACAGCTGCTGCTGCTGTTGCTGCACAGCATACTAGCTTCCATACAGTGCAACACCCAGTGTCCTGTCTGTTAAGACGTGCTCCACATGTCTCTGCCTCTCCTGCATCTAAAGAGGCCTGTGAAAGCTGCTGCTGCTGTTGCTGCACAGCGTACTAGCTTCCATACAGTGCAACACCCAGTGCCCTATATATTTAGGAGGTGCTCCACCTGCCTTTGCCTCTCCTGCATCTAAAGAGGCCTGTGAAAGCTGCTGCTGCTGTTGCTGCACAGCATACTAGCTTCCATACAGTGCAACACCCAGTGTCCTGTCTGTTAAGACGTGCTCCACATGCCTCTGCCTCTCCTGCATCTAAAGAGGCCTGTGACAGCTGCTGCTGCTGTTGCTGCACAGCATACTAGCTTCCATACAGTGCAACACCCAGTGTCCTGTATATTTAGGAGGTGCTCCACCTGCCTTTGCCTCTCCTGCATCTAAAGAGGCCTGTGAAAGCTGCTGCTGCTGTCGCTGCACAGCGTACTAGCTTCCATACAGTGCAACACCCAGTGCCCTGTATATTTAGGAGGTGCTCCACCTGCCTTTGCCTCTCCTGCATCTAAAGAGGCCTGTGAAAGCTGCTGCTGCTGTTGCTGCACAGCGTACTAGCTTCCATACAGTGCAACACCCAGTGTCCTGTCTGGTAAGACGTGCTCCACATGCCTCTGCCTCTCCTGCATCTAAAGAGGCCTGTGAAAGCTGCTGCTGCTGTTGCTGCACAGCGTACTAGCTTCCATACAGTGCAAAACCCAGTGTCCTGTATATTAAGAGGTGCTCCAAATGCCTCTGCCTCTCCTGCATCTAAAGAGGCCTGTGACAGCTGCTGCTGCTGTTGCTGCACAGCATACTAGCTTCCATACAGTGCAACACCCAGTGTCCTGTATGCTAAGGGGTGCTCCACCTGTCTTTGCCTCTCCTGCATTTAAAGAGGCCTGTGACAGCTGCTGCTGCTGTTGCTGCACAGCATACTAGCTTCCATACAGTGCAACACCCAGTGTCCTGTCTGTTAAGACGTGCTCCACATGTCTCTGCCTCTCCTGCATCTAAAGAGGCCTGTGAAAGCTGCTGCTGCTGTTGCTGCACAGCGTACTAGCTTCCATACAGTGCAACACCCAGTGCCCTGTATATTTAGGAGGTGCTCCACCTGCCTTTGCCTCTCCTGCATCTAAAGAGGCCTGTGAAAGCTGCTGCTGCTGTTGCTGCACAGCGTACTAGCTTCCATACAGTGCAACACCCAGTGTCCTGTCTGTTAAGACGTGCTCCACATGCCTCTGCCTCTCCTGCATCTAAAGAGGCCTGTGAAAGCTGCTGCTGCTGTTGCTGCACAGCGTACTAGCTTCCATACAGTGCAAAACCCAGTGTCCTGTATATTAAGAGGTGCTCCAAATGCCTCTGCCTCTCCTGCATCTAAAGAGGCCTGTGACAGCTGCTGCTGCTGTTGCTGCACAGCATACTAGCTTCCATACAGTGCAACACCCAGTGTCCTGTATGCTAAGGGGTGCTCCACCTGTCTTTGCCTCTCCTGCATTTAAAGAGGCCTGTGACAGCTGCTGCTGCTGTTGCTGCACAGCATACTAGCTTCCATACAGTGCAACACCCAGTGTCCTGTCTGTTAAGACGTGCTCCACATGCCTCTGCCTCTCCTGCATCTAAAGAGGCCTGTGAAAGCTGCTGCTGCTGTTGCTGCACAGCGTACTAGCTTCCATACAGTGCAACACCCAGTGTCCTGTCTGTTAAGACGTGCTCCACATGCCTCTGCCTCTCCTGCATCTAAAGAGGCCTGTGACAGCTGCTGCTGCTGTTGCTGCACAGCATACTAGCTTCCATACAGTGCAACACCCAGTGTCCTGTATGCTAAGGGGTGCTCCACCTGTCTTTGCCTCTCCTGCATTTAAAGAGGCCTGTGAAAGCTGCTGCTGCTGTTGCTGCACAGCATACTAGCTTCCATACAGTGCAACACCCAGTGTCCTGTCTGTTAAGACGTGCTCCACATGCCTCTGCCTCTCCTGCATCTAAAGAGGCCTGTGAAAGCTGCTGCTGCTGTTGCTGCACAGCGTACTAGCTTCCATACAGTGCAACACCCAGTGTCCTGTCTGTTAAGACGTGCTCCACATGCCTCTGCCTCTCCTGCATCTAAAGAGGCCTGTGACAGCTGCTGCTGCTGTTGCTGCACAGCATACTAGCTTCCATACAGTGCAACACCCAGTGTCCTGTATGCTAAGGGGTGCTCCACCTGTCTTTGCCTCTCCTGCATTTAAAGAGGCCTGTGAAAGCTGCTGCTGCTGTTGCTGCACAGCATACTAGCTTCCATACAGTGCAACACCCAGTGTCCTGTCTGTTAAGACGTGCTCCACATGTCTCTGCCTCTCCTGCATCTAGAGAGGCCTGTGACAGCTGCTGCTGCTGTTGCTGCACAGCATACTAGCTTCCATACAGTGCAACACCCAGTGTCCTGTATATTTAGGAGGTGCTCCACCTGCCTTTGCCTCTCCTGCATCTAAAGAGGCCTGTGAAAGCTGCTGCTGCTGTTGCTGCACAGCGTACTAGCTTCCATACAGTGCAACACCCAGTGCCCTGTATATTTAGGAGGTGCTCCACCTGCCTTTGCCTCTCCTGCATCTAAAGAGGCCTGTGAAAGCTGCTGCTGCTGTTGCTGCACAGCGTACTAGCTTCCATACAGTGCAACACCCAGTGTCCTGTCTGTTAAGACGTGCTCCACATGCCTCTGCCTCTCCTGCATCTAAAGAGGCCTGTGAAAGCTGCTGCTGCTGTTGCTGCACAGCGTACTAGCTTCCATACAGTGCAAAACCCAGTGTCCTGTATATTAAGAGGTGCTCCAAATGCCTCTGCCTCTCCTGCATCTAAAGAGGCCTGTGACAGCTGCTGCTGCTGTTGCTGCACAGCATACTAGCTTCCATACAGTGCAACACCCAGTGTCCTGTATGCTAAGGGGTGCTCCACCTGTCTTTGCCTCTCCTGCATTTAAAGAGGCCTGTGACAGCTGCTGCTGCTGTTGCTGCACAGCATACTAGCTTCCATACAGTGCAACACCCAGTGTCCTGTCTGTTAAGACGTGCTCCACATGTCTCTGCCTCTCCTGCATCTAAAGAGGCCTGTGAAAGCTGCTGCTGCTGTCGCTGCACAGCGTACTAGCTTCCATACAGTGCAACACCCAGTGCCCTGTATATTTAGGAGGTGCTCCACCTGCCTTTGCCTCTCCTGCATCTAAAGAGGCCTGTGAAAGCTGCTGCTGCTGTTGCTGCACAGCATACTAGCTTCCATACAGTGCAACACCCAGTGTCCTGTCTGTTAAGACGTGCTCCACATGCCTCTGCCTCTCCTGCATCTAAAGAGGCCTGTGACAGCTGCTGCTGCTGTTGCTGCACAGCATACTAGCTTCCATACAGTGCAACACCCAGTGTCCTGTATATTTAGGAGGTGCTCCACCTGCCTTTGCCTCTCCTGCATCTAAAGAGGCCTGTGAAAGCTGCTGCTGCTGTCGCTGCACAGCGTACTAGCTTCCATACAGTGCAACACCCAGTGCCCTGTATATTTAGGAGGTGCTCCACCTGCCTTTGCCTCTCCTGCATCTAAAGAGGCCTGTGAAAGCTGCTGCTGCTGTTGCTGCACAGCGTACTAGCTTCCATACAGTGCAACACCCAGTGTCCTGTCTGGTAAGACGTGCTCCACATGCCTCTGCCTCTCCTGCATCTAAAGAGGCCTGTGAAAGCTGCTGCTGCTGTTGCTGCACAGCGTACTAGCTTCCATACAGTGCAAAACCCAGTGTCCTGTATATTAAGAGGTGCTCCAAATGCCTCTGCCTCTCCTGCATCTAAAGAGGCCTGTGACAGCTGCTGCTGCTGTTGCTGCACAGCATACTAGCTTCCATACAGTGCAACACCCAGTGTCCTGTATGCTAAGGGGTGCTCCACCTGTCTTTGCCTCTCCTGCATTTAAAGAGGCCTGTGACAGCTGCTGCTGCTGTTGCTGCACAGCATACTAGCTTCCATACAGTGCAACACCCAGTGTCCTGTCTGTTAAGACGTGCTCCACATGTCTCTGCCTCTCCTGCATCTAAAGAGGCCTGTGAAAGCTGCTGCTGCTGTTGCTGCACAGCGTACTAGCTTCCATACAGTGCAACACCCAGTGCCCTGTATATTTAGGAGGTGCTCCACCTGCCTTTGCCTCTCCTGCATCTAAAGAGGCCTGTGAAAGCTGCTGCTGCTGTTGCTGCACAGCGTACTAGCTTCCATACAGTGCAACACCCAGTGTCCTGTCTGTTAAGACGTGCTCCACATGCCTCTGCCTCTCCTGCATCTAAAGAGGCCTGTGAAAGCTGCTGCTGCTGTTGCTGCACAGCGTACTAGCTTCCATACAGTGCAAAACCCAGTGTCCTGTATATTAAGAGGTGCTCCAAATGCCTCTGCCTCTCCTGCATCTAAAGAGGCCTGTGACAGCTGCTGCTGCTGTTGCTGCACAGCATACTAGCTTCCATACAGTGCAACACCCAGTGTCCTGTATGCTAAGGGGTGCTCCACCTGTCTTTGCCTCTCCTGCATTTAAAGAGGCCTGTGACAGCTGCTGCTGCTGTTGCTGCACAGCATACTAGCTTCCATACAGTGCAACACCCAGTGTCCTGTCTGTTAAGACGTGCTCCACATGCCTCTGCCTCTCCTGCATCTAAAGAGGCCTGTGAAAGCTGCTGCTGCTGTTGCTGCACAGCGTACTAGCTTCCATACAGTGCAACACCCAGTGTCCTGTCTGTTAAGACGTGCTCCACATGCCTCTGCCTCTCCTGCATCTAAAGAGGCCTGTGACAGCTGCTGCTGCTGTTGCTGCACAGCATACTAGCTTCCATACAGTGCAACACCCAGTGTCCTGTATGCTAAGGGGTGCTCCACCTGTCTTTGCCTCTCCTGCATCTAAAGAGGCCTGTGAAAGCTGCTGCTGCTGTTGCTGCACAGCATACTAGCTTCCATACAGTGCAACACCCAGTGTCCTGTCTGTTAAGACGTGCTCCACATGTCTCTGCCTCTCCTGCATCTAAAGAGGCCTGTGACAGCTGCTGCTGCTGTTGCTGCACAGCATACTAGCTTCCATACAGTGCAACACCCAGTGTCCTGTATATTTAGGAGGTGCTCCACCTGCCTTTGCCTCTCCTGCATCTAAAGAGGCCTGTGAAAGCTGCTGCTGCTGTTGCTGCACAGCGTACTAGCTTCCATACAGTGCAACACCCAGTGCCCTGTATATTTAGGAGGTGCTCCACCTGCCTTTGCCTCTCCTGCATCTAAAGAGGCCTGTGAAAGCTGCTGCTGCTGTTGCTGCGCAGCGTACTAGCTTCCATACAGTGCAAAACCCAGTGTCCTGTATATTAAGAGGTGCTCCAAATGCCTCTGCCTCTCCTGCATCTAAAGAGGCCTGTGACAGCTGCTGCTGCTGTTGCTGCACAGCATACTAGCTTCCATACAGTGCAACACCCAGTGTCCTGTATGCTAAGGGGTGCTCCACCTGTCTTTGCCTCTCCTGCATTTAAAGAGGCCTGTGAAAGCTGCTGCTGCTGTTGCTGCACAGCGTACTAGCTTCCATACAGTGCAACACCCAGTGTCCTGTCTGTTAAGACGTGCTCCACATGTCTCTGCCTCTCCTGCATCTAAAGAGGCCTGTGAAAGCTGCTGCTGCTGTCGCTGCACAGCGTACTAGCTTCCATACAGTGCAACACCCAGTGCCCTGTATATTTAGGAGGTGCTCCACCTGCCTTTGCCTCTCCTGCATCTAAAGAGGCCTGTGAAAGCTGCTGCTGCTGTTGCTGCACAGCGTACTAGCTTCCATACAGTGCAACACCCAGTGTCCTGTCTGGTAAGACGTGCTCCACATGCCTCTGCCTCTCCTGCATCTAAAGAGGCCTGTGAAAGCTGCTGCTGCTGTTGCTGCACAGCGTACTAGCTTCCATACAGTGCAAAACCCAGTGTCCTGTATATTAAGAGGTGCTCCAAATGCCTCTGCCTCTCCTGCATCTAAAGAGGCCTGTGACAGCTGCTGCTGCTGTTGCTGCACAGCATACTAGCTTCCATACAGTGCAACACCCAGTGTCCTGTATGCTAAGGGGTGCTCCACCTGTCTTTGCCTCTCCTGCATTTAAAGAGGCCTGTGACAGCTGCTGCTGCTGTTGCTGCACAGCATACTAGCTTCCATACAGTGCAACACCCAGTGTCCTGTCTGTTAAGACGTGCTCCACATGTCTCTGCCTCTCCTGCATCTAAAGAGGCCTGTGAAAGCTGCTGCTGCTGTCGCTGCACAGCGTACTAGCTTCCATACAGTGCAACACCCAGTGCCCTGTATATTTAGGAGGTGCTCCACCTGCCTTTGCCTCTCCTGCATCTAAAGAGGCCTGTGAAAGCTGCTGCTGCTGTTGCTGCACAGCGTACTAGCTTCCATACAGTGCAACACCCAGTGTCCTGTCTGTTAAGACGTGCTCCACATGCCTCTGCCTCTCCTGCATCTAAAGAGGCCTGTGAAAGCTGCTGCTGCTGTTGCTGCACAGCGTACTAGCTTCCATACAGTGCAAAACCCAGTGTCCTGTATATTAAGAGGTGCTCCAAATGCCTCTGCCTCTCCTGCATCTAAAGAGGCCTGTGACAGCTGCTGCTGCTGTTGCTGCACAGCATACTAGCTTCCATACAGTGCAACACCCAGTGTCCTGTATGCTAAGGGGTGCTCCACCTGTCTTTGCCTCTCCTGCATTTAAAGAGGCCTGTGACAGCTGCTGCTGCTGTTGCTGCACAGCATACTAGCTTCCATACAGTGCAACACCCAGTGTCCTGTCTGTTAAGACGTGCTCCACATGTCTCTGCCTCTCCTGCATCTAAAGAGGCCTGTGAAAGCTGCTGCTGCTGTTGCTGCACAGCGTACTAGCTTCCATACAGTGCAACACCCAGTGCCCTGTATATTTAGGAGGTGCTCCACCTGCCTTTGCCTCTCCTGCATCTAAAGAGGCCTGTGAAAGCTGCTGCTGCTGTTGCTGCACAGCATACTAGCTTCCATACAGTGCAACACCCAGTGTCCTGTCTGTTAAGACGTGCTCCACATGCCTCTGCCTCTCCTGCATCTAAAGAGGCCTGTGACAGCTGCTGCTGCTGTTGCTGCACAGCATACTAGCTTCCATACAGTGCAACACCCAGTGTCCTGTATATTTAGGAGGTGCTCCACCTGCCTTTGCCTCTCCTGCATCTAAAGAGGCCTGTGAAAGCTGCTGCTGCTGTCGCTGCACAGTGTACTAGCTTCCATACAGTGCAACACCCAGTGCCCTGTATATTTAGGAGGTGCTCCACCTGCCTTTGCCTCTCCTGCATCTAAAGAGGCCTGTGAAAGCTGCTGCTGCTGTTGCTGCACAGCGTACTAGCTTCCATACAGTGCAACACCCAGTGTCCTGTCTGGTAAGACGTGCTCCACATGCCTCTGCCTCTCCTGCATCTAAAGAGGCCTGTGAAAGCTGCTGCTGCTGTTGCTGCACAGCGTACTAGCTTCCATACAGTGCAAAACCCAGTGTCCTGTATATTAAGAGGTGCTCCAAATGCCTCTGCCTCTCCTGCATCTAAAGAGGCCTGTGACAGCTGCTGCTGCTGTTGCTGCACAGCATACTAGCTTCCATACAGTGCAACACCCAGTGTCCTGTATGCTAAGGGGTGCTCCACCTGTCTTTGCCTCTCCTGCATTTAAAGAGGCCTGTGACAGCTGCTGCTGCTGTTGCTGCACAGCATACTAGCTTCCATACAGTGCAACACCCAGTGTCCTGTCTGTTAAGACGTGCTCCACATGTCTCTGCCTCTCCTGCATCTAAAGAGGCCTGTGAAAGCTGCTGCTGCTGTTGCTGCACAGCGTACTAGCTTCCATACAGTGCAACACCCAGTGCCCTGTATATTTAGGAGGTGCTCCACCTGCCTTTGCCTCTCCTGCATCTAAAGAGGCCTGTGAAAGCTGCTGCTGCTGTTGCTGCACAGCGTACTAGCTTCCATACAGTGCAACACCCAGTGTCCTGTCTGGTAAGACGTGCTCCACATGCCTCTGCCTCTCCTGCATCTAAAGAGGCCTGTGAAAGCTGCTGCTGCTGTTGCTGCACAGCGTACTAGCTTCCATACAGTGCAAAACCCAGTGTCCTGTATATTAAGAGGTGCTCCAAATGCCTCTGCCTCTCCTGCATCTAAAGAGGCCTGTGACAGCTGCTGCTGCTGTTGCTGCACAGCATACTAGCTTCCATACAGTGCAACACCCAGTGTCCTGTATGCTAAGGGGTGCTCCACCTGTCTTTGCCTCTCCTGCATTTAAAGAGGCCTGTGACAGCTGCTGCTGCTGTTGCTGCACAGCATACTAGCTTCCATACAGTGCAACACCCAGTGTCCTGTCTGTTAAGACATGCTCCACATGTCTCTGCCTCTCCTGCATCTAAAGAGGCCTGTGAAAGCTGCTGCTGCTGTTGCTGCACAGCGTACTAGCTTCCATACAGTGCAACACCCAGTGTCCTGTCTGGTAAGACGTGCTCCACATGCCTCTGCCTCTCCTGCATCTAAAGAGGCCTGTGAAAGCTGCTGCTGCTGTTGCTGCACAGCGTACTAGCTTCCATACAGTGCAAAACCCAGTGTCCTGTATATTAAGAGGTGCTCCAAATGCCTCTGCCTCTCCTGCATCTAAAGAGGCCTGTGACAGCTGCTGCTGCTGTTGCTGCACAGCATACTAGCTTCCATACAGTGCAACACCCAGTGTCCTGTATGCTAAGGGGTGCTCCACCTGTCTTTGCCTCTCCTGCATTTAAAGAGGCCTGTGACAGCTGCTGCTGCTGTTGCTGCACAGCATACTAGCTTCCATACAGTGCAACACCCAGTGTCCTGTCTGTTAAGACGTGCTCCACATGTCTCTGCCTCTCCTGCATCTAAAGAGGCCTGTGAAAGCTGCTGCTGCTGTTGCTGCACAGCGTACTAGCTTCCATACAGTGCAACACCCAGTGCCCTGTATATTTAGGAGGTGCTCCACCTGCCTTTGCCTCTCCTGCATCTAAAGAGGCCTGTGAAAGCTGCTGCTGCTGTTGCTGCACAGCGTACTAGCTTCCATACAGTGCAACACCCAGTGTCCTGTCTGGTAAGACGTGCTCCACATGCCTCTGCCTCTCCTGCATCTAAAGAGGCCTGTGAAAGCTGCTGCTGCTGTTGCTGCACAGCGTACTAGCTTCCATACAGTGCAAAACCCAGTGTCCTGTATATTAAGAGGTGCTCCAAATGCCTCTGCCTCTCCTGCATCTAAAGAGGCCTGTGACAGCTGCTGCTGCTGTTGCTGCACAGCATACTAGCTTCCATACAGTGCAACACCCAGTGTCCTGTATGCTAAGGGGTGCTCCACCTGTCTTTGCCTCTCCTGCATTTAAAGAGGCCTGTGACAGCTGCTGCTGCTGTTGCTGCACAGCATACTAGCTTCCATACAGTGCAACACCCAGTGTCCTGTCTGTTAAGACGTGCTCCACATGTCTCTGCCTCTCCTGCATCTAAAGAGGCCTGTGAAAGCTGCTGCTGCTGTTGCTGCACAGCGTACTAGCTTCCATACAGTGCAACACCCAGTGCCCTGTATATTTAGGAGGTGCTCCACCTGCCTTTGCCTCTCCTGCATCTAAAGAGGCCTGTGAAAGCTGCTGCTGCTGTTGCTGCACAGCGTACTAGCTTCCATACAGTGCAACACCCAGTGTCCTGTCTGTTAAGACGTGCTCCACATGCCTCTGCCTCTCCTGCATCTAAAGAGGCCTGTGAAAGCTGCTGCTGCTGTTGCTGCACAGCGTACTAGCTTCCATACAGTGCAAAACCCAGTGTCCTGTATATTAAGAGGTGCTCCAAATGCCTCTGCCTCTCCTGCATCTAAAGAGGCCTGTGACAGCTGCTGCTGCTGTTGCTGCACAGCATACTAGCTTCCATACAGTGCAACACCCAGTGTCCTGTATGCTAAGGGGTGCTCCACCTGTCTTTGCCTCTCCTGCATTTAAAGAGGCCTGTGACAGCTGCTGCTGCTGTTGCTGCACAGCATACTAGCTTCCATACAGTGCAACACCCAGTGTCCTGTCTGTTAAGACGTGCTCCACATGCCTCTGCCTCTCCTGCATCTAAAGAGGCCTGTGAAAGCTGCTGCTGCTGTTGCTGCACAGCGTACTAGCTTCCATACAGTGCAACACCCAGTGTCCTGTCTGTTAAGACGTGCTCCACATGCCTCTGCCTCTCCTGCATCTAAAGAGGCCTGTGACAGCTGCTGCTGCTGTTGCTGCACAGCATACTAGCTTCCATACAGTGCAACACCCAGTGTCCTGTATGCTAAGGGGTGCTCCACCTGTCTTTGCCTCTCCTGCATCTAAAGAGGCCTGTGAAAGCTGCTGCTGCTGTTGCTGCACAGCATACTAGCTTCCATACAGTGCAACACCCAGTGTCCTGTCTGTTAAGACGTGCTCCACATGTCTCTGCCTCTCCTGCATCTAAAGAGGCCTGTGACAGCTGCTGCTGCTGTTGCTGCACAGCATACTAGCTTCCATACAGTGCAACACCCAGTGTCCTGTATATTTAGGAGGTGCTCCACCTGCCTTTGCCTCTCCTGCATCTAAAGAGGCCTGTGAAAGCTGCTGCTGCTGTTGCTGCACAGCGTACTAGCTTCCATACAGTGCAACACCCAGTGCCCTGTATATTTAGGAGGTGCTCCACCTGCCTTTGCCTCTCCTGCATCTAAAGAGGCCTGTGAAAGCTGCTGCTGCTGTCGCTGCACAGCGTACTAGCTTCCATACAGTGCAACACCCAGTGCCCTGTATATTTAGGAGGTGCTCCACCTGCCTTTGCCTCTCCTGCATCTAAAGAGGCCTGTGAAAGCTGCTGCTGCTGTTGCTGCACAGCGTACTAGCTTCCATACAGTGCAACACCCAGTGTCCTGTCTGTTAAGACGTGCTCCACATGCATCTGCCTCTCCTGCATCTAAAGAGGCCTGTGAAAGCTGCTGCTGCTGTTGCTGCACAGCGTACTAGCTTCCATACAGTGCAAAACCCAGTGTCCTGTATATTAAGAGGTGCTCCAAATGCCTCTGCCTCTCCTGCATCTAAAGAGGCCTGTGACAGCTGCTGCTGCTGTTGCTGCACAGCATACTAGCTTCCATACAGTGCAACACCCAGTGTCCTGTATGCTAAGGGGTGCTCCACCTGTCTTTGCCTCTCCTGCATTTAAAGAGGCCTGTGACAGCTGCTGCTGCTGTTGCTGCACAGCATACTAGCTTCCATACAGTGCAACACCCAGTGTCCTGTCTGTTAAGACGTGCTCCACATGTCTCTGCCTCTCCTGCATCTAAAGAGGCCTGTGAAAGCTGCTGCTGCTGTCGCTGCACAGCGTACTAGCTTCCATACAGTGCAACACCCAGTGCCCTGTATATTTAGGAGGTGCTCCACCTGCCTTTGCCTCTCCTGCATCTAAAGAGGCCTGTGACAGCTGCTGCTGCTGTTGCTGCACAGCATACTAGCTTCCATACAGTGCAACACCCAGTGTCCTGTCTGTTAAGACGTGCTCCACATGCCTCTGCCTCTCCTGCATCTAAAGAGGCCTGTGAAAGCTGCTGCTGCTGTTGCTGCACAGCGTACTAGCTTCCATACAGTGCAACACCCAGTGTCCTGTCTGTTAAGACGTGCTCCACATGCCTCTGCCTCTCCTGCATCTAAAGAGGCCTGTGACAGCTGCTGCTGCTGTTGCTGCACAGCATACTAGCTTCCATACAGTGCAACACCCAGTGTCCTGTATGCTAAGGGGTGCTCCACCTGTCTTTGCCTCTCCTGCATTTAAAGAGGCCTGTGAAAGCTGCTGCTGCTGTTGCTGCACAGCATACTAGCTTCCATACAGTGCAACACCCAGTGTCCTGTCTGTTAAGACGTGCTCCACATGTCTCTGCCTCTCCTGCATCTAGAGAGGCCTGTGACAGCTGCTGCTGCTGTTGCTGCACAGCATACTAGCTTCCATACAGTGCAACACCCAGTGTCCTGTATATTTAGGAGGTGCTCCACCTGCCTTTGCCTCTCCTGCATCTAAAGAGGCCTGTGAAAGCTGCTGCTGCTGTTGCTGCACAGCATACTAGCTTCCATACAGTGCAACACCCAGTGTCCTGTCTGTTAAGACGTGCTCCACATGTCTCTGCCTCTCCTGCATCTAAAGAGGCCTGTGAAAGCTGCTGCTGCTGTTGCTGCACAGCATACTAGCTTCCATACAGTGCAACACCCAGTGTCCTGTCTGTTAAGACGTGCTCCACATGTCTCTGCCTCTCCTGCATCTGAAGAGGCCTGTGACAGCTGCTGCTGCTGTTGCTGCACAGCATACTAGCTTCCATACAGTGCAACACCCAGTGTCCTGTATATTTAGGAGGTGCTCCACCTGCCTTTGCCTCTCCTGCATCTAAAGAGGCCTGTGAAAGCTGCTGCTGCTGTTGCTGCACAGCGTACTAGCTTCCATACAGTGCAACACCCAGTGCCCTGTATATTTAGGAGGTGCTCCACCTGCCTTTGCCTCTCCTGCATCTAAAGAGGCCTGTGAAAGCTGCTGCTGCTGTTGCTGCACAGCGTACTAGCTTCCATACAGTGCAACACCCAGTGTCCTGTCTGTTAAGACGTGCTCCACATGCCTCTGCCTCTCCTGCATCTAAAGAGGCCTGTGAAAGCTGCTGCTGCTGTTGCTGCGCAGCGTACTAGCTTCCATACAGTGCAAAACCCAGTGTCCTGTATATTAAGAGGTGCTCCAAATGCCTCTGCCTCTCCTGCATCTAAAGAGGCCTGTGACAGCTGCTGCTGCTGTTGCTGCACAGCATACTAGCTTCCATACAGTGCAACACCCAGTGTCCTGTATGCTAAGGGGTGCTCCACCTGTCTTTGCCTCTCCTGCATTTAAAGAGGCCTGTGACAGCTGCTGCTGCTGTTGCTGCACAGCATACTAGCTTCCATACAGTGCAACACCCAGTGTCCTGTCTGTTAAGACGTGCTCCACATGTCTCTGCCTCTCCTGCATCTAAAGAGGCCTGTGAAAGCTGCTGCTGCTGTCGCTGCACAGCGTACTAGCTTCCATACAGTGCAACACCCAGTGCCCTGTATATTTAGGAGGTGCTCCACCTGCCTTTGCCTCTCCTGCATCTAAAGAGGCCTGTGAAAGCTGCTGCTGCTGTTGCTGCACAGCGTACTAGCTTCCATACAGTGCAACACCCAGTGTCCTGTCTGTTAAGACGTGCTCCACATGCCTCTGCCTCTCCTGCATCTAAAGAGGCCTGTGAAAGCTGCTGCTGCTGTTGCTGCACAGCGTACTAGCTTCCATACAGTGCAAAACCCAGTGTCCTGTATATTAAGAGGTGCTCCAAATGCCTCTGCCTCTCCTGCATCTAAAGAGGCCTGTGACAACTGCTGCTGCTGTTGCTGCACAGCATACTAGCTTCCATACAGTGCAACACCCAGTGTCCTGTATGCTAAGGGGTGCTCCACCTGTCTTTGCCTCTCCTGCATTTAAAGAGGCCTGTGACAGCTGCTGCTGCTGTTGCTGCACAGCATACTAGCTTCCATACAGTGCAACACCCAGTGTCCTGTCTGTTAAGACGTGCTCCACATGTCTCTGCCTCTCCTGCATCTAAAGAGGCCTGTGAAAGCTGCTGCTGCTGTCGCTGCACAGCGTACTAGCTTCCATACAGTGCAACACCCAGTGCCCTGTATATTTAGGAGGTGCTCCACCTGCCTTTGCCTCTCCTGCATCTAAAGAGGCCTGTGACAGCTGCTGCTGCTGTTGCTGCACAGCATACTAGCTTCCATACAGTGCAACACCCAGTGTCCTGTCTGTTAAGACGTGCTCCACATGCCTCTGCCTCTCCTGCATCTAAAGAGGCCTGTGAAAGCTGCTGCTGCTGTTGCTGCACAGCGTACTAGCTTCCATACAGTGCAACACCCAGTGTCCTGTCTGTTAAGACGTGCTCCACATGCCTCTGCCTCTCCTGCATCTAAAGAGGCCTGTGACAGCTGCTGCTGCTGTTGCTGCACAGCATACTAGCTTCCATACAGTGCAACACCCAGTGTCCTGTATGCTAAGGGGTGCTCCACCTGTCTTTGCCTCTCCTGCATTTAAAGAGGCCTGTGAAAGCTGCTGCTGCTGTTGCTGCACAGCATACTAGCTTCCATACAGTGCAACACCCAGTGTCCTGTCTGTTAAGACGTGCTCCACATGTCTCTGCCTCTCCTGCATCTAGAGAGGCCTGTGACAGCTGCTGCTGCTGTTGCTGCACAGCATACTAGCTTCCATACAGTGCAACACCCAGTGTCCTGTATATTTAGGAGGTGCTCCACCTGCCTTTGCCTCTCCTGCATCTAAAGAGGCCTGTGAAAGCTGCTGCTGCTGTTGCTGCACAGCGTACTAGCTTCCATACAGTGCAACACCCAGTGCCCTGTATATTTAGGAGGTGCTCCACCTGCCTTTGCCTCTCCTGCATCTAAAGAGGCCTGTGAAAGCTGCTGCTGCTGTTGCTGCACAGCGTACTAGCTTCCATACAGTGCAACACCCAGTGTCCTGTCTGTTAAGACGTGCTCCACATGCCTCTGCCTCTCCTGCATCTAAAGAGGCCTGTGAAAGCTGCTGCTGCTGTTGCTGCACAGCGTACTAGCTTCCATACAGTGCAAAACCCAGTGTCCTGTATATTAAGAGGTGCTCCAAATGCCTCTGCCTCTCCTGCATCTAAAGAGGCCTGTGACAGCTGCTGCTGCTGTTGCTGCACAGCATACTAGCTTCCATACAGTGCAACACCCAGTGTCCTGTATGCTAAGGGGTGCTCCACCTGTCTTTGCCTCTCCTGCATTTAAAGAGGCCTGTGACAGCTGCTGCTGCTGTTGCTGCACAGCATACTAGCTTCCATACAGTGCAACACCCAGTGTCCTGTCTGTTAAGACGTGCTCCACATGTCTCTGCCTCTCCTGCATCTAAAGAGGCCTGTGAAAGCTGCTGCTGCTGTCGCTGCACAGCGTACTAGCTTCCATACAGTGCAACACCCAGTGCCCTGTATATTTAGGAGGTGCTCCACCTGCCTTTGCCTCTCCTGCATCTAAAGAGGCCTGTGAAAGCTGCTGCTGCTGTTGCTGCACAGCATACTAGCTTCCATACAGTGCAACACCCAGTGTCCTGTCTGTTAAGACGTGCTCCACATGCCTCTGCCTCTCCTGCATCTAAAGAGGCCTGTGACAGCTGCTGCTGCTGTTGCTGCACAGCATACTAGCTTCCATACAGTGCAACACCCAGTGTCCTGTATATTTAGGAGGTGCTCCACCTGCCTTTGCCTCTCCTGCATCTAAAGAGGCCTGTGAAAGCTGCTGCTGCTGTCGCTGCACAGCGTACTAGCTTCCATACAGTGCAACACCCAGTGCCCTGTATATTTAGGAGGTGCTCCACCTGCCTTTGCCTCTCCTGCATCTAAAGAGGCCTGTGAAAGCTGCTGCTGCTGTTGCTGCACAGCGTACTAGCTTCCATACAGTGCAACACCCAGTGTCCTGTCTGGTAAGACGTGCTCCACATGCCTCTGCCTCTCCTGCATCTAAAGAGGCCTGTGAAAGCTGCTGCTGCTGTTGCTGCACAGCGTACTAGCTTCCATACAGTGCAAAACCCAGTGTCCTGTATATTAAGAGGTGCTCCAAATGCCTCTGCCTCTCCTGCATCTAAAGAGGCCTGTGACAGCTGCTGCTGCTGTTGCTGCACAGCATACTAGCTTCCATACAGTGCAACACCCAGTGTCCTGTATGCTAAGGGGTGCTCCACCTGTCTTTGCCTCTCCTGCATTTAAAGAGGCCTGTGACAGCTGCTGCTGCTGTTGCTGCACAGCATACTAGCTTCCATACAGTGCAACACCCAGTGTCCTGTCTGTTAAGACGTGCTCCACATGTCTCTGCCTCTCCTGCATCTAAAGAGGCCTGTGAAAGCTGCTGCTGCTGTTGCTGCACAGCGTACTAGCTTCCATACAGTGCAACACCCAGTGCCCTGTATATTTAGGAGGTGCTCCACCTGCCTTTGCCTCTCCTGCATCTAAAGAGGCCTGTGAAAGCTGCTGCTGCTGTTGCTGCACAGCGTACTAGCTTCCATACAGTGCAACACCCAGTGTCCTGTCTGTTAAGACGTGCTCCACATGCCTCTGCCTCTCCTGCATCTAAAGAGGCCTGTGAAAGCTGCTGCTGCTGTTGCTGCACAGCATACTAGCTTCCATACAGTGCAAAACCCAGTGTCCTGAATATTAAGAGGTGCTCCAAATGCCTCTGCCTCTCCTGCATCTAAAGAGGCCTGTGACAGCTGCTGCTGCTGTTGCTGCACAGCATACTAGCTTCCATACAGTGCAACACCCAGTGTCCTGTATGCTAAGGGGTGCTCCACCTGTCTTTGCCTCTCCTGCATTTAAAGAGGCCTGTGAAAGCTGCTGCTGCTGTTGCTGCACAGCATACTAGCTTCCATACAGTGCAACACCCAGTGTCCTGTCTGTTAAGACGTGCTCCACATGTCTCTGCCTCTCCTGCATCTAGAGAGGCCTGTGACAGCTGCTGCTGCTGTTGCTGCACAGCATACTAGCTTCCATACAGTGCAACACCCAGTGTCCTGTATATTTAGGAGGTGCTCCACCTGCCTTTGCCTCTCCTGCATCTAAAGAGGCCTGTGAAAGCTGCTGCTGCTGTTGCTGCACAGCATACTAGCTTCCATACAGTGCAACACCCAGTGTCCTGTCTGTTAAGACGTGCTCCACATGTCTCTGCCTCTCCTGCATCTAAAGAGGCCTGTGACAGCTGCTGCTGCTGTTGCTGCACAGCATACTAGCTTCCATACAGTGCAACACCCAGTGTCCTGTATATTTAGGAGGTGCTCCACCTGCCTTTGCCTCTCCTGCATCTAAAGAGGCCTGTGAAAGCTGCTGCTGCTGTTGCTGCACAGCGTACTAGCTTCCATACAGTGCAACACCCAGTGCCCTGTATATTTAGGAGGTGCTCCACCTGCCTTTGCCTCTCCTGCATCTAAAGAGGCCTGTGAAAGCTGCTGCTGCTGTTGCTGCACAGCGTACTAGCTTCCATACAGTGCAACACCCAGTGTCCTGTCTGTTAAGACGTGCTCCACATGCCTCTGCCTCTCCTGCATCTAAAGAGGCCTGTGAAAGCTGCTGCTGCTGTTGCTGCGCAGCGTACTAGCTTCCATACAGTGCAAAACCCAGTGTCCTGTATATTAAGAGGTGCTCCAAATGCCTCTGCCTCTCCTGCATCTAAAGAGGCCTGTGACAGCTGCTGCTGCTGTTGCTGCACAGCATACTAGCTTCCATACAGTGCAACACCCAGTGTCCTGTATGCTAAGGGGTGCTCCACCTGTCTTTGCCTCTCCTGCATTTAAAGAGGCCTGTGACAGCTGCTGCTGCTGTTGCTGCACAGCATACTAGCTTCCATACAGTGCAACACCCAGTGTCCTGTCTGTTAAGACGTGCTCCACATGTCTCTGCCTCTCCTGCATCTAAAGAGGCCTGTGAAAGCTGCTGCTGCTGTCGCTGCACAGCGTACTAGCTTCCATACAGTGCAACACCCAGTGCCCTGTATATTTAGGAGGTGCTCCACCTGCCTTTGCCTCTCCTGCATCTAAAGAGGCCTGTGAAAGCTGCTGCTGCTGTTGCTGCACAGCGTACTAGCTTCCATACAGTGCAACACCCAGTGTCCTGTCTGTTAAGACGTGCTCCACATGCCTCTGCCTCTCCTGCATCTAAAGAGGCCTGTGAAAGCTGCTGCTGCTGTTGCTGCACAGCGTACTAGCTTCCATACAGTGCAAAACCCAGTGTCCTGTATATTAAGAGGTGCTCCAAATGCCTCTGCCTCTCCTGCATCTAAAGAGGCCTGTGACAACTGCTGCTGCTGTTGCTGCACAGCATACTAGCTTCCATACAGTGCAACACCCAGTGTCCTGTATGCTAAGGGGTGCTCCACCTGTCTTTGCCTCTCCTGCATTTAAAGAGGCCTGTGACAGCTGCTGCTGCTGTTGCTGCACAGCATACTAGCTTCCATACAGTGCAACACCCAGTGTCCTGTCTGTTAAGACGTGCTCCACATGTCTCTGCCTCTCCTGCATCTAAAGAGGCCTGTGAAAGCTGCTGCTGCTGTCGCTGCACAGCGTACTAGCTTCCATACAGTGCAACACCCAGTGCCCTGTATATTTAGGAGGTGCTCCACCTGCCTTTGCCTCTCCTGCATCTAAAGAGGCCTGTGACAGCTGCTGCTGCTGTTGCTGCACAGCATACTAGCTTCCATACAGTGCAACACCCAGTGTCCTGTCTGTTAAGACGTGCTCCACATGCCTCTGCCTCTCCTGCATCTAAAGAGGCCTGTGAAAGCTGCTGCTGCTGTTGCTGCACAGCGTACTAGCTTCCATACAGTGCAACACCCAGTGTCCTGTCTGTTAAGACGTGCTCCACATGCCTCTGCCTCTCCTGCATCTAAAGAGGCCTGTGACAGCTGCTGCTGCTGTTGCTGCACAGCATACTAGCTTCCATACAGTGCAACACCCAGTGTCCTGTATGCTAAGGGGTGCTCCACCTGTCTTTGCCTCTCCTGCATTTAAAGAGGCCTGTGAAAGCTGCTGCTGCTGTTGCTGCACAGCATACTAGCTTCCATACAGTGCAACACCCAGTGTCCTGTCTGTTAAGACGTGCTCCACATGTCTCTGCCTCTCCTGCATCTAGAGAGGCCTGTGACAGCTGCTGCTGCTGTTGCTGCACAGCATACTAGCTTCCATACAGTGCAACACCCAGTGTCCTGTATATTTAGGAGGTGCTCCACCTGCCTTTGCCTCTCCTGCATCTAAAGAGGCCTGTGAAAGCTGCTGCTGCTGTTGCTGCACAGCGTACTAGCTTCCATACAGTGCAACACCCAGTGCCCTGTATATTTAGGAGGTGCTCCACCTGCCTTTGCCTCTCCTGCATCTAAAGAGGCCTGTGAAAGCTGCTGCTGCTGTTGCTGCACAGCGTACTAGCTTCCATACAGTGCAACACCCAGTGTCCTGTCTGTTAAGACGTGCTCCACATGCCTCTGCCTCTCCTGCATCTAAAGAGGCCTGTGAAAGCTGCTGCTGCTGTTGCTGCACAGCGTACTAGCTTCCATACAGTGCAAAACCCAGTGTCCTGTATATTAAGAGGTGCTCCAAATGCCTCTGCCTCTCCTGCATCTAAAGAGGCCTGTGACAGCTGCTGCTGCTGTTGCTGCACAGCATACTAGCTTCCATACAGTGCAACACCCAGTGTCCTGTATGCTAAGGGGTGCTCCACCTGTCTTTGCCTCTCCTGCATTTAAAGAGGCCTGTGACAGCTGCTGCTGCTGTTGCTGCACAGCATACTAGCTTCCATACAGTGCAACACCCAGTGTCCTGTCTGTTAAGACGTGCTCCACATGTCTCTGCCTCTCCTGCATCTAAAGAGGCCTGTGAAAGCTGCTGCTGCTGTCGCTGCACAGCGTACTAGCTTCCATACAGTGCAACACCCAGTGCCCTGTATATTTAGGAGGTGCTCCACCTGCCTTTGCCTCTCCTGCATCTAAAGAGGCCTGTGAAAGCTGCTGCTGCTGTCGCTGCACAGCGTACTAGCTTCCATACAGTGCAACACCCAGTGCCCTGTATATTTAGGAGGTGCTCCACCTGCCTTTGCCTCTCCTGCATCTAAAGAGGCCTGTGAAAGCTGCTGCTGCTGTTGCTGCACAGCGTACTAGCTTCCATACAGTGCAACACCCAGTGTCCTGTCTGGTAAGACGTGCTCCACATGCCTCTGCCTCTCCTGCATCTAAAGAGGCCTGTGAAAGCTGCTGCTGCTGTTGCTGCACAGCGTACTAGCTTCCATACAGTGCAAAACCCAGTGTCCTGTATATTAAGAGGTGCTCCAAATGCCTCTGCCTCTCCTGCATCTAAAGAGGCCTGTGACAGCTGCTGCTGCTGTTGCTGCACAGCATACTAGCTTCCATACAGTGCAACACCCAGTGTCCTGTATGCTAAGGGGTGCTCCACCTGTCTTTGCCTCTCCTGCATTTAAAGAGGCCTGTGACAGCTGCTGCTGCTGTTGCTGCACAGCATACTAGCTTCCATACAGTGCAACACCCAGTGTCCTGTCTGTTAAGACGTGCTCCACATGTCTCTGCCTCTCCTGCATCTAAAGAGGCCTGTGAAAGCTGCTGCTGCTGTTGCTGCACAGCGTACTAGCTTCCATACAGTGCAACACCCAGTGCCCTGTATATTTAGGAGGTGCTCCACCTGCCTTTGCCTCTCCTGCATCTAAAGAGGCCTGTGAAAGCTGCTGCTGCTGTTGCTGCACAGCGTACTAGCTTCCATACAGTGCAACACCCAGTGTCCTGTCTGTTAAGACGTGCTCCACATGCCTCTGCCTCTCCTGCATCTAAAGAGGCCTGTGAAAGCTGCTGCTGCTGTTGCTGCACAGCGTACTAGCTTCCATACAGTGCAAAACCCAGTGTCCTGTATATTAAGAGGTGCTCCAAATGCCTCTGCCTCTCCTGCATCTAAAGAGGCCTGTGACAGCTGCTGCTGCTGTTGCGACACAGCATACTAGCTTCCATACAGTGCAACACCCAGTGTCCTGTATGCTAAGGGGTGCTCCACCTGTCTTTGCCTCTCCTGCATTTAAAGAGGCCTGTGACAGCTGCTGCTGCTGTTGCTGCACAGCATACTAGCTTCCATACAGTGCAACACCCAGTGTCCTGTCTGTTAAGACGTGCTCCACATGTCTCTGCCTCTCCTGCATCTAAAGAGGCCTGTGAAAGCTGCTGCTGCTGTCGCTGCACAGCGTACTAGCTTCCATACAGTGCAACACCCAGTGCCCTGTATATTTAGGAGGTGCTCCACCTGCCTTTGCCTCTCCTGCATCTAAAGAGGCCTGTGACAGCTGCTGCTGCTGTTGCTGCACAGCATACTAGCTTCCATACAGTGCAACACCCAGTGTCCTGTCTGTTAAGACGTGCTCCACATGCCTCTGCCTCTCCTGCATCTAAAGAGGCCTGTGAAAGCTGCTGCTGCTGTTGCTGCACAGCGTACTAGCTTCCATACAGTGCAACACCCAGTGTCCTGTCTGTTAAGACGTGCTCCACATGCCTCTGCCTCTCCTGCATCTAAAGAGGCCTGTGACAGCTGCTGCTGCTGTTGCTGCACAGCATACTAGCTTCCATACAGTGCAACACCCAGTGTCCTGTATGCTAAGGGGTGCTCCACCTGTCTTTGCCTCTCCTGCATTTAAAGAGGCCTGTGAAAGCTGCTGCTGCTGTTGCTGCACAGCATACTAGCTTCCATACAGTGCAACACCCAGTGTCCTGTCTGTTAAGACGTGCTCCACATGTCTCTGCCTCTCCTGCATCTAGAGAGGCCTGTGACAGCTGCTGCTGCTGTTGCTGCACAGCATACTAGCTTCCATACAGTGCAACACCCAGTGTCCTGTATATTTAGGAGGTGCTCCACCTGCCTTTGCCTCTCCTGCATCTAAAGAGGCCTGTGAAAGCTGCTGCTGCTGTTGCTGCACAGCGTACTAGCTTCCATACAGTGCAACACCCAGTGCCCTGTATATTTAGGAGGTGCTCCACCTGCCTTTGCCTCTCCTGCATCTAAAGAGGCCTGTGAAAGCTGCTGCTGCTGTTGCTGCACAGCGTACTAGCTTCCATACAGTGCAACACCCAGTGTCCTGTCTGTTAAGACGTGCTCCACATGCCTCTGCCTCTCCTGCATCTAAAGAGGCCTGTGAAAGCTGCTGCTGCTGTTGCTGCACAGCGTACTAGCTTCCATACAGTGCAAAACCCAGTGTCCTGTATATTAAGAGGTGCTCCAAATGCCTCTGCCTCTCCTGCATCTAAAGAGGCCTGTGACAGCTGCTGCTGCTGTTGCTGCACAGCATACTAGCTTCCATACAGTGCAACACCCAGTGTCCTGTATGCTAAGGGGTGCTCCACCTGTCTTTGCCTCTCCTGCATTTAAAGAGGCCTGTGACAGCTGCTGCTGCTGTTGCTGCACAGCATACTAGCTTCCATACAGTGCAACACCCAGTGTCCTGTCTGTTAAGACGTGCTCCACATGTCTCTGCCTCTCCTGCATCTAAAGAGGCCTGTGAAAGCTGCTGCTGCTGTTGCTGCACAGCGTACTAGCTTCCATACAGTGCAACACCCAGTGTCCTGTCTGGTAAGACGTGCTCCACATGCCTCTGCCTCTCCTGCATCTAAAGAGGCCTGTGAAAGCTACTGCTGCTGTTGCTGCACAGCGTACTAGCTTCCATACAGTGCAAAACCCAGTGTCCTGTATATTAAGAGGTGCTCCAAATGCCTCTGCCTCTCCTGCATCTAAAGAGGCCTGTGACAGCTGCTGCTGCTGTTGCTGCACAGCATACTAGCTTCCATACAGTGCAACACCCAGTGTCCTGTATGCTAAGGGGTGCTCCACCTGTCTTTGCCTCTCCTGCATTTAAAGAGGCCTGTGACAGCTGCTGCTGCTGTTGCTGCACAGCATACTAGCTTCCATACAGTGCAACACCCAGTGTCCTGTCTGTTAAGACGTGCTCCACATGTCTCTGCCTCTCCTGCATCTAAAGAGGCCTGTGAAAGCTGCTGCTGCTGTTGCTGCACAGCGTACTAGCTTCCATACAGTGCAACACCCAGTGCCCTGTATATTTAGGAGGTGCTCCACCTGCCTTTGCCTCTCCTGCATCTAAAGAGGCCTGTGAAAGCTGCTGCTGCTGTTGCTGCACAGCGTACTAGCTTCCATACAGTGCAACACCCAGTGTCCTGTCTGGTAAGACGTGCTCCACATGCCTCTGCCTCTCCTGCATCTAAAGAGGCCTGTGAAAGCTGCTGCTGCTGTTGCTGCACAGCGTACTAGCTTCCATACAGTGCAAAACCCAGTGTCCTGTATATTAAGAGGTGCTCCAAATGCCTCTGCCTCTCCTGCATCTAAAGAGGCCTGTGACAGCTGCTGCTGCTGTTGCTGCACAGCATACTAGCTTCCATACAGTGCAACACCCAGTGTCCTGTATGCTAAGGGGTGCTCCACCTGTCTTTGCCTCTCCTGCATTTAAAGAGGCCTGTGACAGCTGCTGCTGCTGTTGCTGCACAGCATACTAGCTTCCATACAGTGCAACACCCAGTGTCCTGTCTGTTAAGACGTGCTCCACATGTCTCTGCCTCTCCTGCATCTAAAGAGGCCTGTGAAAGCTGCTGCTGCTGTTGCTGCACAGCGTACTAGCTTCCATACAGTGCAACACCCAGTGCCCTGTATATTTAGGAGGTGCTCCACCTGCCTTTGCCTCTCCTGCATCTAAAGAGGCCTGTGAAAGCTGCTGCTGCTGTTGCTGCACAGCGTACTAGCTTCCATACAGTGCAACACCCAGTGTCCTGTATATTAAGAGGTGCTCCACATGCCTCTGCCTCTCCTGCATCTAAAGAGGCCTGTGAAAGCTGCTGCTGCTGTTGCTGCACAGCGTACTAGCTTCCATACAGTGCAAAACCCAGTGTCCTGTATATTAAGAGGTGCTCCAAATGCCTCTGCCTCTCCTGCATCTAAAGAGGCCTGTGACAGCTGCTGCTGCTGTTGCTGCACAGCATACTAGCTTCCATACAGTGCAACACCCAGTGTCCTGTATGCTAAGGGGTGCTCCACCTGTCTTTGCCTCTCCTGCATTTAAAGAGGCCTGTGACAGCTGCTGCTGCTGTTGCTGCACAGCATACTAGCTTCCATACAGTGCAACACCCAGTGTCCTGTCTGTTAAGACGTGCTCCACATGTTTCTGCCTCTCCTGCATCTAAAGAGGCCTGTGAAAGCTGCTGCTGCTGTTGCTGCACAGCGTACTAGCTTCCATACAGTGCAACACCCAGTGTCCTGTCTGGTAAGACGTGCTCCACATGCCTCTGCCTCTCCTGCATCTAAAGAGGCCTGTGAAAGCTGCTGCTGCTGTTGCTGCACAGCGTACTAGCTTCCATACAGTGCAAAACCCAGTGTCCTGTATATTAAGAGGTGCTCCAAATGCCTCTGCCTCTCCTGCATCTAAAGAGGCCTGTGACAGCTGCTGCTGCTGTTGCTGCACAGCATACTAGCTTCCATACAGTGCAACACCCAGTGTCCTGTATGCTAAGGGGTGCTCCACCTGTCTTTGCCTCTCCTGCATTTAAAGAGGCCTGTGACAGCTGCTGCTGCTGTTGCTGCACAGCATACTAGCTTCCATACAGTGCAACACCCAGTGTCCTGTCTGTTAAGACGTGCTCCACATGTCTCTGCCTCTCCTGCATCTAAAGAGGCCTGTGAAAGCTGCTGCTGCTGTTGCTGCACAGCGTACTAGCTTCCATACAGTGCAACACCCAGTGCCCTGTATATTTAGGAGGTGCTCCACCTGCCTTTGCCTCTCCTGCATCTAAAGAGGCCTGTGAAAGCTGCTGCTGCTGTTGCTGCACAGCGTACTAGCTTCCATACAGTGCAACACCCAGTGTCCTGTCTGGTAAGACGTGCTCCACATGCCTCTGCCTCTCCTGCATCTAAAGAGGCCTGTGAAAGCTGCTGCTGCTGTTGCTGCACAGCGTACTAGCTTCCATACAGTGCAAAACCCAGTGTCCTGTATATTAAGAGGTGCTCCAAATGCCTCTGCCTCTCCTGCATCTAAAGAGGCCTGTGACAGCTGCTGCTGCTGTTGCTGCACAGCATACTAGCTTCCATACAGTGCAACACCCAGTGTCCTGTATGCTAAGGGGTGCTCCACCTGTCTTTGCCTCTCCTGCATTTAAAGAGGCCTGTGACAGCTGCTGCTGCTGTTGCTGCACAGCATACTAGCTTCCATACAGTGCAACACCCAGTGTCCTGTCTGTTAAGACGTGCTCCACATGTCTCTGCCTCTCCTGCATCTAAAGAGGCCTGTGAAAGCTGCTGCTGCTGTTGCTGCACAGCGTACTAGCTTCCATACAGTGCAACACCCAGTGCCCTGTATATTTAGGAGGTGCTCCACCTGCCTTTGCCTCTCCTGCATCTAAAGAGGCCTGTGAAAGCTGCTGCTGCTGTTGCTGCACAGCGTACTAGCTTCCATACAGTGCAACACCCAGTGTCCTGTCTGTTAAGACGTGCTCCACATGCCTCTGCCTCTCCTGCATCTAAAGAGGCCTGTGAAAGCTGCTGCTGCTGTTGCTGCACAGCGTACTAGCTTCCATACAGTGCAAAACCCAGTGTCCTGTATATTAAGAGGTGCTCCAAATGCCTCTGCCTCTCCTGCATCTAAAGAGGCCTGTGACAGCTGCTGCTGCTGTTGCTGCACAGCATACTAGCTTCCATACAGTGCAACACCCAGTGTCCTGTATGCTAAGGGGTGCTCCACCTGTCTTTGCCTCTCCTGCATTTAAAGAGGCCTGTGACAGCTGCTGCTGCTGTTGCTGCACAGCATACTAGCTTCCATACAGTGCAACACCCAGTGTCCTGTCTGTTAAGACGTGCTCCACATGCCTCTGCCTCTCCTGCATCTAAAGAGGCCTGTGAAAGCTGCTGCTGCTGTTGCTGCACAGCGTACTAGCTTCCATACAGTGCAACACCCAGTGTCCTGTCTGTTAAGACGTGCTCCACATGCCTCTGCCTCTCCTGCATCTAAAGAGGCCTGTGACAGCTGCTGCTGCTGTTGCTGCACAGCATACTAGCTTCCATACAGTGCAACACCCAGTGTCCTGTATGCTAAGGGGTGCTCCACCTGTCTTTGCCTCTCCTGCATCTAAAGAGGCCTGTGAAAGCTGCTGCTGCTGTTGCTGCACAGCATACTAGCTTCCATACAGTGCAACACCCAGTGTCCTGTCTGTTAAGACGTGCTCCACATGTCTCTGCCTCTCCTGCATCTAAAGAGGCCTGTGACAGCTGCTGCTGCTGTTGCTGCACAGCATACTAGCTTCCATACAGTGCAACACCCAGTGTCCTGTATATTTAGGAGGTGCTCCACCTGCCTTTGCCTCTCCTGCATCTAAAGAGGCCTGTGAAAGCTGCTGCTGCTGTTGCTGCACAGCGTACTAGCTTCCATACAGTGCAACACCCAGTGCCCTGTATATTTAGGAGGTGCTCCACCTGCCTTTGCCTCTCCTGCATCTAAAGAGGCCTGTGAAAGCTGCTGCTGCTGTCGCTGCACAGCGTACTAGCTTCCATACAGTGCAACACCCAGTGCCCTGTATATTTAGGAGGTGCTCCACCTGCCTTTGCCTCTCCTGCATCTAAAGAGGCCTGTGAAAGCTGCTGCTGCTGTTGCTGCACAGCGTACTAGCTTCCATACAGTGCAACACCCAGTGTCCTGTCTGTTAAGACGTGCTCCACATGCCTCTGCCTCTCCTGCATCTAAAGAGGCCTGTGAAAGCTGCTGCTGCTGTTGCTGCACAGCGTACTAGCTTCCATACAGTGCAAAACCCAGTGTCCTGTATATTAAGAGGTGCTCCAAATGCCTCTGCCTCTCCTGCATCTAAAGAGGCCTGTGACAGCTGCTGCTGCTGTTGCTGCACAGCATACTAGCTTCCATACAGTGCAACACCCAGTGTCCTGTATGCTAAGGGGTGCTCCACCTGTCTTTGCCTCTCCTGCATTTAAAGAGGCCTGTGACAGCTGCTGCTGCTGTTGCTGCACAGCATACTAGCTTCCATACAGTGCAACACCCAGTGTCCTGTCTGTTAAGACGTGCTCCACATGTCTCTGCCTCTCCTGCATCTAAAGAGGCCTGTGAAAGCTGCTGCTGCTGTCGCTGCACAGCGTACTAGCTTCCATACAGTGCAACACCCAGTGCCCTGTATATTTAGGAGGTGCTCCACCTGCCTTTGCCTCTCCTGCATCTAAAGAGGCCTGTGACAGCTGCTGCTGCTGTTGCTGCACAGCATACTAGCTTCCATACAGTGCAACACCCAGTGTCCTGTCTGTTAAGACGTGCTCCACATGCCTCTGCCTCTCCTGCATCTAAAGAGGCCTGTGAAAGCTGCTGCTGCTGTTGCTGCACAGCGTACTAGCTTCCATACAGTGCAACACCCAGTGTCCTGTCTGTTAAGACGTGCTCCACATGCCTCTGCCTCTCCTGCATCTAAAGAGGCCTGTGAAAGCTGCTGCTGCTGTTGCTGCACAGCGTACTAGCTTCCATACAGTGCAAAACCCAGTGTCCTGTATATTAAGAGGTGCTCCAAATGCCTCTGCCTCTCCTGCATCTAAAGAGGCCTGTGACAGCTGCTGCTGCTGTTGCTGCACAGCATACTAGCTTCCATACAGTGCAACACCCAGTGTCCTGTATGCTAAGGGGTGCTCCACCTGTCTTTGCCTCTCCTGCATTTAAAGAGGCCTGTGACAGCTGCTGCTGCTGTTGCTGCACAGCATACTAGCTTCCATACAGTGCAACACCCAGTGTCCTGTCTGTTAAGACGTGCTCCACATGTCTCTGCCTCTCCTGCATCTAAAGAGGCCTGTGAAAGCTGCTGCTGCTGTTGCTGCACAGCGTACTAGCTTCCATACAGTGCAACACCCAGTGTCCTGTCTGGTAAGACGTGCTCCACATGCCTCTGCCTCTCCTGCATCTAAAGAGGCCTGTGAAAGCTGCTGCTGCTGTTGCTGCACAGCGTACTAGCTTCCATACAGTGCAAAACCCAGTGTCCTGTATATTAAGAGGTGCTCCAAATGCCTCTGCCTCTCCTGCATCTAAAGAGGCCTGTGACAGCTGCTGCTGCTGTTGCTGCACAGCATACTAGCTTCCATACAGTGCAACACCCAGTGTCCTGTATGCTAAGGGGTGCTCCACCTGTCTTTGCCTCTCCTGCATTTAAAGAGGCCTGTGACAGCTGCTGCTGCTGTTGCTGCACAGCATACTAGCTTCCATACAGTGCAACACCCAGTGTCCTGTCTGTTAAGACGTGCTCCACATGTCTCTGCCTCTCCTGCATCTAAAGAGGCCTGTGAAAGCTGCTGCTGCTGTTGCTGCACAGCGTACTAGCTTCCATACAGTGCAACACCCAGTGTCCTGTCTGGTAAGACGTGCTCCACATGCCTCTGCCTCTCCTGCATCTAAAGAGGCCTGTGAAAGCTGCTGCTGCTGTTGCTGCACAGCGTACTAGCTTCCATACAGTGCAAAACCCAGTGTCCTGTATATTAAGAGGTGCTCCAAATGCCTCTGCCTCTCCTGCATCTAAAGAGGCCTGTGACAGCTGCTGCTGCTGTTGCTGCACAGCATACTAGCTTCCATACAGTGCAACACCCAGTGTCCTGTATGCTAAGGGGTGCTCCACCTGTCTTTGCCTCTCCTGCATTTAAAGAGGCCTGTGACAGCTGCTGCTGCTGTTGCTGCACAGCATACTAGCTTCCATACAGTGCAACACCCAGTGTCCTGTCTGTTAAGACGTGCTCCACATGTCTCTGCCTCTCCTGCATCTAAAGAGGCCTGTGAAAGCTGCTGCTGCTGTTGCTGCACAGCGTACTAGCTTCCATACAGTGCAACACCCAGTGCCCTGTATATTTAGGAGGTGCTCCACCTGCCTTTGCCTCTCCTGCATCTAAAGAGGCCTGTGAAAGCTGCTGCTGCTGTTGCTGCACAGCGTACTTGCTTCCATACAGTGCAACACCCAGTGTCCTGTCTGGTAAGACGTGCTCCACATGCCTCTGCCTCTCCTGCATCTAAAGAGGCCTGTGAAAGCTGCTGCTGCTGTTGCTGCACAGCGTACTAGCTTCCATACAGTGCAAAACCCAGTGTCCTGTATATTAAGAGGTGCTCCAAATGCCTCTGCCTCTCCTGCATCTAAAGAGGCCTGTGACAGCTGCTGCTGCTGTTGCTGCACAGCATACTAGCTTCCATACAGTGCAACACCCAGTGTCCTGTATGCTAAGGGGTGCTCCACCTGTCTTTGCCTCTCCTGCATTTAAAGAGGCCTGTGACAGCTGCTGCTGCTGTTGCTGCACAGCATACTAGCTTCCATACAGTGCAACACCCAGTGTCCTGTCTGTTAAGACGTGCTCCACATGTCTCTGCCTCTCCTGCATCTAAAGAGGCCTGTGAAAGCTGCTGCTGCTGTTGCTGCACAGCGTACTAGCTTCCATACAGTGCAACACCCAGTGCCCTGTATATTTAGGAGGTGCTCCACCTGCCTTTGCCTCTCCTGCATCTAAAGAGGCCTGTGAAAGCTGCTGCTGCTGTTGCTGCACAGCGTACTAGCTTCCATACAGTGCAACACCCAGTGTCCTGTCTGTTAAGACGTGCTCCACATGCCTCTGCCTCTCCTGCATCTAAAGAGGCCTGTGAAAGCTGCTGCTGCTGTTGCTGCACAGCGTACTAGCTTCCATACAGTGCAAAACCCAGTGTCCTGTATATTAAGAGGTGCTCCAAATGCCTCTGCCTCTCCTGCATCTAAAGAGGCCTGTGACAGCTGCTGCTGCTGTTGCTGCACAGCATACTAGCTTCCATACAGTGCAACACCCAGTGTCCTGTATGCTAAGGGGTGCTCCACCTGTCTTTGCCTCTCCTGCATTTAAAGAGGCCTGTGACAGCTGCTGCTGCTGTTGCTGCACAGCATACTAGCTTCCATACAGTGCAACACCCAGTGTCCTGTCTGTTAAGACGTGCTCCACATGCCTCTGCCTCTCCTGCATCTAAAGAGGCCTGTGAAAGCTGCTGCTGCTGTTGCTGCACAGCGTACTAGCTTCCATACAGTGCAACACCCAGTGTCCTGTCTGTTAAGACGTGCTCCACATGCCTCTGCCTCTCCTGCATCTAAAGAGGCCTGTGACAGCTGCTGCTGCTGTTGCTGCACAGCATACTAGCTTCCATACAGTGCAACACCCAGTGTCCTGTATGCTAAGGGGTGCTCCACCTGTCTTTGCCTCTCCTGCATCTAAAGAGGCCTGTGAAAGCTGCTGCTGCTGTTGCTGCACAGCATACTAGCTTCCATACAGTGCAACACCCAGTGTCCTGTCTGTTAAGACGTGCTCCACATGTCTCTGCCTCTCCTGCATCTAAAGAGGCCTGTGACAGCTGCTGCTGCTGTTGCTGCACAGCATACTAGCTTCCATACAGTGCAACACCCAGTGTCCTGTATATTTAGGAGGTGCTCCACCTGCCTTTGCCTCTCCTGCATCTAAAGAGGCCTGTGAAAGCTGCTGCTGCTGTTGCTGCACAGCGTACTAGCTTCCATACAGTGCAACACCCAGTGCCCTGTATATTTAGGAGGTGCTCCACCTGCCTTTGCCTCTCCTGCATCTAAAGAGGCCTGTGAAAGCTGCTGCTGCTGTCGCTGCACAGCGTACTAGCTTCCATACAGTGCAACACCCAGTGCCCTGTATATTTAGGAGGTGCTCCACCTGCCTTTGCCTCTCCTGCATCTAAAGAGGCCTGTGAAAGCTGCTGCTGCTGTTGCTGCACAGCGTACTAGCTTCCATACAGTGCAACACCCAGTGTCCTGTCTGTTAAGACGTGCTCCACATGCCTCTGCCTCTCCTGCATCTAAAGAGGCCTGTGAAAGCTGCTGCTGCTGTTGCTGCACAGCGTACTAGCTTCCATACAGTGCAAAACCCAGTGTCCTGTATATTAAGAGGTGCTCCAAATGCCTCTGCCTCTCCTGCATCTAAAGAGGCCTGTGACAGCTGCTGCTGCTGTTGCTGCACAGCATACTAGCTTCCATACAGTGCAACACCCAGTGTCCTGTATGCTAAGGGGTGCTCCACCTGTCTTTGCCTCTCCTGCATTTAAAGAGGCCTGTGACAGCTGCTGCTGCTGTTGCTGCACAGCATACTAGCTTCCATACAGTGCAACACCCAGTGTCCTGTCTGTTAAGACGTGCTCCACATGTCTCTGCCTCTCCTGCATCTAAAGAGGCCTGTGAAAGCTGCTGCTGCTGTCGCTGCACAGCGTACTAGCTTCCATACAGTGCAACACCCAGTGCCCTGTATATTTAGGAGGTGCTCCACCTGCCTTTGCCTCTCCTGCATCTAAAGAGGCCTGTGACAGCTGCTGCTGCTGTTGCTGCACAGCATACTAGCTTCCATACAGTGCAACACCCAGTGTCCTGTCTGTTAAGACGTGCTCCACATGCCTCTGCCTCTCCTGCATCTAAAGAGGCCTGTGAAAGCTGCTGCTGCTGTTGCTGCACAGCGTACTAGCTTCCATACAGTGCAACACCCAGTGTCCTGTCTGTTAAGACGTGCTCCACATGCCTCTGCCTCTCCTGCATCTAAAGAGGCCTGTGACAGCTGCTGCTGCTGTTGCTGCACAGCATACTAGCTTCCATACAGTGCAACACCCAGTGTCCTGTATGCTAAGGGGTGCTCCACCTGTCTTTGCCTCTCCTGCATTTAAAGAGGCCTGTGAAAGCTGCTGCTGCTGTTGCTGCACAGCATACTAGCTTCCATACAGTGCAACACCCAGTGTCCTGTCTGTTAAGACGTGCTCCACATGTCTCTGCCTCTCCTGCATCTAGAGAGGCCTGTGACAGCTGCTGCTGCTGTTGCTGCACAGCATACTAGCTTCCATACAGTGCAACACCCAGTGTCCTGTATATTTAGGAGGTGCTCCACCTGCCTTTGCCTCTCCTGCATCTAAAGAGGCCTGTGAAAGCTGCTGCTGCTGTTGCTGCACAGCATACTAGCTTCCATACAGTGCAACACCCAGTGTCCTGTCTGTTAAGACGTGCTCCACATGTCTCTGCCTCTCCTGCATCTAAAGAGGCCTGTGACAGCTGCTGCTGCTGTTGCTGCACAGCATACTAGCTTCCATACAGTGCAACACCCAGTGTCCTGTATATTTAGGAGGTGCTCCACCTGCCTTTGCCTCTCCTGCATCTAAAGAGGCCTGTGAAAGCTGCTGCTGCTGTTGCTGCACAGCGTACTAGCTTCCATACAGTGCAACACCCAGTGCCCTGTATATTTAGGAGGTGCTCCACCTGCCTTTGCCTCTCCTGCATCTAAAGAGGCCTGTGAAAGCTGCTGCTGCTGTTGCTGCACAGCGTACTAGCTTCCATACAGTGCAACACCCAGTGTCCTGTCTGTTAAGACGTGCTCCACATGCCTCTGCCTCTCCTGCATCTAAAGAGGCCTGTGAAAGCTGCTGCTGCTGTTGCTGCGCAGCGTACTAGCTTCCATACAGTGCAAAACCCAGTGTCCTGTATATTAAGAGGTGCTCCAAATGCCTCTGCCTCTCCTGCATCTAAAGAGGCCTGTGACAGCTGCTGCTGCTGTTGCTGCACAGCATACTAGCTTCCATACAGTGCAACACCCAGTGTCCTGTATGCTAAGGGGTGCTCCACCTGTCTTTGCCTCTCCTGCATTTAAAGAGGCCTGTGACAGCTGCTGCTGCTGTTGCTGCACAGCATACTAGCTTCCATACAGTGCAACACCCAGTGTCCTGTCTGTTAAGACGTGCTCCACATGTCTCTGCCTCTCCTGCATCTAAAGAGGCCTGTGAAAGCTGCTGCTGCTGTCGCTGCACAGCGTACTAGCTTCCATACAGTGCAACACCCAGTGCCCTGTATATTTAGGAGGTGCTCCACCTGCCTTTGCCTCTCCTGCATCTAAAGAGGCCTGTGAAAGCTGCTGCTGCTGTTGCTGCACAGCGTACTAGCTTCCATACAGTGCAACACCCAGTGTCCTGTCTGTTAAGACGTGCTCCACATGCCTCTGCCTCTCCTGCATCTAAAGAGGCCTGTGAAAGCTGCTGCTGCTGTTGCTGCACAGCGTACTAGCTTCCATACAGTGCAAAACCCAGTGTCCTGTATATTAAGAGGTGCTCCAAATGCCTCTGCCTCTCCTGCATCTAAAGAGGCCTGTGACAGCTGCTGCTGCTGTTGCTGCACAGCATACTAGCTTCCATACAGTGCAACACCCAGTGTCCTGTATGCTAAGGGGTGCTCCACCTGTCTTTGCCTCTCCTGCATTTAAAGAGGCCTGTGACAGCTGCTGCTGCTGTTGCTGCACAGCATACTAGCTTCCATACAGTGCAACACCCAGTGTCCTGTCTGTTAAGACGTGCTCCACATGTCTCTGCCTCTCTTGCATCTAAAGAGGCCTGTGAAAGCTGCTGCTGCTGTCGCTGCACAGCGTACTAGCTTCCATACAGTGCAACACCCAGTGCCCTGTATATTTAGGAGGTGCTCCACCTGCCTTTGCCTCTCCTGCATCTAAAGAGGCCTGTGACAGCTGCTGCTGCTGTTGCTGCACAGCATACTAGCTTCCATACAGTGCAACACCCAGTGTCCTGTCTGTTAAGACGTGCTCCACATGCCTCTGCCTCTCCTGCATCTAAAGAGGCCTGTGAAAGCTGCTGCTGCTGTTGCTGCACAGCGTACTAGCTTCCATACAGTGCAAAACCCAGTGTCCTGTCTGTTAAGACGTGCTCCACATGCCTCTGCCTCTCCTGCATCTAAAGAGGCCTGTGACAGCTGCTGCTGCTGTTGCTGCACAGCATACTAGCTTCCATACAGTGCAACACCCAGTGTCCTGTATGCTAAGGGGTGCTCCACCTGTCTTTGCCTCTCCTGCATTTAAAGAGGCCTGTGAAAGCTGCTGCTGCTGTTGCTGCACAGCATACTAGCTTCCATACAGTGCAACACCCAGTGTCCTGTCTGTTAAGACGTGCTCCACATGTCTCTGCCTCTCCTGCATCTAGAGAGGCCTGTGACAGCTGCTGCTGCTGTTGCTGCACAGCATACTAGCTTCCATACAGTGCAACACCCAGTGTCCTGTATATTTAGGAGGTGCTCCACCTGCCTTTGCCTCTCCTGCATCTAAAGAGGCCTGTGAAAGCTGCTGCTGCTGTTGCTGCACAGCGTACTAGCTTCCATACAGTGCAACACCCAGTGCCCTGTATATTTAGGAGGTGCTCCACCTGCCTTTGCCTCTCCTGCATCTAAAGAGGCCTGTGAAAGCTGCTGCTGCTGTTGCTGCACAGCGTACTAGCTTCCATACAGTGCAACACCCAGTGTCCTGTCTGTTAAGACGTGCTCCACATGCCTCTGCCTCTCCTGCATCTAAAGAGGCCTGTGAAAGCTGCTGCTGCTGTTGCTGCACAGCGTACTAGCTTCCATACAGTGCAAAACCCAGTGTCCTGTATATTAAGAGGTGCTCCAAATGCCTCTGCCTCTCCTGCATCTAAAGAGGCCTGTGACAGCTGCTGCTGCTGTTGCTGCACAGCATACTAGCTTCCATACAGTGCAACACCCAGTGTCCTGTATGCTAAGGGGTGCTCCACCTGTCTTTGCCTCTCCTGCATTTAAAGAGGCCTGTGACAGCTGCTGCTGCTGTTGCTGCACAGCATACTAGCTTCCATACAGTGCAACACCCAGTGTCCTGTCTGTTAAGACGTGCTCCACATGTCTCTGCCTCTCCTGCATCTAAAGAGGCCTGTGAAAGCTGCTGCTGCTGTCGCTGCACAGCGTACTAGCTTCCATACAGTGCAACACCCAGTGCCCTGTATATTTAGGAGGTGCTCCACCTGCCTTTGCCTCTCCTGCATCTAAAGAGGCCTGTGAAAGCTGCTGCTGCTGTTGCTGCACAGCATACTAGCTTCCATACAGTGCAACACCCTGTGTCCTGTCTGTTAAGACGTGCTCCACATGCCTCTGCCTCTCCTGCATCTAAAGAGGCCTGTGACAGCTGCTGCTGCTGTTGCTGCACAGCATACTAGCTTCCATACAGTGCAACACCCAGTGTCCTGTCTGTTAAGACGTGCTCCACATGCCTCTGCCTCTCCTGCATCTAAAGAGGCCTGTGAAAGCTGCTGCTGCTGTTGCTGCACAGCGTACTAGCTTCCATACAGTGCAAAACCCAGTGTCCTGTATATTAAGAGGTGCTCCAAATGCCTCTGCCTCTCCTGCATCTAAAGAGGCCTGTGACAGCTGCTGCTGCTGTTGCTGCACAGCATACTAGCTTCCATACAGTGCAACACCCAGTGTCCTGTATGCTAAGGGGTGCTCCACCTGTCTTTGCCTCTCCTGCATTTAAAGAGGCCTGTGACAGCTGCTGCTGCTGTTGCTGCACAGCATACTAGCTTCCATACAGTGCAACACCCAGTGTCCTGTCTGTTAAGACGTGCTCCACATGTCTCTGCCTCTCCTGCATCTAAAGAGGCCTGTGAAAGCTGCTGCTGCTGTCGCTGCACAGCGTACTAGCTTCCATACAGTGCAACACCCAGTGCCCTGTATATTTAGGAGGTGCTCCACCTGCCTTTGCCTCTCCTGCATCTAAAGAGGCCTGTGAAAGCTGCTGCTGCTGTTGCTGCACAGCATACTAGCTTCCATACAGTGCAACACCCAGTGTCCTGTATATTTAGGAGGTGCTCCACCTGCCTTTGCCTCTCCTGCATCTAAAGAGGCCTGTGAAAGCTGCTGCTGCTGTCGCTGCACAGCGTACTAGCTTCCATACAGTGCAACACCCAGTGCCCTGTATATTTAGGAGGTGCTCCACCTGCCTTTGCCTCTCCTGCATCTAAAGAGGCCTGTGAAAGCTGCTGCTGCTGTTGCTGCACAGCGTACTAGCTTCCATACAGTGCAACACCCAGTGTCCTGTCTGGTAAGACGTGCTCCACATGCCTCTGCCTCTCCTGCATCTAAAGAGGCCTGTGAAAGCTGCTGCTGCTGTTGCTGCACAGCGTACTAGCTTCCATACAGTGCAAAACCCAGTGTCCTGTATATTAAGAGGTGCTCCAAATGCCTCTGCCTCTCCTGCATCTAAAGAGGCCTGTGACAGCTGCTGCTGCTGTTGCTGCACAGCATACTAGCTTCCATACAGTGCAACACCCAGTGTCCTGTATGCTAAGGGGTGCTCCACCTGTCTTTGCCTCTCCTGCATTTAAAGAGGCCTGTGACAGCTGCTGCTGCTGTTGCTGCACAGCATACTAGCTTCCATACAGTGCAACACCCAGTGTCCTGTCTGTTAAGACGTGCTCCACATGTCTCTGCCTCTCCTGCATCTAAAGAGGCCTGTGAAAGCTGCTGCTGCTGTTGCTGCACAGCGTACTAGCTTCCATACAGTGCAACACCCAGTGTCCTGTATATTTAGGAGGTGCTCCACCTGCCTTTGCCTCTCCTGCATCTAAAGAGGCCTGTGAAAGCTGCTGCTGCTGTTGCTGCACAGCGTACTAGCTTCCATACAGTGCAACACCCAGTGTCCTGTCTGTTAAGACGTGCTCCACATGCCTCTGCCTCTCCTGCATCTAAAGAGGCCTGTGAAAGCTGCTGCTGCTGTTGCTGCACAGCGTACTAGCTTCCATACAGTGCAAAACCCAGTGTCCTGTATATTAAGAGGTGCTCCAAATGCCTCTGCCTCTCCTGCATCTAAAGAGGCCTGTGACAGCTGCTGCTGCTGTTGCTGCACAGCATACTAGCTTCCATACAGTGCAACACCCAGTGTCCTGTATGCTAAGGGGTGCTCCACCTGTCTTTGCCTCTCCTGCATTTAAAGAGGCCTGTGACAGCTGCTGCTGCTGTTGCTGCACAGCATACTAGCTTCCATACAGTGCAACACCCAGTGTCCTGTCTGTTAAGACGTGCTCCACATGTCTCTGCCTCTCTTGCATCTAAAGAGGCCTGTGAAAGCTGCTGCTGCTGTCGCTGCACAGCGTACTAGCTTCCATACAGTGCAACACCCAGTGCCCTGTATATTTAGGAGGTGCTCCACCTGCCTTTGCCTCTCCTGCATCTAAAGAGGCCTGTGACAGCTGCTGCTGCTGTTGCTGCACAGCATACTAGCTTCCATACAGTGCAACACCCAGTGTCCTGTCTGTTAAGACGTGCTCCACATGCCTCTGCCTCTCCTGCATCTAAAGAGGCCTGTGAAAGCTGCTGCTGCTGTTGCTGCACAGCGTACTAGCTTCCATACAGTGCAACACCCAGTGTCCTGTCTGTTAAGACGTGCTCCACATGCCTCTGCCTCTCCTGCATCTAAAGAGGCCTGTGACAGCTGCTGCTGCTGTTGCTGCACAGCATACTAGCTTCCATACAGTGCAACACCCAGTGTCCTGTATGCTAAGGGGTGCTCCACCTGTCTTTGCCTCTCCTGCATTTAAAGAGGCCTGTGAAAGCTGCTGCTGCTGTTGCTGCACAGCATACTAGCTTCCATACAGTGCAACACCCAGTGTCCTGTCTGTTAAGACGTGCTCCACATGTCTCTGCCTCTCCTGCATCTAAAGAGGCCAGTGAAAGCTGCTGCTGCTGTTGCTGCACAGCGTACTAGCTTCCATACAGTGCAACACCCAGTGCCCTGTATATTTAGGAGGTGCTCCACCTGCCTTTGCCTCTCCTGCATCTAAAGAGGCCTGTGAAAGCTGCTGCTGCTGTTGCTGCACAGCGTACTAGCTTCCATACAGTGCAACACCCAGTGTCCTGTCTGTTAAGACGTGCTCCACATGCCTCTGCCTCTCCTGCATCTAAAGAGGCCTGTGAAAGCTGCTGCTGCTGTTGCTGCACAGCGTACTAGCTTCCATACAGTGCAAAACCCAGTGTCCTGTATATTAAGAGGTGCTCCAAATGCCTCTGCCTCTCCTGCATCTAAAGAGGCCTGTGACAGCTGCTGCTGCTGTTGCTGCACAGCATACTAGCTTCCATACAGTGCAACACCCAGTGTCCTGTATGCTAAGGGGTGCTCCACCTGTCTTTGCCTCTCCTGCATTTAAAGAGGCCTGTGACAGCTGCTGCTGCTGTTGCTGCACAGCATACTAGCTTCCATACAGTGCAACACCCAGTGTCCTGTCTGTTAAGACGTGCTCCACATGTCTCTGCCTCTCCTGCATCTAAAGAGGCCTGTGAAAGCTGCTGCTGCTGTCGCTGCACAGCGTACTAGCTTCCATACAGTGCAACACCCAGTGCCCTGTATATTTAGGAGGTGCTCCACCTGCCTTTGCCTCTCCTGCATCTAAAGAGGCCTGTGACAGCTGCTGCTGCTGTTGCTGCACAGCATACTAGCTTCCATACAGTGCAACACCCAGTGTCCTGTCTGTTAAGACGTGCTCCACATGCCTCTGCCTCTCCTGCATCTAAAGAGGCCTGTGAAAGCTGCTGCTGCTGTTGCTGCACAGCGTACTAGCTTCCATACAGTGCAACACCCAGTGTCCTGTCTGTTAAGACGTGCTCCACATGCCTCTGCCTCTCCTGCATCTAAAGAGGCCTGTGACAGCTGCTGCTGCTGTTGCTGCACAGCATACTAGCTTCCATACAGTGCAACACCCAGTGTCCTGTATGCTAAGGGGTGCTCCACCTGTCTTTGCCTCTCCTGCATTTAAAGAGGCCTGTGAAAGCTGCTGCTGCTGTTGCTGCACAGCATACTAGCTTCCATACAGTGCAACACCCAGTGTCCTGTCTGTTAAGACGTGCTCCACATGTCTCTGCCTCTCCTGCATCTAGAGAGGCCTGTGACAGCTGCTGCTGCTGTTGCTGCACAGCATACTAGCTTCCATACAGTGCAACACCCAGTGTCCTGTATATTTAGGAGGTGCTCCACCTGCCTTTGCCTCTCCTGCATCTAAAGAGGCCTGTGAAAGCTGCTGCTGCTGTTGCTGCACAGCGTACTAGCTTCCATACAGTGCAACACCCAGTGCCCTGTATATTTAGGAGGTGCTCCACCTGCCTTTGCCTCTCCTGCATCTAAAGAGGCCTGTGAAAGCTGCTGCTGCTGTTGCTGCACAGCGTACTAGCTTCCATACAGTGCAACACCCAGTGTCCTGTCTGTTAAGACGTGCTCCACATGCCTCTGCCTCTCCTGCATCTAAAGAGGCCTGTGAAAGCTGCTGCTGCTGTTGCTGCACAGCGTACTAGCTTCCATACAGTGCAAAACCCAGTGTCCTGTATATTAAGAGGTGCTCCAAATGCCTCTGCCTCTCCTGCATCTAAAGAGGCCTGTGACAGCTGCTGCTGCTGTTGCTGCACAGCATACTAGCTTCCATACAGTGCAACACCCAGTGTCCTGTATGCTAAGGGGTGCTCCACCTGTCTTTGCCTCTCCTGCATTTAAAGAGGCCTGTGACAGCTGCTGCTGCTGTTGCTGCACAGCATACTAGCTTCCATACAGTGCAACACCCAGTGTCCTGTCTGTTAAGACGTGCTCCACATGTCTCTGCCTCTCCTGCATCTAAAGAGGCCTGTGAAAGCTGCTGCTGCTGTCGCTGCACAGCGTACTAGCTTCCATACAGTGCAACACCCAGTGCCCTGTATATTTAGGAGGTGCTCCACCTGCCTTTGCCTCTCCTGCATCTAAAGAGGCCTGTGAAAGCTGCTGCTGCTGTTGCTGCACAGCATACTAGCTTCCATACAGTGCAACACCCAGTGTCCTGTCTGTTAAGACGTGCTCCACATGCCTCTGCCTCTCCTGCATCTAAAGAGGCCTGTGACAGCTGCTGCTGCTGTTGCTGCACAGCATACTAGCTTCCATACAGTGCAACACCCAGTGTCCTGTATATTTAGGAGGTGCTCCACCTGCCTTTGCCTCTCCTGCATCTAAAGAGGCCTGTGAAAGCTGCTGCTGCTGTCGCTGCACAGCGTACTAGCTTCCATACAGTGCAACACCCAGTGCCCTGTATATTTAGGAGGTGCTCCACCTGCCTTTGCCTCTCCTGCATCTAAAGAGGCCTGTGAAAGCTGCTGCTGCTGTTGCTGCACAGCGTACTAGCTTCCATACAGTGCAACACCCAGTGTCCTGTCTGGTAAGACGTGCTCCACATGCCTCTGCCTCTCCTGCATCTAAAGAGGCCTGTGAAAGCTGCTGCTGCTGTTGCTGCACAGCGTACTAGCTTCCATACAGTGCAAAACCCAGTGTCCTGTATATTAAGAGGTGCTCCAAATGCCTCTGCCTCTCCTGCATCTAAAGAGGCCTGTGACAGCTGCTGCTGCTGTTGCTGCACAGCATACTAGCTTCCATACAGTGCAACACCCAGTGTCCTGTATGCTAAGGGGTGCTCCACCTGTCTTTGCCTCTCCTGCATTTAAAGAGGCCTGTGACAGCTGCTGCTGCTGTTGCTGCACAGCATACTAGCTTCCATACAGTGCAACACCCAGTGTCCTGTATGCTAAGGGGTGCTCCACCTGTCTTTGCCTCTCCTGCATCTAAAGAGGCCTGTGAAAGCTGCTGCTGCTGTTGCTGCACAGCATACTAGCTTCCATACAGTGCAACACCCAGTGTCCTGTCTGTTAAGACGTGCTCCACATGTCTCTGCCTCTCCTGCATCTAAAGAGGCCTGTGACAGCTGCTGCTGCTGTTGCTGCACAGCATACTAGCTTCCATACAGTGCAACACCCAGTGTCCTGTATATTTAGGAGGTGCTCCACCTGCCTTTGCCTCTCCTGCATCTAAAGAGGCCTGTGAAAGCTGCTGCTGCTGTTGCTGCACAGCGTACTAGCTTCCATACAGTGCAACACCCAGTGCCCTGTATATTTAGGAGGTGCTCCACCTGCCTTTGCCTCTCCTGCATCTAAAGAGGCCTGTGAAAGCTGCTGCTGCTGTCGCTGCACAGCGTACTAGCTTCCATACAGTGCAACACCCAGTGCCCTGTATATTTAGGAGGTGCTCCACCTGCCTTTGCCTCTCCTGCATCTAAAGAGGCCTGTGAAAGCTGCTGCTGCTGTTGCTGCACAGCGTACTAGCTTCCATACAGTGCAACACCCAGTGTCCTGTCTGTTAAGACGTGCTCCACATGCCTCTGCCTCTCCTGCATCTAAAGAGGCCTGTGAAAGCTGCTGCTGCTGTTGCTGCACAGCGTACTAGCTTCCATACAGTGCAAAACCCAGTGTCCTGTATATTAAGAGGTGCTCCAAATGCCTCTGCCTCTCCTGCATCTAAAGAGGCCTGTGACAGCTGCTGCTGCTGTTGCTGCACAGCATACTAGCTTCCATACAGTGCAACACCCAGTGTCCTGTATGCTAAGGGGTGCTCCACCTGTCTTTGCCTCTCCTGCATTTAAAGAGGCCTGTGACAGCTGCTGCTGCTGTTGCTGCACAGCATACTAGCTTCCATACAGTGCAACACCCAGTGTCCTGTCTGTTAAGACGTGCTCCACATGTCTCTGCCTCTCCTGCATCTAAAGAGGCCTGTGAAAGCTGCTGCTGCTGTCGCTGCACAGCGTACTAGCTTCCATACAGTGCAACACCCAGTGCCCTGTATATTTAGGAGGTGCTCCACCTGCCTTTGCCTCTCCTGCATCTAAAGAGGCCTGTGACAGCTGCTGCTGCTGTTGCTGCACAGCATACTAGCTTCCATACAGTGCAACACCCAGTGTCCTGTCTGTTAAGACGTGCTCCACATGCCTCTGCCTCTCCTGCATCTAAAGAGGCCTGTGAAAGCTGCTGCTGCTGTTGCTGCACAGCGTACTAGCTTCCATACAGTGCAACACCCAGTGTCCTGTCTGTTAAGACGTGCTCCACATGCCTCTGCCTCTCCTGCATCTAAAGAGGCCTGTGACAGCTGCTGCTGCTGTTGCTGCACAGCATACTAGCTTCCATACAGTGCAACACCCAGTGTCCTGTATGCTAAGGGGTGCTCCACCTGTCTTTGCCTCTCCTGCATTTAAAGAGGCCTGTGAAAGCTGCTGCTGCTGTTGCTGCACAGCATACTAGCTTCCATACAGTGCAACACCCAATGTCCTGTCTGTTAAGACGTGCTCCACATGTCTCTGCCTCTCCTGCATCTAGAGAGGCCTGTGACAGCTGCTGCTGCTGTTGCTGCACAGCATACTAGCTTCCATACAGTGCAACACCCAGTGTCCTGTATATTTAGGAGGTGCTCCACCTGCCTTTGCCTCTCCTGCATCTAAAGAGGCCTGTGAAAGCTGCTGCTGCTGTTGCTGCACAGCATACTAGCTTCCATACAGTGCAACACCCAGTGTCCTGTCTGTTAAGACGTGCTCCACATGCCTCTGCCTCTCCTGCATCTAAAGAGGCCTGTGACAGCTGCTGCTGCTGTTGCTGCACAGCATACTAGCTTCCATACAGTGCAACACCCAGTGTCCTGTATATTTAGGAGGTGCTCCACCTGCCTTTGCCTCTCCTGCATCTAAAGAGGCCTGTGAAAGCTGCTGCTGCTGGTGCTGCACAGCGTACTAGCTTCCATACAGTGCAACACCCAGTGCCCTGTATATTTAGGAGGTGCTCCACCTGCCTTTGCCTCTCCTGCATCTAAAGAGGCCTGTGAAAGCTGCTGCTGCTGTTGCTGCACAGCGTACTAGCTTCCATACAGTGCAACACCCAGTGTCCTGTCTGTTAAGACGTGCTCCACATGCCTCTGCCTCTCCTGCATCTAAAGAGGCCTGTGAAAGCTGCTGCTGCTGTTGCTGCGCAGCGTACTAGCTTCCATACAGTGCAAAACCCAGTGTCCTGTATATTAAGAGGTGCTCCAAATGCCTCTGCCTCTCCTGCATCTAAAGAGGCCTGTGACAGCTGCTGCTGCTGTTGCTGCACAGCATACTAGCTTCCATACAGTGCAACACCCAGTGTCCTGTATGCTAAGGGGTGCTCCACCTGTCTTTGCCTCTCCTGCATTTAAAGAGGCCTGTGAAAGCTGCTGCTGCTGTTGCTGCACAGCATACTAGCTTCCATACAGTGCAACACCCAGTGTCCTGTCTGTTAAGACGTGCTCCACATGTCTCTGCCTCTCCTGCATCTAGAGAGGCCTGTGACAGCTGCTGCTGCTGTTGCTGCACAGCATACTAGCTTCCATACAGTGCAACACCCAGTGTCCTGTATATTTAGGAGGTGCTCCACCTGCCTTTGCCTCTCCTGCATCTAAAGAGGCCTGTGAAAGCTGCTGCTGCTGTTGCTGCACAGCATACTAGCTTCCATACAGTGCAACACCCAGTGTCCTGTCTGTTAAGACGTGCTCCACATGTCTCTGCCTCTCCTGCATCTAAAGAGGCCTGTGACAGCTGCTGCTGCTGTTGCTGCACAGCATACTAGCTTCCATACAGTGCAACACCCAGTGTCCTGTATATTTAGGAGGTGCTCCACCTGCCTTTGCCTCTCCTGCATCTAAAGAGGCCTGTGAAAGCTGCTGCTGCTGTTGCTGCACAGCGTACTAGCTTCCATACAGTGCAACACCCAGTGCCCTGTATATTTAGGAGGTGCTCCACCTGCCTTTGCCTCTCCTGCATCTAAAGAGGCCTGTGAAAGCTGCTGCTGCTGTTGCTGCACAGCGTACTAGCTTCCATACAGTGCAACACCCAGTGTCCTGTCTGTTAAGACGTGCTCCACATGCCTCTGCCTCTCCTGCATCTAAAGAGGCCTGTGAAAGCTGCTGCTGCTGTTGCTGCGCAGCGTACTAGCTTCCATACAGTGCAAAACCCAGTGTCCTGTATATTAAGAGGTGCTCCAAATGCCTCTGCCTCTCCTGCATCTAAAGAGGCCTGTGACAGCTGCTGCTGCTGTTGCTGCACAGCATACTAGCTTCCATACAGTGCAACACCCAGTGTCCTGTATGCTAAGGGGTGCTCCACCTGTCTTTGCCTCTCCTGCATTTAAAGAGGCCTGTGACAGCTGCTGCTGCTGTTGCTGCACAGCATACTAGCTTCCATACAGTGCAACACCCAGTGTCCTGTCTGTTAAGACGTGCTCCACATGTCTCTGCCTCTCCTGCATCTAAAGAGGCCTGTGAAAGCTGCTGCTGCTGTCGCTGCACAGCGTACTAGCTTCCATACAGTGCAACACCCAGTGCCCTGTATATTTAGGAGGTGCTCCACCTGCCTTTGCCTCTCCTGCATCTAAAGAGGCCTGTGAAAGCTGCTGCTGCTGTTGCTGCACAGCGTACTAGCTTCCATACAGTGCAACACCCAGTGTCCTGTCTGTTAAGACGTGCTCCACATGCCTCTGCCTCTCCTGCATCTAAAGAGGCCTGTGAAAGCTGCTGCTGCTGTTGCTGCACAGCGTACTAGCTTCCATACAGTGCAAAACCCAGTGTCCTGTATATTAAGAGGTGCTCCAAATGCCTCTGCCTCTCCTGCATCTAAAGAGGCCTGTGACAGCTGCTGCTGCTGTTGCTGCACAGCATACTAGCTTCCATACAGTGCAACACCCAGTGTCCTGTATGCTAAGGGGTGCTCCACCTGTCTTTGCCTCTCCTGCATTTAAAGAGGCCTGTGACAGCTGCTGCTGCTGTTGCTGCACAGCATACTAGCTTCCATACAGTGCAACACCCAGTGTCCTGTCTGTTAAGACGTGCTCCACATGTCTCTGCCTCTCTTGCATCTAAAGAGGCCTGTGAAAGCTGCTGCTGCTGTCGCTGCACAGCGTACTAGCTTCCATACAGTGCAACACCCAGTGCCCTGTATATTTAGGAGGTGCTCCACCTGCCTTTGCCTCTCCTGCATCTAAAGAGGCCTGTGACAGCTGCTGCTGCTGTTGCTGCACAGCATACTAGCTTCCATACAGTGCAACACCCAGTGTCCTGTCTGTTAAGACGTGCTCCACATGCCTCTGCCTCTCCTGCATCTAAAGAGGCCTGTGAAAGCTGCTGCTGCTGTTGCTGCACAGCGTACTAGCTTCCATACAGTGCAAAACCCAGTGTCCTGTCTGTTAAGACGTGCTCCACATGCCTCTGCCTCTCCTGCATCTAAAGAGGCCTGTGACAGCTGCTGCTGCTGTTGCTGCACAGCATACTAGCTTCCATACAGTGCAACACCCAGTGTCCTGTATGCTAAGGGGTGCTCCACCTGTCTTTGCCTCTCCTGCATTTAAAGAGGCCTGTGAAAGCTGCTGCTGCTGTTGCTGCACAGCATACTAGCTTCCATACAGTGCAACACCCAGTGTCCTGTCTGTTAAGACGTGCTCCACATGTCTCTGCCTCTCCTGCATCTAGAGAGGCCTGTGACAGCTGCTGCTGCTGTTGCTGCACAGCATACTAGCTTCCATACAGTGCAACACCCAGTGTCCTGTATATTTAGGAGGTGCTCCACCTGCCTTTGCCTCTCCTGCATCTAAAGAGGCCTGTGAAAGCTGCTGCTGCTGTTGCTGCACAGCGTACTAGCTTCCATACAGTGCAACACCCAGTGCCCTGTATATTTAGGAGGTGCTCCACCTGCCTTTGCCTCTCCTGCATCTAAAGAGGCCTGTGAAAGCTGCTGCTGCTGTTGCTGCACAGCGTACTAGCTTCCATACAGTGCAACACCCAGTGTCCTGTCTGTTAAGACGTGCTCCACATGCCTCTGCCTCTCCTGCATCTAAAGAGGCCTGTGAAAGCTGCTGCTGCTGTTGCTGCACAGCGTACTAGCTTCCATACAGTGCAAAACCCAGTGTCCTGTATATTAAGAGGTGCTCCAAATGCCTCTGCCTCTCCTGCATCTAAAGAGGCCTGTGACAGCTGCTGCTGCTGTTGCTGCACAGCATACTAGCTTCCATACAGTGCAACACCCAGTGTCCTGTATGCTAAGGGGTGCTCCACCTGTCTTTGCCTCTCCTGCATTTAAAGAGGCCTGTGACAGCTGCTGCTGCTGTTGCTGCACAGCATACTAGCTTCCATACAGTGCAACACCCAGTGTCCTGTCTGTTAAGACGTGCTCCACATGTCTCTGCCTCTCCTGCATCTAAAGAGGCCTGTGAAAGCTGCTGCTGCTGTCGCTGCACAGCGTACTAGCTTCCATACAGTGCAACACCCAGTGCCCTGTATATTTAGGAGGTGCTCCACCTGCCTTTGCCTCTCCTGCATCTAAAGAGGCCTGTGAAAGCTGCTGCTGCTGTTGCTGCACAGCATACTAGCTTCCATACAGTGCAACACCCTGTGTCCTGTCTGTTAAGACGTGCTCCACATGCCTCTGCCTCTCCTGCATCTAAAGAGGCCTGTGACAGCTGCTGCTGCTGTTGCTGCACAGCATACTAGCTTCCATACAGTGCAACACCCAGTGTCCTGTCTGTTAAGACGTGCTCCACATGCCTCTGCCTCTCCTGCATCTAAAGAGGCCTGTGAAAGCTGCTGCTGCTGTTGCTGCACAGCGTACTAGCTTCCATACAGTGCAAAACCCAGTGTCCTGTATATTAAGAGGTGCTCCAAATGCCTCTGCCTCTCCTGCATCTAAAGAGGCCTGTGACAGCTGCTGCTGCTGTTGCTGCACAGCATACTAGCTTCCATACAGTGCAACACCCAGTGTCCTGTATGCTAAGGGGTGCTCCACCTGTCTTTGCCTCTCCTGCATTTAAAGAGGCCTGTGACAGCTGCTGCTGCTGTTGCTGCACAGCATACTAGCTTCCATACAGTGCAACACCCAGTGTCCTGTCTGTTAAGACGTGCTCCACATGTCTCTGCCTCTCCTGCATCTAAAGAGGCCTGTGAAAGCTGCTGCTGCTGTCGCTGCACAGCGTACTAGCTTCCATACAGTGCAACACCCAGTGCCCTGTATATTTAGGAGGTGCTCCACCTGCCTTTGCCTCTCCTGCATCTAAAGAGGCCTGTGAAAGCTGCTGCTGCTGTTGCTGCACAGCATACTAGCTTCCATACAGTGCAACACCCAGTGTCCTGTATATTTAGGAGGTGCTCCACCTGCCTTTGCCTCTCCTGCATCTAAAGAGGCCTGTGAAAGCTGCTGCTGCTGTCGCTGCACAGCGTACTAGCTTCCATACAGTGCAACACCCAGTGCCCTGTATATTTAGGAGGTGCTCCACCTGCCTTTGCCTCTCCTGCATCTAAAGAGGCCTGTGAAAGCTGCTGCTGCTGTTGCTGCACAGCGTACTAGCTTCCATACAGTGCAACACCCAGTGTCCTGTCTGGTAAGACGTGCTCCACATGCCTCTGCCTCTCCTGCATCTAAAGAGGCCTGTGAAAGCTGCTGCTGCTGTTGCTGCACAGCGTACTAGCTTCCATACAGTGCAAAACCCAGTGTCCTGTATATTAAGAGGTGCTCCAAATGCCTCTGCCTCTCCTGCATCTAAAGAGGCCTGTGACAGCTGCTGCTGCTGTTGCTGCACAGCATACTAGCTTCCATACAGTGCAACACCCAGTGTCCTGTATGCTAAGGGGTGCTCCACCTGTCTTTGCCTCTCCTGCATTTAAAGAGGCCTGTGACAGCTGCTGCTGCTGTTGCTGCACAGCATACTAGCTTCCATACAGTGCAACACCCAGTGTCCTGTCTGTTAAGACGTGCTCCACATGTCTCTGCCTCTCCTGCATCTAAAGAGGCCTGTGAAAGCTGCTGCTGCTGTTGCTGCACAGCGTACTAGCTTCCATACAGTGCAACACCCAGTGTCCTGTATATTTAGGAGGTGCTCCACCTGCCTTTGCCTCTCCTGCATCTAAAGAGGCCTGTGAAAGCTGCTGCTGCTGTTGCTGCACAGCGTACTAGCTTCCATACAGTGCAACACCCAGTGTCCTGTCTGTTAAGACGTGCTCCACATGCCTCTGCCTCTCCTGCATCTAAAGAGGCCTGTGAAAGCTGCTGCTGCTGTTGCTGCACAGCGTACTAGCTTCCATACAGTGCAAAACCCAGTGTCCTGTATATTAAGAGGTGCTCCAAATGCCTCTGCCTCTCCTGCATCTAAAGAGGCCTGTGACAGCTGCTGCTGCTGTTGCTGCACAGCATACTAGCTTCCATACAGTGCAACACCCAGTGTCCTGTATGCTAAGGGGTGCTCCACCTGTCTTTGCCTCTCCTGCATTTAAAGAGGCCTGTGACAGCTGCTGCTGCTGTTGCTGCACAGCATACTAGCTTCCATACAGTGCAACACCCAGTGTCCTGTCTGTTAAGACGTGCTCCACATGTCTCTGCCTCTCTTGCATCTAAAGAGGCCTGTGAAAGCTGCTGCTGCTGTCGCTGCACAGCGTACTAGCTTCCATACAGTGCAACACCCAGTGCCCTGTATATTTAGGAGGTGCTCCACCTGCCTTTGCCTCTCCTGCATCTAAAGAGGCCTGTGACAGCTGCTGCTGCTGTTGCTGCACAGCATACTAGCTTCCATACAGTGCAACACCCAGTGTCCTGTCTGTTAAGACGTGCTCCACATGCCTCTGCCTCTCCTGCATCTAAAGAGGCCTGTGAAAGCTGCTGCTGCTGTTGCTGCACAGCGTACTAGCTTCCATACAGTGCAACACCCAGTGTCCTGTCTGTTAAGACGTGCTCCACATGCCTCTGCCTCTCCTGCATCTAAAGAGGCCTGTGACAGCTGCTGCTGCTGTTGCTGCACAGCATACTAGCTTCCATACAGTGCAACACCCAGTGTCCTGTATGCTAAGGGGTGCTCCACCTGTCTTTGCCTCTCCTGCATTTAAAGAGGCCTGTGAAAGCTGCTGCTGCTGTTGCTGCACAGCATACTAGCTTCCATACAGTGCAACACCCAGTGTCCTGTCTGTTAAGACGTGCTCCACATGTCTCTGCCTCTCCTGCATCTAAAGAGGCCAGTGAAAGCTGCTGCTGCTGTTGCTGCACAGCGTACTAGCTTCCATACAGTGCAACACCCAGTGCCCTGTATATTTAGGAGGTGCTCCACCTGCCTTTGCCTCTCCTGCATCTAAAGAGGCCTGTGAAAGCTGCTGCTGCTGTTGCTGCACAGCGTACTAGCTTCCATACAGTGCAACACCCAGTGTCCTGTCTGTTAAGACGTGCTCCACATGCCTCTGCCTCTCCTGCATCTAAAGAGGCCTGTGAAAGCTGCTGCTGCTGTTGCTGCACAGCGTACTAGCTTCCATACAGTGCAAAACCCAGTGTCCTGTATATTAAGAGGTGCTCCAAATGCCTCTGCCTCTCCTGCATCTAAAGAGGCCTGTGACAGCTGCTGCTGCTGTTGCTGCACAGCATACTAGCTTCCATACAGTGCAACACCCAGTGTCCTGTATGCTAAGGGGTGCTCCACCTGTCTTTGCCTCTCCTGCATTTAAAGAGGCCTGTGACAGCTGCTGCTGCTGTTGCTGCACAGCATACTAGCTTCCATACAGTGCAACACCCAGTGTCCTGTCTGTTAAGACGTGCTCCACATGTCTCTGCCTCTCCTGCATCTAAAGAGGCCTGTGAAAGCTGCTGCTGCTGTCGCTGCACAGCGTACTAGCTTCCATACAGTGCAACACCCAGTGCCCTGTATATTTAGGAGGTGCTCCACCTGCCTTTGCCTCTCCTGCATCTAAAGAGGCCTGTGACAGCTGCTGCTGCTGTTGCTGCACAGCATACTAGCTTCCATACAGTGCAACACCCAGTGTCCTGTCTGTTAAGACGTGCTCCACATGCCTCTGCCTCTCCTGCATCTAAAGAGGCCTGTGAAAGCTGCTGCTGCTGTTGCTGCACAGCGTACTAGCTTCCATACAGTGCAACACCCAGTGTCCTGTCTGTTAAGACGTGCTCCACATGCCTCTGCCTCTCCTGCATCTAAAGAGGCCTGTGACAGCTGCTGCTGCTGTTGCTGCACAGCATACTAGCTTCCATACAGTGCAACACCCAGTGTCCTGTATGCTAAGGGGTGCTCCACCTGTCTTTGCCTCTCCTGCATTTAAAGAGGCCTGTGAAAGCTGCTGCTGCTGTTGCTGCACAGCATACTAGCTTCCATACAGTGCAACACCCAGTGTCCTGTCTGTTAAGACGTGCTCCACATGTCTCTGCCTCTCCTGCATCTAGAGAGGCCTGTGACAGCTGCTGCTGCTGTTGCTGCACAGCATACTAGCTTCCATACAGTGCAACACCCAGTGTCCTGTATATTTAGGAGGTGCTCCACCTGCCTTTGCCTCTCCTGCATCTAAAGAGGCCTGTGAAAGCTGCTGCTGCTGTTGCTGCACAGCGTACTAGCTTCCATACAGTGCAACACCCAGTGCCCTGTATATTTAGGAGGTGCTCCACCTGCCTTTGCCTCTCCTGCATCTAAAGAGGCCTGTGAAAGCTGCTGCTGCTGTTGCTGCACAGCGTACTAGCTTCCATACAGTGCAACACCCAGTGTCCTGTCTGTTAAGACGTGCTCCACATGCCTCTGCCTCTCCTGCATCTAAAGAGGCCTGTGAAAGCTGCTGCTGCTGTTGCTGCACAGCGTACTAGCTTCCATACAGTGCAAAACCCAGTGTCCTGTATATTAAGAGGTGCTCCAAATGCCTCTGCCTCTCCTGCATCTAAAGAGGCCTGTGACAGCTGCTGCTGCTGTTGCTGCACAGCATACTAGCTTCCATACAGTGCAACACCCAGTGTCCTGTATGCTAAGGGGTGCTCCACCTGTCTTTGCCTCTCCTGCATTTAAAGAGGCCTGTGACAGCTGCTGCTGCTGTTGCTGCACAGCATACTAGCTTCCATACAGTGCAACACCCAGTGTCCTGTCTGTTAAGACGTGCTCCACATGTCTCTGCCTCTCCTGCATCTAAAGAGGCCTGTGAAAGCTGCTGCTGCTGTCGCTGCACAGCGTACTAGCTTCCATACAGTGCAACACCCAGTGCCCTGTATATTTAGGAGGTGCTCCACCTGCCTTTGCCTCTCCTGCATCTAAAGAGGCCTGTGAAAGCTGCTGCTGCTGTTGCTGCACAGCATACTAGCTTCCATACAGTGCAACACCCAGTGTCCTGTCTGTTAAGACGTGCTCCACATGCCTCTGCCTCTCCTGCATCTAAAGAGGCCTGTGACAGCTGCTGCTGCTGTTGCTGCACAGCATACTAGCTTCCATACAGTGCAACACCCAGTGTCCTGTATATTTAGGAGGTGCTCCACCTGCCTTTGCCTCTCCTGCATCTAAAGAGGCCTGTGAAAGCTGCTGCTGCTGTCGCTGCACAGCGTACTAGCTTCCATACAGTGCAACACCCAGTGCCCTGTATATTTAGGAGGTGCTCCACCTGCCTTTGCCTCTCCTGCATCTAAAGAGGCCTGTGAAAGCTGCTGCTGCTGTTGCTGCACAGCGTACTAGCTTCCATACAGTGCAACACCCAGTGTCCTGTCTGGTAAGACGTGCTCCACATGCCTCTGCCTCTCCTGCATCTAAAGAGGCCTGTGAAAGCTGCTGCTGCTGTTGCTGCACAGCGTACTAGCTTCCATACAGTGCAAAACCCAGTGTCCTGTATATTAAGAGGTGCTCCAAATGCCTCTGCCTCTCCTGCATCTAAAGAGGCCTGTGACAGCTGCTGCTGCTGTTGCTGCACAGCATACTAGCTTCCATACAGTGCAACACCCAGTGTCCTGTATGCTAAGGGGTGCTCCACCTGTCTTTGCCTCTCCTGCATTTAAAGAGGCCTGTGACAGCTGCTGCTGCTGTTGCTGCACAGCATACTAGCTTCCATACAGTGCAACACCCAGTGTCCTGTATGCTAAGGGGTGCTCCACCTGTCTTTGCCTCTCCTGCATCTAAAGAGGCCTGTGAAAGCTGCTGCTGCTGTTGCTGCACAGCATACTAGCTTCCATACAGTGCAACACCCAGTGTCCTGTCTGTTAAGACGTGCTCCACATGTCTCTGCCTCTCCTGCATCTAAAGAGGCCTGTGACAGCTGCTGCTGCTGTTGCTGCACAGCATACTAGCTTCCATACAGTGCAACACCCAGTGTCCTGTATATTTAGGAGGTGCTCCACCTGCCTTTGCCTCTCCTGCATCTAAAGAGGCCTGTGAAAGCTGCTGCTGCTGTTGCTGCACAGCGTACTAGCTTCCATACAGTGCAACACCCAGTGCCCTGTATATTTAGGAGGTGCTCCACCTGCCTTTGCCTCTCCTGCATCTAAAGAGGCCTGTGAAAGCTGCTGCTGCTGTCGCTGCACAGCGTACTAGCTTCCATACAGTGCAACACCCAGTGCCCTGTATATTTAGGAGGTGCTCCACCTGCCTTTGCCTCTCCTGCATCTAAAGAGGCCTGTGAAAGCTGCTGCTGCTGTTGCTGCACAGCGTACTAGCTTCCATACAGTGCAACACCCAGTGTCCTGTCTGTTAAGACGTGCTCCACATGCCTCTGCCTCTCCTGCATCTAAAGAGGCCTGTGAAAGCTGCTGCTGCTGTTGCTGCACAGCGTACTAGCTTCCATACAGTGCAAAACCCAGTGTCCTGTATATTAAGAGGTGCTCCAAATGCCTCTGCCTCTCCTGCATCTAAAGAGGCCTGTGACAGCTGCTGCTGCTGTTGCTGCACAGCATACTAGCTTCCATACAGTGCAACACCCAGTGTCCTGTATGCTAAGGGGTGCTCCACCTGTCTTTGCCTCTCCTGCATTTAAAGAGGCCTGTGACAGCTGCTGCTGCTGTTGCTGCACAGCATACTAGCTTCCATACAGTGCAACACCCAGTGTCCTGTCTGTTAAGACGTGCTCCACATGTCTCTGCCTCTCCTGCATCTAAAGAGGCCTGTGAAAGCTGCTGCTGCTGTCGCTGCACAGCGTACTAGCTTCCATACAGTGCAACACCCAGTGCCCTGTATATTTAGGAGGTGCTCCACCTGCCTTTGCCTCTCCTGCATCTAAAGAGGCCTGTGACAGCTGCTGCTGCTGTTGCTGCACAGCATACTAGCTTCCATACAGTGCAACACCCAGTGTCCTGTCTGTTAAGACGTGCTCCACATGCCTCTGCCTCTCCTGCATCTAAAGAGGCCTGTGAAAGCTGCTGCTGCTGTTGCTGCACAGCGTACTAGCTTCCATACAGTGCAACACCCAGTGTCCTGTCTGTTAAGACGTGCTCCACATGCCTCTGCCTCTCCTGCATCTAAAGAGGCCTGTGACAGCTGCTGCTGCTGTTGCTGCACAGCATACTAGCTTCCATACAGTGCAACACCCAGTGTCCTGTATGCTAAGGGGTGCTCCACCTGTCTTTGCCTCTCCTGCATTTAAAGAGGCCTGTGAAAGCTGCTGCTGCTGTTGCTGCACAGCATACTAGCTTCCATACAGTGCAACACCCAATGTCCTGTCTGTTAAGACGTGCTCCACATGTCTCTGCCTCTCCTGCATCTAGAGAGGCCTGTGACAGCTGCTGCTGCTGTTGCTGCACAGCATACTAGCTTCCATACAGTGCAACACCCAGTGTCCTGTATATTTAGGAGGTGCTCCACCTGCCTTTGCCTCTCCTGCATCTAAAGAGGCCTGTGAAAGCTGCTGCTGCTGTTGCTGCACAGCATACTAGCTTCCATACAGTGCAACACCCAGTGTCCTGTCTGTTAAGACGTGCTCCACATGCCTCTGCCTCTCCTGCATCTAAAGAGGCCTGTGACAGCTGCTGCTGCTGTTGCTGCACAGCATACTAGCTTCCATACAGTGCAACACCCAGTGTCCTGTATATTTAGGAGGTGCTCCACCTGCCTTTGCCTCTCCTGCATCTAAAGAGGCCTGTGAAAGCTGCTGCTGCTGGTGCTGCACAGCGTACTAGCTTCCATACAGTGCAACACCCAGTGCCCTGTATATTTAGGAGGTGCTCCACCTGCCTTTGCCTCTCCTGCATCTAAAGAGGCCTGTGAAAGCTGCTGCTGCTGTTGCTGCACAGCGTACTAGCTTCCATACAGTGCAACACCCAGTGTCCTGTCTGTTAAGACGTGCTCCACATGCCTCTGCCTCTCCTGCATCTAAAGAGGCCTGTGAAAGCTGCTGCTGCTGTTGCTGCGCAGCGTACTAGCTTCCATACAGTGCAAAACCCAGTGTCCTGTATATTAAGAGGTGCTCCAAATGCCTCTGCCTCTCCTGCATCTAAAGAGGCCTGTGACAGCTGCTGCTGCTGTTGCTGCACAGCATACTAGCTTCCATACAGTGCAACACCCAGTGTCCTGTATGCTAAGGGGTGCTCCACCTGTCTTTGCCTCTCCTGCATTTAAAGAGGCCTGTGACAGCTGCTGCTGCTGTTGCTGCACAGCATACTAGCTTCCATACAGTGCAACACCCAGTGTCCTGTCTGTTAAGACGTGCTCCACATGTCTCTGCCTCTCCTGCATCTAAAGAGGCCTGTGAAAGCTGCTGCTGCTGTCGCTGCACAGCGTACTAGCTTCCATACAGTGCAACACCCAGTGCCCTGTATATTTAGGAGGTGCTCCACCTGCCTTTGCCTCTCCTGCATCTAAAGAGGCCTGTGAAAGCTGCTGCTGCTGTTGCTGCACAGCGTACTAGCTTCCATACAGTGCAACACCCAGTGTCCTGTCTGTTAAGACGTGCTCCACATGCCTCTGCCTCTCCTGCATCTAAAGAGGCCTGTGAAAGCTGCTGCTGCTGTTGCTGCACAGCGTACTAGCTTCCATACAGTGCAAAACCCAGTGTCCTGTATATTAAGAGGTGCTCCAAATGCCTCTGCCTCTCCTGCATCTAAAGAGGCCTGTGACAGCTGCTGCTGCTGTTGCTGCACAGCATACTAGCTTCCATACAGTGCAACACCCAGTGTCCTGTATGCTAAGGGGTGCTCCACCTGTCTTTGCCTCTCCTGCATTTAAAGAGGCCTGTGACAGCTGCTGCTGCTGTTGCTGCACAGCATACTAGCTTCCATACAGTGCAACACCCAGTGTCCTGTCTGTTAAGACGTGCTCCACATGTCTCTGCCTCTCCTGCATCTAAAGAGGCCTGTGAAAGCTGCTGCTGCTGTCGCTGCACAGCGTACTAGCTTCCATACAGTGCAACACCCAGTGCCCTGTATATTTAGGAGGTGCTCCACCTGCCTTTGCCTCTCCTGCATCTAAAGAGGCCTGTGACAGCTGCTGCTGCTGTTGCTGCACAGCATACTAGCTTCCATACAGTGCAACACCCAGTGTCCTGTCTGTTAAGACGTGCTCCACATGCCTCTGCCTCTCCTGCATCTAAAGAGGCCTGTGAAAGCTGCTGCTGCTGTTGCTGCACAGCGTACTAGCTTCCATACAGTGCAAAACCCAGTGTCCTGTCTGTTAAGACGTGCTCCACATGCCTCTGCCTCTCCTGCATCTAAAGAGGCCTGTGACAGCTGCTGCTGCTGTTGCTGCACAGCATACTAGCTTCCATACAGTGCAACACCCAGTGTCCTGTATGCTAAGGGGTGCTCCACCTGTCTTTGCCTCTCCTGCATTTAAAGAGGCCTGTGAAAGCTGCTGCTGCTGTTGCTGCACAGCATACTAGCTTCCATACAGTGCAACACCCAGTGTCCTGTCTGTTAAGACGTGCTCCACATGTCTCTGCCTCTCCTGCATCTAGAGAGGCCTGTGACAGCTGCTGCTGCTGTTGCTGCACAGCATACTAGCTTCCATACAGTGCAACACCCAGTGTCCTGTATATTTAGGAGGTGCTCCACCTGCCTTTGCCTCTCCTGCATCTAAAGAGGCCTGTGAAAGCTGCTGCTGCTGTTGCTGCACAGCGTACTAGCTTCCATACAGTGCAACACCCAGTGCCCTGTATATTTAGGAGGTGCTCCACCTGCCTTTGCCTCTCCTGCATCTAAAGAGGCCTGTGAAAGCTGCTGCTGCTGTTGCTGCACAGCGTACTAGCTTCCATACAGTGCAACACCCAGTGTCCTGTCTGTTAAGACGTGCTCCACATGCCTCTGCCTCTCCTGCATCTAAAGAGGCCTGTGAAAGCTGCTGCTGCTGTTGCTGCACAGCGTACTAGCTTCCATACAGTGCAAAACCCAGTGTCCTGTATATTAAGAGGTGCTCCAAATGCCTCTGCCTCTCCTGCATCTAAAGAGGCCTGTGACAGCTGCTGCTGCTGTTGCTGCACAGCATCCTAGCTTCCATACAGTGCAACACCCAGTGTCCTGTATGCTAAGGGGTGCTCCACCTGTCTTTGCCTCTCCTGCATTTAAAGAGGCCTGTGACAGCTGCTGCTGCTGTTGCTGCACAGCATACTAGCTTCCATACAGTGCAACACCCAGTGTCCTGTCTGTTAAGACGTGCTCCACATGTCTCTGCCTCTCCTGCATCTAAAGAGGCCTGTGAAAGCTGCTGCTGCTGTCGCTGCACAGCGTACTAGCTTCCATACAGTGCAACACCCAGTGCCCTGTATATTTAGGAGGTGCTCCACCTGCCTTTGCCTCTCCTGCATCTAAAGAGGCCTGTGAAAGCTGCTGCTGCTGTTGCTGCACAGCATACTAGCTTCCATACAGTGCAACACCCTGTGTCCTGTCTGTTAAGACGTGCTCCACATGCCTCTGCCTCTCCTGCATCTAAAGAGGCCTGTGAAAGCTGCTGCTGCTGTTGCTGCACAGCATACTAGCTTCCATACAGTGCAACACCCAGTGTCCTGTATATTTAGGAGGTGCTCCACCTGCCTTTGCCTCTCCTGCATCTAAAGAGGCCTGTGAAAGCTGCTGCTGCTGTCGCTGCACAGCGTACTAGCTTCCATACAGTGCAACACCCAGTGCCCTGTATATTTAGGAGGTGCTCCACCTGCCTTTGCCTCTCCTGCATCTAAAGAGGCCTGTGAAAGCTGCTGCTGCTGTTGCTGCACAGCGTACTAGCTTCCATACAGTGCAACACCCAGTGTCCTGTCTGGTAAGACGTGCTCCACATGCCTCTGCCTCTCCTGCATCTAAAGAGGCCTGTGAAAGCTGCTGCTGCTGTTGCTGCACAGCGTACTAGCTTCCATACAGTGCAAAACCCAGTGTCCTGTATATTAAGAGGTGCTCCAAATGCCTCTGCCTCTCCTGCATCTAAAGAGGCCTGTGACAGCTGCTGCTGCTGTTGCTGCACAGCATACTAGCTTCCATACAGTGCAACACCCAGTGTCCTGTATGCTAAGGGGTGCTCCACCTGTCTTTGCCTCTCCTGCATTTAAAGAGGCCTGTGACAGCTGCTGCTGCTGTTGCTGCACAGCATACTAGCTTCCATACAGTGCAACACCCAGTGTCCTGTCTGTTAAGACGTGCTCCACATGTCTCTGCCTCTCCTGCATCTAAAGAGGCCTGTGAAAGCTGCTGCTGCTGTTGCTGCACAGCGTACTAGCTTCCATACAGTGCAACACCCAGTGCCCTGTATATTTAGGAGGTGCTCCACCTGCCTTTGCCTCTCCTGCATCTAAAGAGGCCTGTGAAAGCTGCTGCTGCTGTTGCTGCACAGCGTACTAGCTTCCATACAGTGCAACACCCAGTGTCCTGTCTGTTAAGACGTGCTCCACATGCCTCTGCCTCTCCTGCATCTAAAGAGGCCTGTGAAAGCTGCTGCTGCTGTTGCTGCACAGCGTACTAGCTTCCATACAGTGCAAAACCCAGTGTCCTGTATATTAAGAGGTGCTCCAAATGCCTCTGCCTCTCCTGCATCTAAAGAGGCCTGTGACAGCTGCTGCTGCTGTTGCTGCACAGCATACTAGCTTCCATACAGTGCAACACCCAGTGTCCTGTATGCTAAGGGGTGCTCCACCTGTCTTTGCCTCTCCTGCATTTAAAGAGGCCTGTGACAGCTGCTGCTGCTGTTGCTGCACAGCATACTAGCTTCCATACAGTGCAACACCCAGTGTCCTGTCTGTTAAGACGTGCTCCACATGTCTCTGCCTCTCCTGCATCTAAAGAGGCCTGTGAAAGCTGCTGCTGCTGTCGCTGCACAGCGTACTAGCTTCCATACAGTGCAACACCCAGTGCCCTGTATATTTAGGAGGTGCTCCACCTGCCTTTGCCTCTCCTGCATCTAAAGAGGCCTGTGACAGCTGCTGCTGCTGTTGCTGCACAGCATACTAGCTTCCATACAGTGCAACACCCAGTGTCCTGTCTGTTAAGACGTGCTCCACATGCCTCTGCCTCTCCTGCATCTAAAGAGGCCTGTGAAAGCTGCTGCTGCTGTTGCTGCACAGCGTACTAGCTTCCATACAGTGCAACACCCAGTGTCCTGTCTGTTAAGACGTGCTCCACATGCCTCTGCCTCTCCTGCATCTAAAGAGGCCTGTGACAGCTGCTGCTGCTGTTGCTGCACAGCATACTAGCTTCCATACAGTGCAACACCCAGTGTCCTGTATGCTAAGGGGTGCTCCACCTGTCTTTGCCTCTCCTGCATTTAAAGAGGCCTGTGAAAGCTGCTGCTGCTGTTGCTGCACAGCATACTAGCTTCCATACAGTGCAACACCCAGTGTCCTGTCTGTTAAGACGTGCTCCACATGTCTCTGCCTCTCCTGCATCTAGAGAGGCCTGTGACAGCTGCTGCTGCTGTTGCTGCACAGCATACTAGCTTCCATACAGTGCAACACCCAGTGTCCTGTATATTTAGGAGGTGCTCCACCTGCCTTTGCCTCTCCTGCATCTAAAGAGGCCTGTGAAAGCTGCTGCTGCTGTTGCTGCACAGCGTACTAGCTTCCATACAGTGCAACACCCAGTGCCCTGTATATTTAGGAGGTGCTCCACCTGCCTTTGCCTCTCCTGCATCTAAAGAGGCCTGTGAAAGCTGCTGCTGCTGTTGCTGCACAGCGTACTAGCTTCCATACAGTGCAACACCCAGTGTCCTGTCTGTTAAGACGTGCTCCACATGCCTCTGCCTCTCCTGCATCTAAAGAGGCCTGTGAAAGCTGCTGCTGCTGTTGCTGCACAGCGTACTAGCTTCCATACAGTGCAAAACCCAGTGTCCTGTATATTAAGAGGTGCTCCAAATGCCTCTGCCTCTCCTGCATCTAAAGAGGCCTGTGACAGCTGCTGCTGCTGTTGCTGCACAGCATACTAGCTTCCATACAGTGCAACACCCAGTGTCCTGTATGCTAAGGGGTGCTCCACCTGTCTTTGCCTCTCCTGCATTTAAAGAGGCCTGTGACAGCTGCTGCTGCTGTTGCTGCACAGCATACTAGCTTCCATACAGTGCAACACCCAGTGTCCTGTCTGTTAAGACGTGCTCCACATGTCTCTGCCTCTCCTGCATCTAAAGAGGCCTGTGAAAGCTGCTGCTGCTGTCGCTGCACAGCGTACTAGCTTCCATACAGTGCAACACCCAGTGCCCTGTATATTTAGGAGGTGCTCCACCTGCCTTTGCCTCTCCTGCATCTAAAGAGGCCTGTGAAAGCTGCTGCTGCTGTTGCTGCACAGCATACTAGCTTCCATACAGTGCAACACCCAGTGTCCTGTCTGTTAAGACGTGCTCCACATGCCTCTGCCTCTCCTGCATCTAAAGAGGCCTGTGACAGCTGCTGCTGCTGTTGCTGCACAGCATACTAGCTTCCATACAGTGCAACACCCAGTGTCCTGTATATTTAGGAGGTGCTCCACCTGCCTTTGCCTCTCCTGCATCTAAAGAGGCCTGTGAAAGCTGCTGCTGCTGTCGCTGCACAGCGTACTAGCTTCCATACAGTGCAACACCCAGTGCCCTGTATATTTAGGAGGTGCTCCACCTGCCTTTGCCTCTCCTGCATCTAAAGAGGCCTGTGAAAGCTGCTGCTGCTGTTGCTGCACAGCGTACTAGCTTCCATACAGTGCAACACCCAGTGTCCTGTCTGGTAAGACGTGCTCCACATGCCTCTGCCTCTCCTGCATCTAAAGAGGCCTGTGAAAGCTGCTGCTGCTGTTGCTGCACAGCGTACTAGCTTCCATACAGTGCAAAACCCAGTGTCCTGTATATTAAGAGGTGCTCCAAATGCCTCTGCCTCTCCTGCATCTAAAGAGGCCTGTGACAGCTGCTGCTGCTGTCGCTGCACAGCATACTAGCTTCCATACAGTGCAACACCCAGTGTCCTGTATGCTAAGGGGTGCTCCACCTGTCTTTGCCTCTCCTGCATTTAAAGAGGCCTGTGACAGCTGCTGCTGCTGTTGCTGCACAGCATACTAGCTTCCATACAGTGCAACACCCAGTGTCCTGTCTGTTAAGACGTGCTCCACATGTCTCTGCCTCTCCTGCATCTAAAGAGGCCTGTGAAAGCTGCTGCTGCTGTTGCTGCACAGCGTACTAGCTTCCATACAGTGCAACACCCAGTGCCCTGTATATTTAGGAGGTGCTCCACCTGCCTTTGCCTCTCCTGCATCTAAAGAGGCCTGTGAAAGCTGCTGCTGCTGTTGCTGCACAGCGTACTAGCTTCCATACAGTGCAACACCCAGTGTCCTGTCTGTTAAGACGTGCTCCACATGCCTCTGCCTCTCCTGCATCTAAAGAGGCCTGTGAAAGCTGCTGCTGCTGTTGCTGCACAGCGTACTAGCTTCCATACAGTGCAAAACCCAGTGTCCTGTATATTAAGAGGTGCTCCAAATGCCTCTGCCTCTCCTGCATCTAAAGAGGCCTGTGACAGCTGCTGCTGCTGTTGCTGCACAGCATACTAGCTTCCATACAGTGCAACACCCAGTGTCCTGTATGCTAAGGGGTGCTCCACCTGTCTTTGCCTCTCCTGCATTTAAAGAGGCCTGTGACAGCTGCTGCTGCTGTTGCTGCACAGCATACTAGCTTCCATACAGTGCAACACCCAGTGTCCTGTCTGTTAAGACGTGCTCCACATGCCTCTGCCTCTCCTGCATCTAAAGAGGCCTGTGAAAGCTGCTGCTGCTGTTGCTGCACAGCGTACTAGCTTCCATACAGTGCAACACCCAGTGTCCTGTCTGTTAAGACGTGCTCCACATGCCTCTGCCTCTCCTGCATCTAAAGAGGCCTGTGACAGCTGCTGCTGCTGTTGCTGCACAGCATACTAGCTTCCATACAGTGCAACACCCAGTGTCCTGTATGCTAAGGGGTGCTCCACCTGTCTTTGCCTCTCCTGCATCTAAAGAGGCCTGTGAAAGCTGCTGCTGCTGTTGCTGCACAGCATACTAGCTTCCATACAGTGCAACACCCAGTGTCCTGTCTGTTAAGACGTGCTCCACATGTCTCTGCCTCTCCTGCATCTAAAGAGGCCTGTGACAGCTGCTGCTGCTGTTGCTGCACAGCATACTAGCTTCCATACAGTGCAACACCCAGTGTCCTGTATATTTAGGAGGTGCTCCACCTGCCTTTGCCTCTCCTGCATCTAAAGAGGCCTGTGAAAGCTGCTGCTGCTGTTGCTGCACAGCGTACTAGCTTCCATACAGTGCAACACCCAGTGCCCTGTATATTTAGGAGGTGCTCCACCTGCCTTTGCCTCTCCTGCATCTAAAGAGGCCTGTGAAAGCTGCTGCTGCTGTTGCTGCACAGCGTACTAGCTTCCATACAGTGCAACACCCAGTGTCCTGTCTGTTAAGACGTGCTCCACATGCCTCTGCCTCTCCTGCATCTAAAGAGGCCTGTGAAAGCTGCTGCTGCTGTTGCTGCACAGCGTACTAGCTTCCATACAGTGCAAAACCCAGTGTCCTGTATATTAAGAGGTGCTCCAAATGCCTCTGCCTCTCCTGCATCTAAAGAGGCCTGTGACAGCTGCTGCTGCTGTTGCTGCACAGCATACTAGCTTCCATACAGTGCAACACCCAGTGTCCTGTATGCTAAGGGGTGCTCCACCTGTCTTTGCCTCTCCTGCATTTAAAGAGGCCTGTGACAGCTGCTGCTGCTGTTGCTGCACAGCATACTAGCTTCCATACAGTGCAACACCCAGTGTCCTGTCTGTTAAGACGTGCTCCACATGTCTCTGCCTCTCCTGCATCTAAAGAGGCCTGTGAAAGCTGCTGCTGCTGTCGCTGCACAGCGTACTAGCTTCCATACAGTGCAACACCCAGTGCCCTGTATATTTAGGAGGTGCTCCACCTGCCTTTGCCTCTCCTGCATCTAAAGAGGCCTGTGAAAGCTGCTGCTGCTGTTGCTGCACAGCGTACTAGCTTCCATACAGTGCAACACCCAGTGTCCTGTCTGTTAAGACGTGCTCCACATGCCTCTGCCTCTCCTGCATCTAAAGAGGCCTGTGAAAGCTGCTGCTGCTGTTGCTGCACAGCGTACTAGCTTCCATACAGTGCAAAACCCAGTGTCCTGTATATTAAGAGGTGCTCCAAATGCCTCTGCCTCTCCTGCATCTAAAGAGGCCTGTGACAGCTGCTGCTGCTGTTGCTGCACAGCATACTAGCTTCCATACAGTGCAACACCCAGTGTCCTGTATGCTAAGGGGTGCTCCACCTGTCTTTGCCTCTCCTGCATTTAAAGAGGCCTGTGACAGCTGCTGCTGCTGTTGCTGCACAGCATACTAGCTTCCATACAGTGCAACACCCAGTGTCCTGTCTGTTAAGACGTGCTCCACATGTCTCTGCCTCTCCTGCATCTAAAGAGGCCTGTGAAAGCTGCTGCTGCTGTTGCTGCACAGCGTACTAGCTTCCATACAGTGCAACACCCAGTGCCCTGTATATTTAGGAGGTGCTCCACCTGCCTTTGCCTCTCCTGCATCTAAAGAGGCCTGTGAAAGCTGCTGCTGCTGTTGCTGCACAGCGTACTAGCTTCCATACAGTGCAACACCCAGTGTCCTGTCTGTTAAGACGTGCTCCACATGCCTCTGCCTCTCCTGCATCTAAAGAGGCCTGTGAAAGCTGCTGCTGCTGTTGCTGCACAGCGTACTAGCTTCCATACAGTGCAAAACCCAGTGTCCTGTATATTAAGAGGTGCTCCACATGCCTCTGCCTCTCCTGCATCTAAAGAGGCCTGTGACAGCTGCTGCTGCTGTTGCTGCACAGCATACTAGCTTCCATACAGTGCAACACCCAGTGTCCTGTATGCTAAGGGGTGCTCCACCTGTCTTTGCCTCTCCTGCATTTAAAGAGGCCTGTGAAAGCTGCTGCTGCTGTTGCTGCACAGCATACTAGCTTCCATACAGTGCAACACCCAGTGTCCTGTCTGTTAAGACGTGCTCCACATGTCTCTGCCTCTCCTGCATCTAAAGAGGCCTGTGACAGCTGCTGCTGCTGTTGCTGCACAGCATACTAGCTTCCATACAGTGCAACACCCAGGGTCCTGTATATTTAGGAGGTGCTCCACCTGCCTTTGCCTCTCCTGCATCTAAAGAGGCCCGTGAAAGCTGCTGCTGCTGTTGCTGCACAGCGTACTAGCTTCCATACAGTGCAACACCCAGTGCCCTGTATATTTAGGAGGTGCTCCACCTGCCTTTGCCTCTCCTGCATCTAAAGAGGCCTGTGAAAGCTGCTGCTGCTGTTGCTGCACAGCGTACTAGCTTCCATACAGTGCAACACCCAGTGTCCTGTCTGTTAAGACGTGCTCCACATGCCTCTGCCTCTCCTGCATCTAAAGAGGCCTGTGAAAGCTGCTGCTGCGGTCGCTGCACAGCGTACTAGCTTCCATACAGTGCAACACCCAGTGCCCTGTATATTTAGGAGGTGCTCCACCTGCCTTTGCCTCTCCTGCATCTAAAGAGGCCTGTGACAGCTGCTGCTGCTGTTGCTGCACAGCGTACTAGCTTCCATACAGTGCAACACCCAGTGTCCTGTCTGTTAAGACGTGCTCCACATGCCTCTGCCTCTCCTGCATCTAAAGAGGCCTGTGAAAGCTGCTGCTGCTGTTGCTGCACAGCGTACTAGCTTCCATACAGTGCAAAACCCAGTGTCCTGTATATAAAGAGGTGCTCCAAATGCCTCTGCCTCTCCTGCATCTAAAGAGGCCTGTGACAGCTGCTGCTGCTGTTGCTGCACAGCATACTAGCTTCCATACAGTGCAACACCCAGTGTCCTGTATGCTAAGGGGTGCTCCACCTGTCTTTGCCTCTCCTGCATTTAAAGAGGCCTGTGACAGCTGCTGCTGCTGTTGCTGCACAGCATACTAGCTTCCATACAGTGCAACACCCAGTGTCCTGTCTGTTAAGACGTGCTCCACATGTCTCTGCCTCTCCTGCATCTAAAGAGGCCTGTGAAAGCTGCTGCTGCTGTTGCTGCACAGCGTACTAGCTTCCATACAGTGCAACACCCAGTGCCCTGTATATTTAGGAGGTGCTCCACCTGCCTTTGCCTCTCCTGCATCTAAAGAGGCCTGTGAAAGCTGCTGCTGCTGTTGCTGCACAGCGTACTAGCTTCCATACAGTGCAACACCCAGTGTCCTGTCTGTTAAGACGTGCTCCACATGCCTCTGCCTCTCCTGCATCTAAAGAGGCCTGTGAAAGCTGCTGCTGCTGTTGCTGCACAGCGTACTAGCTTCCATACAGTGCAAAACCCAGTGTCCTGTATATTAAGAGGTGCTCCACATGCCTCTGCCTCTCCTGCATCTAAAGAGGCCTGTGACAGCTGCTGCTGCTGTTGCTGCACAGCATACTAGCTTCCATACAGTGCAACACCCAGTGTCCTGTATGCTAAGGGGTGCTCCACCTGTCTTTGCCTCTCCTGCATTTAAAGAGGCCTGTGAAAGCTGCTGCTGCTGTTGCTGCACAGCATACTAGCTTCCATACAGTGCAACACCCAGTGTCCTGTCTGTTAAGACGTGCTCCACATGTCTCTGCCTCTCCTGCATCTAAAGAGGCCTGTGAAAGCTGCTGCTGCTGTTGCTGCACAGCATACTAGCTTCCATACAGTGCAACACCCAGTGTCCTGTATATTTAGGAGGTGCTCCACCTGCCTTTGCCTCTCCTGCATCTAAAGAGGCCCGTGAAAGCTGCTGCTGCTGTTGCTGCACAGCGTACTAGCTTCCATACAGTGCAACACCCAGTGCCCTGTATATTTAGGAGGTGCTCCACCTGCCTTTGCCTCTCCTGCATCTAAAGAGGCCTGTGAAAGCTGCTGCTGCTGTTGCTGCACAGCGTACTAGCTTCCATACAGTGCAACACCCAGTGTCCTGTCTGTTAAGACGTGCTCCACATGCCTCTGCCTCTCCTGCATCTAAAGAGGCCTGTGAAAGCTGCTGCTGCTGTCGCTGCACAGCGTACTAGCTTCCATACAGTGCAACACCCAGTGCCCTGTATATTTAGGAGGTGCTCCACCTGCCTTTGCCTCTCCTGCATCTAAAGAGGCCTGTGAAAGCTGCTGCTGCTGTTGCTGCACAGCGTACTAGCTTCCATACAGTGCAACACCCAGTGTCCTGTCTGTTAAGACGTGCTCCACATGCCTCTGCCTCTCCTGCATCTAAAGAGGCCTGTGAAAGCTGCTGCTGCTGTTGCTGCACAGCGTACTAGCTTCCATACAGTGCAAAACCCAGTGTCCTGTATATTAAGAGGTGCTCCAAATGCCTCTGCCTCTCCTGCATCTAAAGAGGCCTGTGACAGCTGCTGCTGCTGTTGCTGCACAGCATACTAGCTTCCATACAGTGCAACACCCAGTGTCCTGTATGCTAAGGGGTGCTCCACCTGTCTTTGCCTCTCCTGCATTTAAAGAGGCCTGTGAAAGCTGCTGCTGCTGTTGCTGCACAGCATACTAGCTTCCATACAGTGCAACACCCAGTGTCCTGTCTGTTAAGACGTGCTCCACATGTCTCTGCCTCTCCTGCATCTAAAGAGGCCTGTGAAAGCTGCTGCTGCTGTTGCTGCACAGCGTACTAGCTTCCATACAGTGCAACACCCAGTGCCCTGTATATTTAGGAGGTGCTCCACCTGCCTTTGCCTCTCCTGCATCTAAAGAGGCCTGTGAAAGCTGCTGCTGCTGTTGCTGCACAGCGTACTAGCTTCCATACAGTGCAACACCCAGTGTCCTGTCTGTTAAGACGTGCTCCACATGCCTCTGCCTCTCCTGCATCTAAAGAGGCCTGTGAAAGCTGCTGCTGCTGTTGCTGCACAGCGTACTAGCTTCCATACAGTGCAAAACCCAGTGTCCTGTATATTAAGAGGTGCTCCACATGCCTCTGCCTCTCCTGCATCTAAAGAGGCCTGTGACAGCTGCTGCTGCTGTTGCTGCACAGCATACTAGCTTCCATACAGTGCAACACCCAGTGTCCTGTATGCTAAGGGGTGCTCCACCTGTCTTTGCCTCTCCTGCATTTAAAGAGGCCTGTGAAAGCTGCTGCTGCTGTTGCTGCACAGCATACTAGCTTCCATACAGTGCAACACCCAGTGTCCTGTCTGTTAAGACGTGCTCCACATGTCTCTGCCTCTCCTGCATCTAAAGAGGCCTGTGAAAGCTGCTGCTGCTGTTGCTGCACAGCATACTAGCTTCCATACAGTGCAACACCCAGTGTCCTGTATATTTAGGAGGTGCTCCACCTGCCTTTGCCTCTCCTGCATCTAAAGAGGCCCGTGAAAGCTGCTGCTGCTGTTGCTGCACAGCGTACTAGCTTCCATACAGTGCAACACCCAGTGCCCTGTATATTTAGGAGGTGCTCCACCTGCCTTTGCCTCTCCTGCATCTAAAGAGGCCTGTGAAAGCTGCTGCTGCTGTTGCTGCACAGCGTACTAGCTTCCATACAGTGCAACACCCAGTGTCCTGTCTGTTAAGACGTGCTCCACATGCCTCTGCCTCTCCTGCATCTAAAGAGGCCTGTGAAAGCTGCTGCTGCTGTCGCTGCACAGCGTACTAGCTTCCATACAGTGCAACACCCAGTGCCCTGTATATTTAGGAGGTGCTCCACCTGCCTTTGCCTCTCCTGCATCTAAAGAGGCCTGTGAAAGCTGCTGCTGCTGTTGCTGCACAGCGTACTAGCTTCCATACAGTGCAACACCCAGTGTCCTGTCTGTTAAGACGTGCTCCACATGCCTCTGCCTCTCCTGCATCTAAAGAGGCCTGTGAAAGCTGCTGCTGCTGTTGCTGCACAGCGTACTAGCTTCCATACAGTGCAAAACCCAGTGTCCTGTATATTAAGAGGTGCTCCAAATGCCTCTGCCTCTCCTGCATCTAAAGAGGCCTGTGACAGCTGCTGCTGCTGTTGCTGCACAGCATACTAGCTTCCATACAGTGCAACACCCAGTGTCCTGTATGCTAAGGGGTGCTCCACCTGTCTTTGCCTCTCCTGCATTTAAAGAGGCCTGTGAAAGCTGCTGCTGCTGTTGCTGCACAGCATACTAGCTTCCATACAGTGCAACACCCAGTGTCCTGTCTGTTAAGACGTGCTCCACATGTCTCTGCCTCTCCTGCATCTAAAGAGGCCTGTGAAAGCTGCTGCTGCTGTTGCTGCACAGCGTACTAGCTTCCATACAGTGCAACACCCAGTGCCCTGTATATTTAGGAGGTGCTCCACCTGCCTTTGCCTCTCCTGCATCTAAAGAGGCCTGTGAAAGCTGCTGCTGCTGTTGCTGCACAGCGTACTAGCTTCCATACAGTGCAACACCCAGTGTCCTGTCTGTTAAGACGTGCTCCACATGCCTCTGCCTCTCCTGCATCTAAAGAGGCCTGTGAAAGCTGCTGCTGCTGTTGCTGCACAGCGTACTAGCTTCCATACAGTGCAAAACCCAGTGTCCTGTATATTAAGAGGTGCTCCACATGCCTCTGCCTCTCCTGCATCTAAAGAGGCCTGTGACAGCTGCTGCTGCTGTTGCTGCACAGCATACTAGCTTCCATACAGTGCAACACCCAGTGTCCTGTATGCTAAGGGGTGCTCCACCTGTCTTTGCCTCTCCTGCATTTAAAGAGGCCTGTGAAAGCTGCTGCTGCTGTTGCTGCACAGCATACTAGCTTCCATACAGTGCAACACCCAGTGTCCTGTCTGTTAAGACGTGCTCCACATGTCTCTGCCTCTCCTGCATCTAAAGAGGCCTGTGACAGCTGCTGCTGCTGTTGCTGCACAGCATACTAGCTTCCATACAGTGCAACACCCAGTGTCCTGTATATTTAGGAGGTGCTCCACCTGCCTTTGCCTCTCCTGCATCTAAAGAGGCCTGTGAAAGCTGCTGCTGCTGTTGCTGCACAGCGTACTAGCTTCCATACAGTGCAACACCCAGTGCCCTGTATATTTAGGAGGTGCTCCACCTGCCTTTGCCTCTCCTGCATCTAAAGAGGCCTGTGAAAGCTGCTGCTGCTGTTGCTGCACAGCGTACTAGCTTCCATACAGTGCAACACCCAGTGTCCTGTCTGTTAAGACGTGCTCCACATGCCTCTGCCTCTCCTGCATCTAAAGAGGCCTGTGAAAGCTGCTGCTGCTGTTGCTGCACAGCGTACTAGCTTCCATACAGTGCAAAACCCAGTGTCCTGTATATTAAGAGGTGCTCCAAATGCCTCTGCCTCTCCTGCATCTAAAGAGGCCTGTGACAGCTGCTGCTGCTGTTGCTGCACAGCATACTAGCTTCCATACAGTGCAACACCCAGTGTCCTGTATGCTAAGGGGTGCTCCACCTGTCTTTGCCTCTCCTGCATTTAAAGAGGCCTGTGACAGCTGCTGCTGCTGTTGCTGCACAGCATACTAGCTTCCATACAGTGCAACACCCAGTGTCCTGTATGCTAAGGGGTGCTCCACCTGCCTCTGCCTCTCCTGCATCTAAAGAGGCCTGTGAAAGCTGCTGCTGCTGTTGCTGCACAGCGTACTAGCTTCCATACAGTGCAACACCCAGTGCCCTGTATATTTAGGAGGTGCTCCACCTGCCTTTGCCTCTCCTGCATCTAAAGAGGCCTGTGAAAGCTGCTGCTGCTGTTGCTGCACAGCGTACTAGCTTCCATACAGTGCAACACCCAGTGTCCTGTCTGTTAAGACGTGCTCCACATGCCTCTGCCTCTCCTGCATCTAAAGAGGCCTGTGAAAGCTGCTGCTGCTGTTGCTGCACAGCGTACTAGCTTCCATACAGTGCAAAACCCAGTGTCCTGTATATTAAGAGGTGCTCCACCTGCCTTTGCCTCTCCTGCATCTAAAGAGGCCTGTGAAAGCTGCTGCTGCTGTTGCTGCACAGCGTACTAGCTTCCATACAGTGCAACACCCAGTGTCCTGTCTGTTAAGACGTGCTCCACATGCCTCTGCCTCTCCTGCATCTAAAGAGGCCTGTGAAAGCTGCTGCTGCTGTTGCTGCACAGTGTACTAGCTTCCATACAGTGCAAAACCCAGTGTCCTGTATATTAAGAGGTGCTCCAAATGCCTCTGCCTCTCCTGCATCTAAAGAGGCCTGTGACAGCTGCTGCTGCTGTTGCTGCACAGCATACTAGCTTCCATACAGTGCAACACCCAGTGTCCTGTATGCTAAGGGGTGCTCCACCTGTCTTTGCCTCTCCTGCATTTAAAGAGGCCTGTGACAGCTGCTGCTGCTGTTGCTGCACAGCATACTAGCTTCCATACAGTGCAACACCCAGTGTCCTGTCTGTTAAGACGTGCTCCACATGTCTCTGCCTCTCCTGCATCTAAAGAGGCCTGTGAAAGCTGCTGCTGCTGTTGCTGCACAGCGTACTAGCTTCCATACAGTGCAACACCCAGTGCCCTGTATATTTAGGAGGTGCTCCACCTGCCTTTGCCTCTCCTGCATCTAAAGAGGCCTGTGAAAGCTGCTGCTGCTGTTGCTGCACAGCGTACTAGCTTCCATACAGTGCAACACCCAGTGTCCTGTCTGTTAAGACGTGCTCCACATGCCTCTGCCTCTCCTGCATCTAAAGAGGCCTGTGAAAGCTGCTGCTGCTGTTGCTGCACAGCGTACTAGCTTCCATACAGTGCAAAACCCAGTGTCCTGTATATTAAGAGGTGCTCCAAATGCCTCTGCCTCTCCTGCATCTAAAGAGGCCTGTGACAGCTGCTGCTGCTGTTGCTGCACAGCATACTAGCTTCCATACAGTGCAACACCCAGTGTCCTGTATGCTAAGGGGTGCTCCACCTGTCTTTGCCTCTCCTGCATTTAAAGAGGCCTGTGACAGCTGCTGCTGCTGTTGCTGCACAGCATACTAGCTTCCATACAGTGCAACACCCAGTGTCCTGTCTGTTAAGACGTGCTCCACATGCCTCTGCCTCTCCTGCATCTAAAGAGGCCTGTGAAAGCTGCTGCTGCTGTTGCTGCACAGCGTACTAGCTTCCATACAGTGCAACACCCAGTGTCCTGTCTGTTAAGACGTGCTCCACATGCCTCTGCCTCTCCTGCATCTAAAGAGGCCTGTGAAAGCTGCTGCTGCTGTTGCTGCACAGCGTACTAGCTTCCATACAGTGCAACACCCAGTGTCCTGTATGCTAAGGGGTGCTCCACCTGTCTTTGCCTCTCCTGCATTTAAAGAGGCCTGTGAAAGCTGCTGCTGCTGTTGCTGCACAGCATACTAGCTTCCATACAGTGCAACACCCAGTGTCCTGTCTGTTAAGACGTGCTCCACATGTCTCTGCCTCTCCTGCATCTAAAGAGGCCTGTGACAGCTGCTGCTGCTGTTGCTGCACAGCATACTAGCTTCCATACAGTGCAACACCCAGTGTCCTGTATATTTAGGAGGTGCTCCACCTGCCTTTGCCTCTCCTGCATCTAAAGAGGCCTGTGAAAGCTGCTGCTGCTGTTGCTGCACAGCGTACTAGCTTCCATACAGTGCAACACCCAGTGCCCTGTATATTTAGGAGGTGCTCCACCTGCCTTTGCCTCTCCTGCATCTAAAGAGGCCTGTGAAAGCTGCTGCTGCTGTTGCTGCACAGCGTACTAGCTTCCATACAGTGCAACACCCAGTGTCCTGTCTGTTAAGACGTGCTCCACATGCCTCTGCCTCTCCTGCATCTAAAGAGGCCTGTGACAGCTGCTGCTGCTGTCGCTGCACAGCGTACTAGCTTCCATACAGTGCAACACCCAGTGCCCTGTATATTTAGGAGGTGCTCCACCTGCCTTTGCCTCTCCTGCATCTAAAGAGGCCTGTGAAAGCTGCTGCTGCTGTTGCTGCACAGCGTACTAGCTTCCATACAGTGCAACACCCAGTGTCCTGTCTGTTAAGACGTGCTCCACATGCCTCTGCCTCTCCTGCATCTAAAGAGGCCTGTGAAAGCTGCTGCTGCTGTTGCTGCACAGCGTACTAGCTTCCATACAGTGCAAAACCCAGTGTCCTGTATATTAAGAGGTGCTCCACATGCCTCTGCCTCTCCTGCATCTAAAGAGGCCTGTGACAGCTGCTGCTGCTGTTGCTGCACAGCATACTAGCTTCCATACAGTGCAACACCCAGTGTCCTGTATGCTAAGGGGTGCTCCACCTGTCTTTGCCTCTCCTGCATTTAAAGAGGCCTGTGAAAGCTGCTGCTGCTGTTGCTGCACAGCATACTAGCTTCCATACAGTGCAACACCCAGTGTCCTGTCTGTTAAGACGTGCTCCACATGTCTCTGCCTCTCCTGCATCTAAAGAGGCCTGTGAAAGCTGCTGCTGCTGTTGCTGCACAGCATACTAGCTTCCATACAGTGCAACACCCAGTGTCCTGTATATTTAGGAGGTGCTCCACCTGCCTTTGCCTCTCCTGCATCTAAAGAGGCCCGTGAAAGCTGCTGCTGCTGTTGCTGCACAGCGTACTAGCTTCCATACAGTGCAACACCCAGTGCCCTGTATATTTAGGAGGTGCTCCACCTGCCTTTGCCTCTCCTGCATCTAAAGAGGCCTGTGAAAGCTGCTGCTGCTGTTGCTGCACAGCGTACTAGCTTCCATACAGTGCAACACCCAGTGTCCTGTCTGTTAAGACGTGCTCCACATGCCTCTGCCTCTCCTGCATCTAAAGAGGCCTGTGAAAGCTGCTGCTGCTGTCGCTGCACAGCGTACTAGCTTCCATACAGTGCAACACCCAGTGCCCTGTATATTTAGGAGGTGCTCCACCTGCCTTTGCCTCTCCTGCATCTAAAGAGGCCTGTGAAAGCTGCTGCTGCTGTTGCTGCACAGCGTACTAGCTTCCATACAGTGCAACACCCAGTGTCCTGTCTGTTAAGACGTGCTCCACATGCCTCTGCCTCTCCTGCATCTAAAGAGGCCTGTGAAAGCTGCTGCTGCTGTTGCTGCACAGCGTACTAGCTTCCATACAGTGCAAAACCCAGTGTCCTGTATATTAAGAGGTGCTCCAAATGCCTCTGCCTCTCCTGCATCTAAAGAGGCCTGTGACAGCTGCTGCTGCTGTTGCTGCACAGCATACTAGCTTCCATACAGTGCAACACCCAGTGTCCTGTATGCTAAGGGGTGCTCCACCTGTCTTTGCCTCTCCTGCATTTAAAGAGGCCTGTGAAAGCTGCTGCTGCTGTTGCTGCACAGCATACTAGCTTCCATACAGTGCAACACCCAGTGTCCTGTCTGTTAAGACGTGCTCCACATGTCTCTGCCTCTCCTGCATCTAAAGAGGCCTGTGAAAGCTGCTGCTGCTGTTGCTGCACAGCGTACTAGCTTCCATACAGTGCAACACCCAGTGCCCTGTATATTTAGGAGGTGCTCCACCTGCCTTTGCCTCTCCTGCATCTAAAGAGGCCTGTGAAAGCTGCTGCTGCTGTTGCTGCACAGCGTACTAGCTTCCATACAGTGCAACACCCAGTGTCCTGTCTGTTAAGACGTGCTCCACATGCCTCTGCCTCTCCTGCATCTAAAGAGGCCTGTGAAAGCTGCTGCTGCTGTTGCTGCACAGCGTACTAGCTTCCATACAGTGCAAAACCCAGTGTCCTGTATATTAAGAGGTGCTCCACATGCCTCTGCCTCTCCTGCATCTAAAGAGGCCTGTGACAGCTGCTGCTGCTGTTGCTGCACAGCATACTAGCTTCCATACAGTGCAACACCCAGTGTCCTGTATGCTAAGGGGTGCTCCACCTGTCTTTGCCTCTCCTGCATTTAAAGAGGCCTGTGAAAGCTGCTGCTGCTGTTGCTGCACAGCATACTAGCTTCCATACAGTGCAACACCCAGTGTCCTGTCTGTTAAGACGTGCTCCACATGTCTCTGCCTCTCCTGCATCTAAAGAGGCCTGTGACAGCTGCTGCTGCTGTTGCTGCACAGCATACTAGCTTCCATACAGTGCAACACCCAGTGTCCTGTATATTTAGGAGGTGCTCCACCTGCCTTTGCCTCTCCTGCATCTAAAGAGGCCTGTGAAAGCTGCTGCTGCTGTTGCTGCACAGCGTACTAGCTTCCATACAGTGCAACACCCAGTGCCCTGTATATTTAGGAGGTGCTCCACCTGCCTTTGCCTCTCCTGCATCTAAAGAGGCCTGTGAAAGCTGCTGCTGCTGTTGCTGCACAGCGTACTAGCTTCCATACAGTGCAACACCCAGTGTCCTGTCTGTTAAGACGTGCTCCACATGCCTCTGCCTCTCCTGCATCTAAAGAGGCCTGTGAAAGCTGCTGCTGCTGTTGCTGCACAGCGTACTAGCTTCCATACAGTGCAAAACCCAGTGTCCTGTATATTAAGAGGTGCTCCAAATGCCTCTGCCTCTCCTGCATCTAAAGAGGCCTGTGACAGCTGCTGCTGCTGTTGCTGCACAGCATACTAGCTTCCATACAGTGCAACACCCAGTGTCCTGTATGCTAAGGGGTGCTCCACCTGTCTTTGCCTCTCCTGCATTTAAAGAGGCCTGTGACAGCTGCTGCTGCTGTTGCTGCACAGCATACTAGCTTCCATACAGTGCAACACCCAGTGTCCTGTATGCTAAGGGGTGCTCCACCTGCCTCTGCCTCTCCTGCATCTAAAGAGGCCTGTGAAAGCTGCTGCTGCTGTTGCTGCACAGCGTACTAGCTTCCATACAGTGCAACACCCAGTGCCCTGTATATTTAGGAGGTGCTCCACCTGCCTTTGCCTCTCCTGCATCTAAAGAGGCCTGTGAAAGCTGCTGCTGCTGTTGCTGCACAGCGTACTAGCTTCCATACAGTGCAACACCCAGTGTCCTGTCTGTTAAGACGTGCTCCACATGCCTCTGCCTCTCCTGCATCTAAAGAGGCCTGTGAAAGCTGCTGCTGCTGTTGCTGCACAGCGTACTAGCTTCCATACAGTGCAAAACCCAGTGTCCTGTATATTAAGAGGTGCTCCACCTGCCTTTGCCTCTCCTGCATCTAAAGAGGCCTGTGAAAGCTGCTGCTGCTGTTGCTGCACAGCGTACTAGCTTCCATACAGTGCAACACCCAGTGTCCTGTCTGTTAAGACGTGCTCCACATGCCTCTGCCTCTCCTGCATCTAAAGAGGCCTGTGAAAGCTGCTGCTGCTGTTGCTGCACAGTGTACTAGCTTCCATACAGTGCAAAACCCAGTGTCCTGTATATTAAGAGGTGCTCCAAATGCCTCTGCCTCTCCTGCATCTAAAGAGGCCTGTGACAGCTGCTGCTGCTGTTGCTGCACAGCATACTAGCTTCCATACAGTGCAACACCCAGTGTCCTGTATGCTAAGGGGTGCTCCACCTGTCTTTGCCTCTCCTGCATTTAAAGAGGCCTGTGACAGCTGCTGCTGCTGTTGCTGCACAGCATACTAGCTTCCATACAGTGCAACACCCAGTGTCCTGTCTGTTAAGACGTGCTCCACATGTCTCTGCCTCTCCTGCATCTAAAGAGGCCTGTGAAAGCTGCTGCTGCTGTTGCTGCACAGCGTACTAGCTTCCATACAGTGCAACACCCAGTGCCCTGTATATTTAGGAGGTGCTCCACCTGCCTTTGCCTCTCCTGCATCTAAAGAGGCCTGTGAAAGCTGCTGCTGCTGTTGCTGCACAGCGTACTAGCTTCCATACAGTGCAACACCCAGTGTCCTGTCTGTTAAGACGTGCTCCACATGCCTCTGCCTCTCCTGCATCTAAAGAGGCCTGTGAAAGCTGCTGCTGCTGTTGCTGCACAGCGTACTAGCTTCCATACAGTGCAAAACCCAGTGTCCTGTATATTAAGAGGTGCTCCAAATGCCTCTGCCTCTCCTGCATCTAAAGAGGCCTGTGACAGCTGCTGCTGCTGTTGCTGCACAGCATACTAGCTTCCATACAGTGCAACACCCAGTGTCCTGTATGCTAAGGGGTGCTCCACCTGTCTTTGCCTCTCCTGCATTTAAAGAGGCCTGTGACAGCTGCTGCTGCTGTTGCTGCACAGCATACTAGCTTCCATACAGTGCAACACCCAGTGTCCTGTCTGTTAAGACGTGCTCCACATGCCTCTGCCTCTCCTGCATCTAAAGAGGCCTGTGAAAGCTGCTGCTGCTGTTGCTGCACAGCGTACTAGCTTCCATACAGTGCAACACCCAGTGTCCTGTCTGTTAAGACGTGCTCCACATGCCTCTGCCTCTCCTGCATCTAAAGAGGCCTGTGAAAGCTGCTGCTGCTGTTGCTGCACAGCGTACTAGCTTCCATACAGTGCAACACCCAGTGTCCTGTATGCTAAGGGGTGCTCCACCTGTCTTTGCCTCTCCTGCATTTAAAGAGGCCTGTGAAAGCTGCTGCTGCTGTTGCTGCACAGCATACTAGCTTCCATACAGTGCAACACCCAGTGTCCTGTCTGTTAAGACGTGCTCCACATGTCTCTGCCTCTCCTGCATCTAAAGAGGCCTGTGACAGCTGCTGCTGCTGTTGCTGCACAGCATACTAGCTTCCATACAGTGCAACACCCAGTGTCCTGTATATTTAGGAGGTGCTCCACCTGCCTTTGCCTCTCCTGCATCTAAAGAGGCCTGTGAAAGCTGCTGCTGCTGTTGCTGCACAGCGTACTAGCTTCCATACAGTGCAACACCCAGTGCCCTGTATATTTAGGAGGTGCTCCACCTGCCTTTGCCTCTCCTGCATCTAAAGAGGCCTGTGAAAGCTGCTGCTGCTGTTGCTGCACAGCGTACTAGCTTCCATACAGTGCAACACCCAGTGTCCTGTCTGTTAAGACGTGCTCCACATGCCTCTGCCTCTCCTGCATCTAAAGAGGCCTGTGACAGCTGCTGCTGCTGTCGCTGCACAGCGTACTAGCTTCCATACAGTGCAACACCCAGTGCCCTGTATATTTAGGAGGTGCTCCACCTGCCTTTGCCTCTCCTGCATCTAAAGAGGCCTGTGAAAGCTGCTGCTGCTGTTGCTGCACAGCGTACTAGCTTCCATACAGTGCAACACCCAGTGTCCTGTCTGTTAAGACGTGCTCCACATGCCTCTGCCTCTCCTGCATCTAAAGAGGCCTGTGAAAGCTGCTGCTGCTGTTGCTGCACAGCGTACTAGCTTCCATACAGTGCAAAACCCAGTGTCCTGTATATTAAGAGGTGCTCCACATGCCTCTGCCTCTCCTGCATCTAAAGAGGCCTGTGACAGCTGCTGCTGCTGTTGCTGCACAGCATACTAGCTTCCATACAGTGCAACACCCAGTGTCCTGTATGCTAAGGGGTGCTCCACCTGTCTTTGCCTCTCCTGCATTTAAAGAGGCCTGTGAAAGCTGCTGCTGCTGTTGCTGCACAGCATACTAGCTTCCATACAGTGCAACACCCAGTGTCCTGTCTGTTAAGACGTGCTCCACATGTCTCTGCCTCTCCTGCATCTAAAGAGGCCTGTGACAGCTGCTGCTGCTGTTGCTGCACAGCATACTAGCTTCCATACAGTGCAACACCCAGTGTCCTGTATATTTAGGAGGTGCTCCACCTGCCTTTGCCTCTCCTGCATCTAAAGAGGCCCGTGAAAGCTGCTGCTGCTGTTGCTGCACAGCGTACTAGCTTCCATACAGTGCAACACCCAGTGCCCTGTATATTTAGGAGGTGCTCCACCTGCCTTTGCCTCTCCTGCATCTAAAGAGGCCTGTGAAAGCTGCTGCTGCTGTTGCTGCACAGCGTACTAGCTTCCATACAGTGCAACACCCAGTGTCCTGTCTGTTAAGACGTGCTCCACATGCCTCTGCCTCTCCTGCATCTAAAGAGGCCTGTGAAAGCTGCTGCTGCTGTCGCTGCACAGCGTACTAGCTTCCATACAGTGCAACACCCAGTGCCCTGTATATTTAGGAGGTGCTCCACCTGCCTTTGCCTCTCCTGCATCTAAAGAGGCCTGTGAAAGCTGCTGCTGCTGTTGCTGCACAGCGTACTAGCTTCCATACAGTGCAACACCCAGTGTCCTGTCTGTTAAGACGTGCTCCACATGCCTCTGCCTCTCCTGCATCTAAAGAGGCCTGTGAAAGCTGCTGCTGCTGTTGCTGCACAGCGTACTAGCTTCCATACAGTGCAAAACCCAGTGTCCTGTATATTAAGAGGTGCTCCAAATGCCTCTGCCTCTCCTGCATCTAAAGAGGCCTGTGACAGCTGCTGCTGCTGTTGCTGCACAGCATACTAGCTTCCATACAGTGCAACACCCAGTGTCCTGTATGCTAAGGGGTGCTCCACCTGTCTTTGCCTCTCCTGCATTTAAAGAGGCCTGTGACAGCTGCTGCTGCTGTTGCTGCACAGCATACTAGCTTCCATACAGTGCAACACCCAGTGTCCTGTCTGTTAAGACGTGCTCCACATGTCTCTGCCTCTCCTGCATCTAAAGAGGCCTGTGAAAGCTGCTGCTGCTGTTGCTGCACAGCGTACTAGCTTCCATACAGTGCAACACCCAGTGCCCTGTATATTTAGGAGGTGCTCCACCTGCCTTTGCCTCTCCTGCATCTAAAGAGGCCTGTGAAAGCTGCTGCTGCTGTTGCTGCACAGCGTACTAGCTTCCATACAGTGCAACACCCAGTGTCCTGTCTGTTAAGACGTGCTCCACATGCCTCTGCCTCTCCTGCATCTAAAGAGGCCTGTGAAAGCTGCTGCTGCTGTTGCTGCACAGCGTACTAGCTTCCATACAGTGCAAAACCCAGTGTCCTGTATATTAAGAGGTGCTCCACATGCCTCTGCCTCTCCTGCATCTAAAGAGGCCTGTGACAGCTGCTGCTGCTGTTGCTGCACAGCATACTAGCTTCCATACAGTGCAACACCCAGTGTCCTGTATGCTAAGGGGTGCTCCACCTGTCTTTGCCTCTCCTGCATTTAAAGAGGCCTGTGAAAGCTGCTGCTGCTGTTGCTGCACAGCATACTAGCTTCCATACAGTGCAACACCCAGTGTCCTGTCTGTTAAGACGTGCTCCACATGTCTCTGCCTCTCCTGCATCTAAAGAGGCCTGTGAAAGCTGCTGCTGCTGTTGCTGCACAGCATACTAGCTTCCATACAGTGCAACACCCAGTGTCCTGTATATTTAGGAGGTGCTCCACCTGCCTTTGCCTCTCCTGCATCTAAAGAGGCCCGTGAAAGCTGCTGCTGCTGTTGCTGCACAGCGTACTAGCTTCCATACAGTGCAACACCCAGTGCCCTGTATATTTAGGAGGTGCTCCACCTGCCTTTGCCTCTCCTGCATCTAAAGAGGCCTGTGAAAGCTGCTGCTGCTGTTGCTGCACAGCGTACTAGCTTCCATACAGTGCAACACCCAGTGTCCTGTCTGTTAAGACGTGCTCCACATGCCTCTGCCTCTCCTGCATCTAAAGAGGCCTGTGAAAGCTGCTGCTGCTGTCGCTGCACAGCGTACTAGCTTCCATACAGTGCAACACCCAGTGCCCTGTATATTTAGGAGGTGCTCCACCTGCCTTTGCCTCTCCTGCATCTAAAGAGGCCTGTGAAAGCTGCTGCTGCTGTTGCTGCACAGCGTACTAGCTTCCATACAGTGCAACACCCAGTGTCCTGTCTGTTAAGACGTGCTCCACATGCCTCTGCCTCTCCTGCATCTAAAGAGGCCTGTGAAAGCTGCTGCTGCTGTTGCTGCACAGCGTACTAGCTTCCATACAGTGCAAAACCCAGTGTCCTGTATATTAAGAGGTGCTCCAAATGCCTCTGCCTCTCCTGCATCTAAAGAGGCCTGTGACAGCTGCTGCTGCTGTTGCTGCACAGCATACTAGCTTCCATACAGTGCAACACCCAGTGTCCTGTATGCTAAGGGGTGCTCCACCTGTCTTTGCCTCTCCTGCATTTAAAGAGGCCTGTGAAAGCTGCTGCTGCTGTTGCTGCACAGCATACTAGCTTCCATACAGTGCAACACCCAGTGTCCTGTCTGTTAAGACGTGCTCCACATGTCTCTGCCTCTCCTGCATCTAAAGAGGCCTGTGAAAGCTGCTGCTGCTGTTGCTGCACAGCGTACTAGCTTCCATACAGTGCAACACCCAGTGCCCTGTATATTTAGGAGGTGCTCCACCTGCCTTTGCCTCTCCTGCATCTAAAGAGGCCTGTGAAAGCTGCTGCTGCTGTTGCTGCACAGCGTACTAGCTTCCATACAGTGCAACACCCAGTGTCCTGTCTGTTAAGACGTGCTCCACATGCCTCTGCCTCTCCTGCATCTAAAGAGGCCTGTGAAAGCTGCTGCTGCTGTTGCTGCACAGCGTACTAGCTTCCATACAGTGCAAAACCCAGTGTCCTGTATATTAAGAGGTGCTCCACATGCCTCTGCCTCTCCTGCATCTAAAGAGGCCTGTGACAGCTGCTGCTGCTGTTGCTGCACAGCATACTAGCTTCCATACAGTGCAACACCCAGTGTCCTGTATGCTAAGGGGTGCTCCACCTGTCTTTGCCTCTCCTGCATTTAAAGAGGCCTGTGAAAGCTGCTGCTGCTGTTGCTGCACAGCATACTAGCTTCCATACAGTGCAACACCCAGTGTCCTGTCTGTTAAGACGTGCTCCACATGTCTCTGCCTCTCCTGCATCTAAAGAGGCCTGTGACAGCTGCTGCTGCTGTTGCTGCACAGCATACTAGCTTCCATACAGTGCAACACCCAGTGTCCTGTATATTTAGGAGGTGCTCCACCTGCCTTTGCCTCTCCTGCATCTAAAGAGGCCTGTGAAAGCTGCTGCTGCTGTTGCTGCACAGCGTACTAGCTTCCATACAGTGCAACACCCAGTGCCCTGTATATTTAGGAGGTGCTCCACCTGCCTTTGCCTCTCCTGCATCTAAAGAGGCCTGTGAAAGCTGCTGCTGCTGTTGCTGCACAGCGTACTAGCTTCCATACAGTGCAACACCCAGTGTCCTGTCTGTTAAGACGTGCTCCACATGCCTCTGCCTCTCCTGCATCTAAAGAGGCCTGTGAAAGCTGCTGCTGCTGTTGCTGCACAGCGTACTAGCTTCCATACAGTGCAAAACCCAGTGTCCTGTATATTAAGAGGTGCTCCAAATGCCTCTGCCTCTCCTGCATCTAAAGAGGCCTGTGACAGCTGCTGCTGCTGTTGCTGCACAGCATACTAGCTTCCATACAGTGCAACACCCAGTGTCCTGTATGCTAAGGGGTGCTCCACCTGTCTTTGCCTCTCCTGCATTTAAAGAGGCCTGTGACAGCTGCTGCTGCTGTTGCTGCACAGCATACTAGCTTCCATACAGTGCAACACCCAGTGTCCTGTATGCTAAGGGGTGCTCCACCTGCCTCTGCCTCTCCTGCATCTAAAGAGGCCTGTGAAAGCTGCTGCTGCTGTTGCTGCACAGCGTACTAGCTTCCATACAGTGCAACACCCAGTGCCCTGTATATTTAGGAGGTGCTCCACCTGCCTTTGCCTCTCCTGCATCTAAAGAGGCCTGTGAAAGCTGCTGCTGCTGTTGCTGCACAGCGTACTAGCTTCCATACAGTGCAACACCCAGTGTCCTGTCTGTTAAGACGTGCTCCACATGCCTCTGCCTCTCCTGCATCTAAAGAGGCCTGTGAAAGCTGCTGCTGCTGTTGCTGCACAGCGTACTAGCTTCCATACAGTGCAAAACCCAGTGTCCTGTATATTAAGAGGTGCTCCAAATGCCTCTGCCTCTCCTGCATCTAAAGAGGCCTGTGACAGCTGCTGCTGCTGTTGCTGCACAGCATACTAGCTTCCATACAGTGCAACACCCAGTGTCCTGTATGCTAAGGGGTGCTCCACCTGTCTTTGCCTCTCCTGCATTTAAAGAGGCCTGTGACAGCTGCTGCTGCTGTTGCTGCACAGCATACTAGCTTCCATACAGTGCAACACCCAGTGTCCTGTCTGTTAAGACGTGCTCCACATGTCTCTGCCTCTCCTGCATCTAAAGAGGCCAGTGAAAGCTGCTGCTGCTGTTGCTGCACAGCGTACTAGCTTCCATACAGTGCAACACCCAGTGCCCTGTATATTTAGGAGGTGCTCCACCTGCCTTTGCCTCTCCTGCATCTAAAGAGGCCTGTGAAAGCTGCTGCTGCTGTTGCTGCACAGCGTACTAGCTTCCATACAGTGCAACACCCAGTGTCCTGTCTGTTAAGACGTGCTCCACATGCCTCTGCCTCTCCTGCATCTAAAGAGGCCTGTGAAAGCTGCTGCTGCTGTTGCTGCACAGCGTACTAGCTTCCATACAGTGCAAAACCCAGTGTCCTGTATATTAAGAGGTGCTCCAAATGCCTCTGCCTCTCCTGCATCTAAAGAGGCCTGTGACAGCTGCTGCTGCTGTTGCTGCACAGCATACTAGCTTCCATACAGTGCAACACCCAGTGCCCTGTATATTTAGGAGGTGCTCCACCTGCCTTTGCCTCTCCTGCATCTAAAGAGGCCTGTGAAAGCTGCTGCTGCTGTTGCTGCACAGCGTACTAGCTTCCATACAGTGCAACACCCAGTGTCCTGTCTGTTAAGACGTGCTCCACATGCCTCTGCCTCTCCTGCATCTAAAGAGGCCTGTGAAAGCTGCTGCTGCTGTCGCTGCACAGCGTACTAGCTTCCATACAGTGCAACACCCAGTGCCCTGTATATTTAGGAGGTGCTCCACCTGCCTTTGCCTCTCCTGCATCTAAAGAGGCCTGTGAAAGCTGCTGCTGCTGTTGCTGCACAGCGTACTAGCTTCCATACAGTGCAACACCCAGTGTCCTGTCTGTTAAGACGTGCTCCACATGCCTCTGCCTCTCCTGCATCTAAAGAGGCCTGTGAAAGCTGCTGCTGCTGTTGCTGCACAGCGTACTAGCTTCCATACAGTGCAAAACCCAGTGTCCTGTATATTAAGAGGTGCTCCAAATGCCTCTGCCTCTCCTGCATCTAAAGAGGCCTGTGACAGCTGCTGCTGCTGTTGCTGCACAGCATACTAGCTTCCATACAGTGCAACACCCAGTGTCCTGTATGCTAAGGGGTGCTCCACCTGTCTTTGCCTCTCCTGCATTTAAAGAGGCCTGTGAAAGCTGCTGCTGCTGTTGCTGCACAGCATACTAGCTTCCATACAGTGCAACACCCAGTGTCCTGTCTGTTAAGACGTGCTCCACATGTCTCTGCCTCTCCTGCATCTAAAGAGGCCTGTGAAAGCTGCTGCTGCTGTTGCTGCACAGCGTACTAGCTTCCATACAGTGCAACACCCAGTGCCCTGTATATTTAGGAGGTGCTCCACCTGCCTTTGCCTCTCCTGCATCTAAAGAGGCCTGTGAAAGCTGCTGCTGCTGTTGCTGCACAGCGTACTAGCTTCCATACAGTGCAACACCCAGTGTCCTGTCTGTTAAGACGTGCTCCACATGCCTCTGCCTCTCCTGCATCTAAAGAGGCCTGTGAAAGCTGCTGCTGCTGTTGCTGCACAGCGTACTAGCTTCCATACAGTGCAAAACCCAGTGTCCTGTATATTAAGAGGTGCTCCACATGCCTCTGCCTCTCCTGCATCTAAAGAGGCCTGTGACAGCTGCTGCTGCTGTTGCTGCACAGCATACTAGCTTCCATACAGTGCAACACCCAGTGTCCTGTATGCTAAGGGGTGCTCCACCTGTCTTTGCCTCTCCTGCATTTAAAGAGGCCTGTGAAAGCTGCTGCTGCTGTTGCTGCACAGCATACTAGCTTCCATACAGTGCAACACCCAGTGTCCTGTCTGTTAAGACGTGCTCCACATGTCTCTGCCTCTCCTGCATCTAAAGAGGCCTGTGACAGCTGCTGCTGCTGTTGCTGCACAGCATACTAGCTTCCATACAGTGCAACACCCAGTGTCCTGTATATTTAGGAGGTGCTCCACCTGCCTTTGCCTCTCCTGCATCTAAAGAGGCCTGTGAAAGCTGCTGCTGCTGTTGCTGCACAGCGTACTAGCTTCCATACAGTGCAACACCCAGTGCCCTGTATATTTAGGAGGTGCTCCACCTGCCTTTGCCTCTCCTGCATCTAAAGAGGCCTGTGAAAGCTGCTGCTGCTGTTGCTGCACAGCGTACTAGCTTCCATACAGTGCAACACCCAGTGTCCTGTCTGTTAAGACGTGCTCCACATGCCTCTGCCTCTCCTGCATCTAAAGAGGCCTGTGAAAGCTGCTGCTGCTGTTGCTGCACAGCGTACTAGCTTCCATACAGTGCAAAACCCAGTGTCCTGTATATTAAGAGGTGCTCCAAATGCCTCTGCCTCTCCTGCATCTAAAGAGGCCTGTGACAGCTGCTGCTGCTGTTGCTGCACAGCATACTAGCTTCCATACAGTGCAACACCCAGTGTCCTGTATGCTAAGGGGTGCTCCACCTGTCTTTGCCTCTCCTGCATTTAAAGAGGCCTGTGAAAGCTGCTGCTGCTGTTGCTGCACAGCATACTAGCTTCCATACAGTGCAACACCCAGTGTCCTGTCTGTTAAGACGTGCTCCACATGTCTCTGCCTCTCCTGCATCTAAAGAGGCCTGTGAAAGCTGCTGCTGCTGTTGCTGCACAGCGTACTAGCTTCCATACAGTGCAACACCCAGTGCCCTGTATATTTAGGAGGTGCTCCACCTGCCTTTGCCTCTCCTGCATCTAAAGAGGCCTGTGAAAGCTGCTGCTGCTGTTGCTGCACAGCGTACTAGCTTCCATACAGTGCAACACCCAGTGTCCTGTCTGTTAAGACGTGCTCCACATGCCTCTGCCTCTCCTGCATCTAAAGAGGCCTGTGAAAGCTGCTGCTGCTGTTGCTGCACAGCGTACTAGCTTCCATACAGTGCAAAACCCAGTGTCCTGTATATTAAGAGGTGCTCCACATGCCTCTGCCTCTCCTGCATCTAAAGAGGCCTGTGACAGCTGCTGCTGCTGTTGCTGCACAGCATACTAGCTTCCATACAGTGCAACACCCAGTGTCCTGTATGCTAAGGGGTGCTCCACCTGTCTTTGCCTCTCCTGCATTTAAAGAGGCCTGTGAAAGCTGCTGCTGCTGTTGCTGCACAGCATACTAGCTTCCATACAGTGCAACACCCAGTGTCCTGTCTGTTAAGACGTGCTCCACATGTCTCTGCCTCTCCTGCATCTAAAGAGGCCTGTGACAGCTGCTGCTGCTGTTGCTGCACAGCATACTAGCTTCCATACAGTGCAACACCCAGTGTCCTGTATATTTAGGAGGTGCTCCACCTGCCTTTGCCTCTCCTGCATCTAAAGAGGCCTGTGAAAGCTGCTGCTGCTGTTGCTGCACAGCGTACTAGCTTCCATACAGTGCAACACCCAGTGCCCTGTATATTTAGGAGGTGCTCCACCTGCCTTTGCCTCTCCTGCATCTAAAGAGGCCTGTGAAAGCTGCTGCTGCTGTTGCTGCACAGCGTACTAGCTTCCATACAGTGCAACACCCAGTGTCCTGTCTGTTAAGACGTGCTCCACATGCCTCTGCCTCTCCTGCATCTAAAGAGGCCTGTGAAAGCTGCTGCTGCTGTTGCTGCACAGCGTACTAGCTTCCATACAGTGCAAAACCCAGTGTCCTGTATATTAAGAGGTGCTCCAAATGCCTCTGCCTCTCCTGCATCTAAAGAGGCCTGTGACAGCTGCTGCTGCTGTTGCTGCACAGCATACTAGCTTCCATACAGTGCAACACCCAGTGTCCTGTATGCTAAGGGGTGCTCCACCTGTCTTTGCCTCTCCTGCATTTAAAGAGGCCTGTGACAGCTGCTGCTGCTGTTGCTGCACAGCATACTAGCTTCCATACAGTGCAACACCCAGTGTCCTGTATGCTAAGGGGTGCTCCACCTGCCTCTGCCTCTCCTGCATCTAAAGAGGCCTGTGAAAGCTGCTGCTGCTGTTGCTGCACAGCGTACTAGCTTCCATACAGTGCAACACCCAGTGCCCTGTATATTTAGGAGGTGCTCCACCTGCCTTTGCCTCTCCTGCATCTAAAGAGGCCTGTGAAAGCTGCTGCTGCTGTTGCTGCACAGCGTACTAGCTTCCATACAGTGCAACACCCAGTGTCCTGTCTGTTAAGACGTGCTCCACATGCCTCTGCCTCTCCTGCATCTAAAGAGGCCTGTGAAAGCTGCTGCTGCTGTTGCTGCACAGCGTACTAGCTTCCATACAGTGCAAAACCCAGTGTCCTGTATATTAAGAGGTGCTCCACCTGCCTTTGCCTCTCCTGCATCTAAAGAGGCCTGTGAAAGCTGCTGCTGCTGTTGCTGCACAGCGTACTAGCTTCCATACAGTGCAACACCCAGTGTCCTGTCTGTTAAGACGTGCTCCACATGCCTCTGCCTCTCCTGCATCTAAAGAGGCCTGTGAAAGCTGCTGCTGCTGTTGCTGCACAGCGTACTAGCTTCCATACAGTGCAAAACCCAGTGTCCTGTATATTAAGAGGTGCTCCAAATGCCTCTGCCTCTCCTGCATCTAAAGAGGCCTGTGACAGCTGCTGCTGCTGTTGCTGCACAGCATACTAGCTTCCATACAGTGCAACACCCAGTGTCCTGTATGCTAAGGGGTGCTCCACCTGTCTTTGCCTCTCCTGCATTTAAAGAGGCCTGTGACAGCTGCTGCTGCTGTTGCTGCACAGCATACTAGCTTCCATACAGTGCAACACCCAGTGTCCTGTCTGTTAAGACGTGCTCCACATGTCTCTGCCTCTCCTGCATCTAAAGAGGCCAGTGAAAGCTGCTGCTGCTGTTGCTGCACAGCGTACTAGCTTCCATACAGTGCAACACCCAGTGCCCTGTATATTTAGGAGGTGCTCCACCTGCCTTTGCCTCTCCTGCATCTAAAGAGGCCTGTGAAAGCTGCTGCTGCTGTTGCTGCACAGCGTACTAGCTTCCATACAGTGCAACACCCAGTGTCCTGTCTGTTAAGACGTGCTCCACATGCCTCTGCCTCTCCTGCATCTAAAGAGGCCTGTGAAAGCTGCTGCTGCTGTTGCTGCACAGCGTACTAGCTTCCATACAGTGCAAAACCCAGTGTCCTGTATATTAAGAGGTGCTCCAAATGCCTCTGCCTCTCCTGCATCTAAAGAGGCCTGTGACAGCTGCTGCTGCTGTTGCTGCACAGCATACTAGCTTCCATACAGTGCAACACCCAGTGTCCTGTATGCTAAGGGGTGCTCCACCTGTCTTTGCCTCTCCTGCATTTAAAGAGGCCTGTGACAGCTGCTGCTGCTGTTGCTGCACAGCATACTAGCTTCCATACAGTGCAACACCCAGTGTCCTGTCTGTTAAGACGTGCTCCACATGCCTCTGCCTCTCCTGCATCTAAAGAGGCCTGTGAAAGCTGCTGCTGCTGTTGCTGCACAGCGTACTAGCTTCCATACAGTGCAACACCCAGTGTCCTGTCTGTTAAGACGTGCTCCACATGCCTCTGCCTCTCCTGCATCTAAAGAGGCCTGTGAAAGCTGCTGCTGCTGTTGCTGCACAGCGTACTAGCTTCCATACAGTGCAACACCCAGTGTCCTGTCTGTTAAGACGTGCTCCACATGCCTCTGCCTCTCCTGCATCTAAAGAGGCCTGTGAAAGCTGCTGCTGCTGTTGCTGCACAGCGTACTAGCTTCCATACAGTGCAAAACCCAGTGTCCTGTATATTAAGAGGTGCTCCAAATGCCTCTGCCTCTCCTGCATCTAAAGAGGCCTGTGACAGCTGCTGCTGCTGTTGCTGCACAGCATACTAGCTTCCATACAGTGCAACACCCAGTGTCCTGTATGCTAAGGGGTGCTCCACCTGTCTTTGCCTCTCCTGCATTTTAAGAGGCCTGTGACAGCTGCTGCTGCTGTTGCTGCACAACATACTAGCTTCCATACAGTGCAACACCCAGTGTCCTGTATGCTAAGGGGTGCTCCACCTGTCTTTGCCTCTCCTGCATCTAAAGAGGCCTGTGAAAGCTGCTGCTGCTGTTGCTGCACAGCATACTAGCTTCCATACAGTGCAACACCCAGTGTCCTGTCTGTTAAGACGTGCTCCACATGTCTCTGCCTCTCCTGCATCTAAAGAGGCCTGTGACAGCTGCTGCTGCTGTTGCTGCACAGCATACTAGCTTCCATACAGTGCAACACCCAGTGTCCTGTATATTTAGGAGGTGCTCCACCTGCCTTTGCCTCTCCTGCATCTAAAGAGGCCTGTGAAAGCTGCTGCTGCTGTTGCTGCACAGCGTACTAGCTTCCATACAGTGCAACACCCAGTGCCCTGTATATTTAGGAGGTGCTCCACCTGCCTTTGCCTCTCCTGCATCTAAAGAGGCCTGTGAAAGCTGCTGCTGCTGTTGCTGCACAGCGTACTAGCTTCCATACAGTGCAACACCCAGTGTCCTGTCTGTTAAGACGTGCTCCACATGCCTCTGCCTCTCCTGCATCTAAAGAGGCCTGTGAAAGCTGCTGCTGCTGTTGCTGCACAGCGTACTAGCTTCCATACAGTGCAAAACCCAGTGTCCTGTATATTAAGAGGTGCTCCAAATGCCTCTGCCTCTCCTGCATCTAAAGAGGCCTGTGACAGCTGCTGCTGCTGTTGCTGCACAGCATACTAGCTTCCATACAGTGCAACACCCAGTGTCCTGTATGCTAAGGGGTGCTCCACCTGTCTTTGCCTCTCCTGCATTTAAAGAGGCCTGTGACAGCTGCTGCTGCTGTTGCTGCACAGCATACTAGCTTCCATACAGTGCAACACCCAGTGTCCTGTCTGTTAAGACGTGCTCCACATGTCTCTGCCTCTCCTGCATCTAAAGAGGCCTGTGAAAGCTGCTGCTGCTGTCGCTGCACAGCGTACTAGCTTCCATACAGTGCAACACCCAGTGCCCTGTATATTTAGGAGGTGCTCCACCTGCCTTTGCCTCTCCTGCATCTAAAGAGGCCTGTGAAAGCTGCTGCTGCTGTTGCTGCACAGCGTACTAGCTTCCATACAGTGCAACACCCAGTGTCCTGTCTGTTAAGACGTGCTCCACATGCCTCTGCCTCTCCTGCATCTAAAGAGGCCTGTGACAGCTGCTGCTGCTGTTGCTGCACAGCGTACTAGCTTCCATACAGTGCAAAACCCAGTGTCCTGTATATTAAGAGGTGCTCCAAATGCCTCTGCCTCTCCTGCATCTAAAGAGGCCTGTGACAGCTGCTGCTGCTGTTGCTGCACAGCATACTAGCTTCCATACAGTGCAACACCCAGTGTCCTGTATGCTAAGGGGTGCTCCACCTGTCTTTGCCTCTCCTGCATTTAAAGAGGCCTGTGACAGCTGCTGCTGCTGTTGCTGCACAGCATACTAGCTTCCATACAGTGCAACACCCAGTGCCCTGTATATTTAGGAGGTGCTCCACCTGCCTTTGCCTCTCCTGCATCTAAAGAGGCCTGTGAAAGCTGCTGCTGCTGTTGCTGCACAGCGTACTAGCTTCCATACAGTGCAACACCCAGTGTCCTGTCTGTTAAGACGTGCTCCACATGCCTCTGCCTCTCCTGCATCTAAAGAGGCCTGTGAAAGCTGCTGCTGCTGTTGCTGCACAGCGTACTAGCTTCCATACAGTGCAAAACCCAGTGTCCTGTCTGTTAAGACGTGCTCCACATGCCTCTGCCTCTCCTGCATCTAAAGAGGCCTGTGACAGCTGCTGCTGCTGTTGCTGCACAGCATACTAGCTTCCATACAGTGCAACACCCAGTGTCCTGTATGCTAAGGGGTGCTCCACCTGTCTTTGCCTCTCCTGCATTTAAAGAGGCCTGTGAAAGCTGCTGCTGCTGTTGCTGCACAGCATACTAGCTTCCATACAGTGCAACACCCAGTGTCCTGTCTGTTAAGACGTGCTCCACATGCCTCTGCCTCTCCTGCATCTAAAGAGGCCTGTGACAGCTGCTGCTGCTGTTGCTGCACAGCATACTAGCTTCCATACAGTGCAACACCCAGGGTCCTGTATATTTAGGAGGTGCTCCACCTGCCTTTGCCTCTCCTGCATCTAAAGAGGCCCGTGAAAGCTGCTGCTGCTGTTGCTGCACAGCGTACTAGCTTCCATACAGTGCAACACCCAGTGCCCTGTATATTTAGGAGGTGCTCCACCTGCCTTTGCCTCTCCTGCATCTAAAGAGGCCTGTGAAAGCTGCTGCTGCTGTTGCTGCACAGCGTACTAGCTTCCATACAGTGCAACACCCAGTGTCCTGTCTGTTAAGACGTGCTCCACATGCCTCTGCCTCTCCTGCATCTAAAGAGGCCTGTGAAAGCTGCTGCTGCTGTCGCTGCACAGCGTACTAGCTTCCATACAGTGCAACACCCAGTGCCCTGTATATTTAGGAGGTGCTCCACCTGCCTTTGCCTCTCCTGCATCTAAAGAGGCCTGTGACAGCTGCTGCTGCTGTTGCTGCACAGCGTACTAGCTTCCATACAGTGCAACACCCAGTGTCCTGTCTGTTAAGACGTGCTCCACATGCCTCTGCCTCTCCTGCATCTAAAGAGGCCTGTGAAAGCTGCTGCTGCTGTTGCTGCACAGCGTACTAGCTTCCATACAGTGCAAAACCCAGTGTCCTGTATATTAAGAGGTGCTCCAAATGCCTCTGCCTCTCCTGCATCTAAAGAGGCCTGTGACAGCTGCTGCTGCTGTTGCTGCACAGCATACTAGCTTCCATACAGTGCAACACCCAGTGTCCTGTATGCTAAGGGGTGCTCCACCTGTCTTTGCCTCTCCTGCATTTAAAGAGGCCTGTGACAGCTGCTGCTGCTGTTGCTGCACAGCATACTAGCTTCCATACAGTGCAACACCCAGTGTCCTGTCTGTTAAGACGTGCTCCACATGTCTCTGCCTCTCCTGCATCTAAAGAGGCCTGTGAAAGCTGCTGCTGCTGTTGCTGCACAGCGTACTAGCTTCCATACAGTGCAACACCCAGTGCCCTGTATATTTAGGAGGTGCTCCACCTGCCTTTGCCTCTCCTGCATCTAAAGAGGCCTGTGAAAGCTGCTGCTGCTGTTGCTGCACAGCGTACTAGCTTCCATACAGTGCAACACCCAGTGTCCTGTCTGTTAAGACGTGCTCCACATGCCTCTGCCTCTCCTGCATCTAAAGAGGCCTGTGAAAGCTGCTGCTGCTGTTGCTGCACAGCGTACTAGCTTCCATACAGTGCAAAACCCAGTGTCCTGTATATTAAGAGGTGCTCCACATGCCTCTGCCTCTCCTGCATCTAAAGAGGCCTGTGACAGCTGCTGCTGCTGTTGCTGCACAGCATACTAGCTTCCATACAGTGCAACACCCAGTGTCCTGTATGCTAAGGGGTGCTCCACCTGTCTTTGCCTCTCCTGCATTTAAAGAGGCCTGTGAAAGCTGCTGCTGCTGTTGCTGCACAGCATACTAGCTTCCATACAGTGCAACACCCAGTGTCCTGTCTGTTAAGACGTGCTCCACATGTCTCTGCCTCTCCTGCATCTAAAGAGGCCTGTGAAAGCTGCTGCTGCTGTTGCTGCACAGCATACTAGCTTCCATACAGTGCAACACCCAGTGTCCTGTATATTTAGGAGGTGCTCCACCTGCCTTTGCCTCTCCTGCATCTAAAGAGGCCCGTGAAAGCTGCTGCTGCTGTTGCTGCACAGCGTACTAGCTTCCATACAGTGCAACACCCAGTGCCCTGTATATTTAGGAGGTGCTCCACCTGCCTTTGCCTCTCCTGCATCTAAAGAGGCCTGTGAAAGCTGCTGCTGCTGTTGCTGCACAGCGTACTAGCTTCCATACAGTGCAACACCCAGTGTCCTGTCTGTTAAGACGTGCTCCACATGCCTCTGCCTCTCCTGCATCTAAAGAGGCCTGTGAAAGCTGCTGCTGCTGTCGCTGCACAGCGTACTAGCTTCCATACAGTGCAACACCCAGTGCCCTGTATATTTAGGAGGTGCTCCACCTGCCTTTGCCTCTCCTGCATCTAAAGAGGCCTGTGAAAGCTGCTGCTGCTGTTGCTGCACAGCGTACTAGCTTCCATACAGTGCAACACCCAGTGTCCTGTCTGTTAAGACGTGCTCCACATGCCTCTGCCTCTCCTGCATCTAAAGAGGCCTGTGAAAGCTGCTGCTGCTGTTGCTGCACAGCGTACTAGCTTCCATACAGTGCAAAACCCAGTGTCCTGTATATTAAGAGGTGCTCCAAATGCCTCTGCCTCTCCTGCATCTAAAGAGGCCTGTGACAGCTGCTGCTGCTGTTGCTGCACAGCATACTAGCTTCCATACAGTGCAACACCCAGTGTCCTGTATGCTAAGGGGTGCTCCACCTGTCTTTGCCTCTCCTGCATTTAAAGAGGCCTGTGAAAGCTGCTGCTGCTGTTGCTGCACAGCATACTAGCTTCCATACAGTGCAACACCCAGTGTCCTGTCTGTTAAGACGTGCTCCACATGTCTCTGCCTCTCCTGCATCTAAAGAGGCCTGTGAAAGCTGCTGCTGCTGTTGCTGCACAGCGTACTAGCTTCCATACAGTGCAACACCCAGTGCCCTGTATATTTAGGAGGTGCTCCACCTGCCTTTGCCTCTCCTGCATCTAAAGAGGCCTGTGAAAGCTGCTGCTGCTGTTGCTGCACAGCGTACTAGCTTCCATACAGTGCAACACCCAGTGTCCTGTCTGTTAAGACGTGCTCCACATGCCTCTGCCTCTCCTGCATCTAAAGAGGCATGTGAAAGCTGCTGCTGCTGTTGCTGCACAGCGTACTAGCTTCCATACAGTGCAAAACCCAGTGTCCTGTATATTAAGAGGTGCTCCACATGCCTCTGCCTCTCCTGCATCTAAAGAGGCCTGTGACAGCTGCTGCTGCTGTTGCTGCACAGCATACTAGCTTCCATACAGTGCAACACCCAGTGTCCTGTATGCTAAGGGGTGCTCCACCTGTCTTTGCCTCTCCTGCATTTAAAGAGGCCTGTGAAAGCTGCTGCTGCTGTTGCTGCACAGCATACTAGCTTCCATACAGTGCAACACCCAGTGTCCTGTCTGTTAAGACGTGCTCCACATGTCTCTGCCTCTCCTGCATCTAAAGAGGCCTGTGACAGCTGCTGCTGCTGTTGCTGCACAGCATACTAGCTTCCATACAGTGCAACACCCAGTGTCCTGTATATTTAGGAGGTGCTCCACCTGCCTTTGCCTCTCCTGCATCTAAAGAGGCCTGTGAAAGCTGCTGCTGCTGTTGCTGCACAGCGTACTAGCTTCCATACAGTGCAACACCCAGTGCCCTGTATATTTAGGAGGTGCTCCACCTGCCTTTGCCTCTCCTGCATCTAAAGAGGCCTGTGAAAGCTGCTGCTGCTGTTGCTGCACAGCGTACTAGCTTCCATACAGTGCAACACCCAGTGTCCTGTCTGTTAAGACGTGCTCCACATGCCTCTGCCTCTCCTGCATCTAAAGAGGCCTGTGAAAGCTGCTGCTGCTGTTGCTGCACAGCGTACTAGCTTCCATACAGTGCAAAACCCAGTGTCCTGTATATTAAGAGGTGCTCCAAATGCCTCTGCCTCTCCTGCATCTAAAGAGGCCTGTGACAGCTGCTGCTGCTGTTGCTGCACAGCATACTAGCTTCCATACAGTGCAACACCCAGTGTCCTGTATGCTAAGGGGTGCTCCACCTGTCTTTGCCTCTCCTGCATTTAAAGAGGCCTGTGACAGCTGCTGCTGCTGTTGCTGCACAGCATACTAGCTTCCATACAGTGCAACACCCAGTGTCCTGTATGCTAAGGGGTGCTCCACCTGCCTCTGCCTCTCCTGCATCTAAAGAGGCCTGTGAAAGCTGCTGCTGCTGTTGCTGCACAGCGTACTAGCTTCCATACAGTGCAACACCCAGTGCCCTGTATATTTAGGAGGTGCTCCACCTGCCTTTGCCTCTCCTGCATCTAAAGAGGCCTGTGAAAGCTGCTGCTGCTGTTGCTGCACAGCGTACTAGCTTCCATACAGTGCAACACCCAGTGTCCTGTCTGTTAAGACGTGCTCCACATGCCTCTGCCTCTCCTGCATCTAAAGAGGCCTGTGAAAGCTGCTGCTGCTGTTGCTGCACAGCGTACTAGCTTCCATACAGTGCAAAACCCAGTGTCCTGTATATTAAGAGGTGCTCCAAATGCCTCTGCCTCTCCTGCATCTAAAGAGGCCTGTGACAGCTGCTGCTGCTGTTGCTGCACAGCATACTAGCTTCCATACAGTGCAACACCCAGTGTCCTGTATGCTAAGGGGTGCTCCACCTGTCTTTGCCTCTCCTGCATTTAAAGAGGCCTGTGACAGCTGCTGCTGCTGTTGCTGCACAGCATACTAGCTTCCATACAGTGCAACACCCAGTGTCCTGTATGCTAAGGGGTGCTCCACCTGCCTCTGCCTCTCCTGCATCTAAAGAGGCCTGTGAAAGCTGCTGCTGCTGTTGCTGCACAGCGTACTAGCTTCCATACAGTGCAACACCCAGTGCCCTGTATATTTAGGAGGTGCTCCACCTGCCTTTGCCTCTCCTGCATCTAAAGAGGCCTGTGAAAGCTGCTGCTGCTGTTGCTGCACAGCGTACTAGCTTCCATACAGTGCAACACCCAGTGTCCTGTCTGTTAAGACGTGCTCCACATGCCTCTGCCTCTCCTGCATCTAAAGAGGCCTGTGAAAGCTGCTGCTGCTGTTGCTGCACAGCGTACTAGCTTCCATACAGTGCAAAACCCAGTGTCCTGTATATTAAGAGGTGCTCCACCTGCCTTTGCCTCTCCTGCATCTAAAGAGGCCTGTGAAAGCTGCTGCTGCTGTTGCTGCACAGCGTACTAGCTTCCATACAGTGCAACACCCAGTGTCCTGTCTGTTAAGACGTGCTCCACATGCCTCTGCCTCTCCTGCATCTAAAGAGGCCTGTGAAAGCTGCTGCTGCTGTTGCTGCACAGTGTACTAGCTTCCATACAGTGCAAAACCCAGTGTCCTGTATATTAAGAGGTGCTCCAAATGCCTCTGCCTCTCCTGCATCTAAAGAGGCCTGTGACAGCTGCTGCTGCTGTTGCTGCACAGCATACTAGCTTCCATATAGTGCAACACCCAGTGTCCTGTATGCTAAGGGGTGCTCCACCTGTCTTTGCCTCTCCTGCATTTAAAGAGGCCTGTGACAGCTGCTGCTGCTGTTGCTGCACAGCATACTAGCTTCCATACAGTGCAACACCCAGTGTCCTGTCTGTTAAGACGTGCTCCACATGTCTCTGCCTCTCCTGCATCTAAAGAGGCCTGTGAAAGCTGCTGCTGCTGTTGCTGCACAGCGTACTAGCTTCCATACAGTGCAACACCCAGTGCCCTGTATATTTAGGAGGTGCTCCACCTGCCTTTGCCTCTCCTGCATCTAAAGAGGCCTGTGAAAGCTGCTGCTGCTGTTGCTGCACAGCGTACTAGCTTCCATACAGTGCAAAACCCAGTGTCCTGTATATTAAGAGGTGCTCCAAATGCCTCTGCCTCTCCTGCATCTAAAGAGGCCTGTGACAGCTGCTGCTGCTGTTGCTGCACAGCATACTAGCTTCCATACAGTGCAACACCCAGTGTCCTGTATGCTAAGGGGTGCTCCACCTGTCTTTGCCTCTCCTGCATTTTAAGAGGCCTGTGACAGCTGCTGCTGCTGTTGCTGCACAACATACTAGCTTCCATACAGTGCAACACCCAGTGTCCTGTATGCTAAGGGGTGCTCCACCTGTCTTTGCCTCTCCTGCATCTAAAGAGGCCTGTGAAAGCTGCTGCTGCTGTTGCTGCACAGCATACTAGCTTCCATACAGTGCAACACCCAGTGTCCTGTCTGTTAAGACGTGCTCCACATGTCTCTGCCTCTCCTGCATCTAAAGAGGCCTGTGACAGCTGCTGCTGCTGTTGCTGCACAGCATACTAGCTTCCATACAGTGCAACACCCAGTGTCCTGTATATTTAGGAGGTGCTCCACCTGCCTTTGCCTCTCCTGCATCTAAAGAGGCCTGTGAAAGCTGCTGCTGCTGTTGCTGCACAGCGTACTAGCTTCCATACAGTGCAACACCCAGTGCCCTGTATATTTAGGAGGTGCTCCACCTGCCTTTGCCTCTCCTGCATCTAAAGAGGCCTGTGAAAGCTGCTGCTGCTGTTGCTGCACAGCGTACTAGCTTCCATACAGTGCAACACCCAGTGTCCTGTCTGTTAAGACGTGCTCCACATGCCTCTGCCTCTCCTGCATCTAAAGAGGCCTGTGAAAGCTGCTGCTGCTGTTGCTGCACAGCGTACTAGCTTCCATACAGTGCAAAACCCAGTGTCCTGTATATTAAGAGGTGCTCCAAATGCCTCTGCCTCTCCTGCATCTAAAGAGGCCTGTGACAGCTGCTGCTGCTGTTGCTGCACAGCATACTAGCTTCCATACAGTGCAACACCCAGTGTCCTGTATGCTAAGGGGTGCTCCACCTGTCTTTGCCTCTCCTGCATTTAAAGAGGCCTGTGACAGCTGCTGCTGCTGTTGCTGCACAGCATACTAGCTTCCATACAGTGCAACACCCAGTGTCCTGTCTGTTAAGACGTGCTCCACATGTCTCTGCCTCTCCTGCATCTAAAGAGGCCTGTGAAAGCTGCTGCTGCTGTCGCTGCACAGCGTACTAGCTTCCATACAGTGCAACACCCAGTGCCCTGTATATTTAGGAGGTGCTCCACCTGCCTTTGCCTCTCCTGCATCTAAAGAGGCCTGTGAAAGCTGCTGCTGCTGTTGCTGCACAGCGTACTAGCTTCCATACAGTGCAACACCCAGTGTCCTGTCTGTTAAGACGTGCTCCACATGCCTCTGCCTCTCCTGCATCTAAAGAGGCCTGTGACAGCTGCTGCTGCTGTTGCTGCACAGCGTACTAGCTTCCATACAGTGCAAAACCCAGTGTCCTGTATATTAAGAGGTGCTCCAAATGCCTCTGCCTCTCCTGCATCTAAAGAGGCCTGTGACAGCTGCTGCTGCTGTTGCTGCACAGCATACTAGCTTCCATACAGTGCAACACCCAGTGTCCTGTATGCTAAGGGGTGCTCCACCTGTCTTTGCCTCTCCTGCATTTAAAGAGGCCTGTGACAGCTGCTGCTGCTGTTGCTGCACAGCATACTAGCTTCCATACAGTGCAACACCCAGTGTCCTGTCTGTTAAGACGTGCTCCACATGTCTCTGCCTCTCCTGCATCTAAAGAGGCCTGTGAAAGCTGCTGCTGCTGTTGCTGCACAGCGTACTAGCTTCCATACAGTGCAACACCCAGTGCCCTGTATATTTAGGAGGTGCTCCACCTGCCTTTGCCTCTCCTGCATCTAAAGAGGCCTGTGAAAGCTGCTGCTGCTGTTGCTGCACAGCGTACTAGCTTCCATACAGTGCAACACCCAGTGTCCTGTCTGTTAAGACGTGCTCCACATGCCTCTGCCTCTCCTGCATCTAAAGAGGCCTGTGAAAGCTGCTGCTGCTGTTGCTGCACAGCGTACTAGCTTCCATACAGTGCAAAACCCAGTGTCCTGTATATTAAGAGGTGCTCCACATGCCTCTGCCTCTCCTGCATCTAAAGAGGCCTGTGACAGCTGCTGCTGCTGTTGCTGCACAGCATACTAGCTTCCATACAGTGCAACACCCAGTGTCCTGTATGCTAAGGGGTGCTCCACCTGTCTTTGCCTCTCCTGCATTTAAAGAGGCCTGTGAAAGCTGCTGCTGCTGTTGCTGCACAGCATACTAGCTTCCATACAGTGCAACACCCAGTGTCCTGTCTGTTAAGACGTGCTCCACATGTCTCTGCCTCTCCTGCATCTAAAGAGGCCTGTGACAGCTGCTGCTGCTGTTGCTGCACAGCATACTAGCTTCCATACAGTGCAACACCCAGGGTCCTGTATATTTAGGAGGTGCTCCACCTGCCTTTGCCTCTCCTGCATCTAAAGAGGCCCGTGAAAGCTGCTGCTGCTGTTGCTGCACAGCGTACTAGCTTCCATACAGTGCAACACCCAGTGCCCTGTATATTTAGGAGGTGCTCCACCTGCCTTTGCCTCTCCTGCATCTAAAGAGGCCTGTGAAAGCTGCTGCTGCTGTTGCTGCACAGCGTACTAGCTTCCATACAGTGCAACACCCAGTGTCCTGTCTGTTAAGACGTGCTCCACATGCCTCTGCCTCTCCTGCATCTAAAGAGGCCTGTGAAAGCTGCTGCTGCTGTCGCTGCACAGCGTACTAGCTTCCATACAGTGCAACACCCAGTGCCCTGTATATTTAGGAGGTGCTCCACCTGCCTTTGCCTCTCCTGCATCTAAAGAGGCCTATGACAGCTGCTGCTGCTGTTGCTGCACAGCGTACTAGCTTCCATACAGTGCAACACCCAGTGTCCTGTCTGTTAAGACGTGCTCCACATGCCTCTGCCTCTCCTGCATCTAAAGAGGCCTGTGAAAGCTGCTGCTGCTGTTGCTGCACAGCGTACTAGCTTCCATACAGTGCAACACCCAGTGCCCTGTATATTTAGGAGGTGCTCCACCTGCCTTTGCCTCTCCTGCATCTAAAGAGGCCTGTGAAAGCTGCTGCTGCTGTTGCTGCACAGCGTACTAGCTTCCATACAGTGCAACACCCAGTGTCCTGTCTGTTAAGACGTGCTCCACATGCCTCTGCCTCTCCTGCATCTAAAGAGGCCTGTGACAGCTGCTGCTGCTGTTGCTGCACAGCGTACTAGCTTCCATACAGTGCAAAACCCAGTGTCCTGTATATTAAGAGGTGCTCCAAATGCCTCTGCCTCTCCTGCATCTAAAGAGGCCTGTGACAGCTGCTGCTGCTGTTGCTGCACAGCATACTAGCTTCCATACAGTGCAACACCCAGTGTCCTGTATGCTAAGGGGTGCTCCACCTGTCTTTGCCTCTCCTGCATTTAAAGAGGCCTGTGACAGCTGCTGCTGCTGTTGCTGCACAGCATACTAGCTTCCATACAGTGCAACACCCAGTGTCCTGTCTGTTAAGACGTGCTCCACATGTCTCTGCCTCTCCTGCATCTAAAGAGGCCTGTGAAAGCTGCTGCTGCTGTTGCTGCACAGCGTACTAGCTTCCATACAGTGCAACACCCAGTGCCCTGTATATTTAGGAGGTGCTCCACCTGCCTTTGCCTCTCCTGCATCTAAAGAGGCCTGTGAAAGCTGCTGCTGCTGTTGCTGCACAGCGTACTAGCTTCCATACAGTGCAACACCCAGTGTCCTGTCTGTTAAGACGTGCTCCACATGTCTCTGCCTCTCCTGCATCTAAAGAGGCCTGTGAAAGCTGCTGCTGCTGTCGCTGCACAGCGTACTAGCTTCCATACAGTGCAACACCCAGTGCCCTGTATATTTAGGAGGTGCTCCACCTGCCTTTGCCTCTCCTGCATCTAAAGAGGCCTGTGAAAGCTGCTGCTGCTGTTGCTGCACAGCGTACTAGCTTCCATACAGTGCAACACCCAGTGTCCTGTCTGTTAAGACGTGCTCCACATGCCTCTGCCTCTCCTGCATCTAAAGAGGCCTGTGACAGCTGCTGCTGCTGTTGCTGCACAGCGTACTAGCTTCCATACAGTGCAAAACCCAGTGTCCTGTATATTAAGAGGTGCTCCAAATGCCTCTGCCTCTCCTGCATCTAAAGAGGCCTGTGACAGCTGCTGCTGCTGTTGCTGCACAGCATACTAGCTTCCATACAGTGCAACACCCAGTGTCCTGTATGCTAAGGGGTGCTCCACCTGTCTTTGCCTCTCCTGCATTTAAAGAGGCCTGTGACAGCTGCTGCTGCTGTTGCTGCACAGCATACTAGCTTCCATACAGTGCAACACCCAGTGTCCTGTCTGTTAAGACGTGCTCCACATGTCTCTGCCTCTCCTGCATCTAAAGAGGCCTGTGAAAGCTGCTGCTGCTGTTGCTGCACAGCGTACTAGCTTCCATACAGTGCAACACCCAGTGCCCTGTATATTTAGGAGGTGCTCCACCTGCCTTTGCCTCTCCTGCATCTAAAGAGGCCTGTGAAAGCTGCTGCTGCTGTTGCTGCACAGCGTACTAGCTTCCATACAGTGCAACACCCAGTGTCCTGTCTGTTAAGACGTGCTCCACATGCCTCTGCCTCTCCTGCATCTAAAGAGGCCTGTGAAAGCTGCTGCTGCTGTTGCTGCACAGCGTACTAGCTTCCATACAGTGCAAAACCCAGTGTCCTGTATATTAAGAGGTGCTCCACATGCCTCTGCCTCTCCTGCATCTAAAGAGGCCTGTGACAGCTGCTGCTGCTGTTGCTGCACAGCATACTAGCTTCCATACAGTGCAACACCCAGTGTCCTGTATGCTAAGGGGTGCTCCACCTGTCTTTGCCTCTCCTGCATTTAAAGAGGCCTGTGAAAGCTGCTGCTGCTGTTGCTGCACAGCATACTAGCTTCCATACAGTGCAACACCCAGTGTCCTGTCTGTTAAGACGTGCTCCACATGTCTCTGCCTCTCCTGCATCTAAAGAGGCCTGTGACAGCTGCTGCTGCTGTTGCTGCACAGCATACTAGCTTCCATACAGTGCAACACCCAGGGTCCTGTATATTTAGGAGGTGCTCCACCTGCCTTTGCCTCTCCTGCATCTAAAGAGGCCCGTGAAAGCTGCTGCTGCTGTTGCTGCACAGCGTACTAGCTTCCATACAGTGCAACACCCAGTGCCCTGTATATTTAGGAGGTGCTCCACCTGCCTTTGCCTCTCCTGCATCTAAAGAGGCCTGTGAAAGCTGCTGCTGCTGTTGCTGCACAGCGTACTAGCTTCCATACAGTGCAACACCCAGTGTCCTGTCTGTTAAGACGTGCTCCACATGCCTCTGCCTCTCCTGCATCTAAAGAGGCCTGTGAAAGCTGCTGCTGCTGTCGCTGCACAGCGTACTAGCTTCCATACAGTGCAACACCCAGTGCCCTGTATATTTAGGAGGTGCTCCACCTGCCTTTGCCTCTCCTGCATCTAAAGAGGCCTATGACAGCTGCTGCTGCTGTTGCTGCACAGCGTACTAGCTTCCATACAGTGCAACACCCAGTGTCCTGTCTGTTAAGACGTGCTCCACATGCCTCTGCCTCTCCTGCATCTAAAGAGGCCTGTGAAAGCTGCTGCTGCTGTTGCTGCACAGCGTACTAGCTTCCATACAGTGCAACACCCAGTGCCCTGTATATTTAGGAGGTGCTCCACCTGCCTTTGCCTCTCCTGCATCTAAAGAGGCCTGTGAAAGCTGCTGCTGCTGTTGCTGCACAGCGTACTAGCTTCCATACAGTGCAACACCCAGTGTCCTGTCTGTTAAGACGTGCTCCACATGCCTCTGCCTCTCCTGCATCTAAAGAGGCCTGTGACAGCTGCTGCTGCTGTTGCTGCACAGCGTACTAGCTTCCATACAGTGCAAAACCCAGTGTCCTGTATATTAAGAGGTGCTCCAAATGCCTCTGCCTCTCCTGCATCTAAAGAGGCCTGTGACAGCTGCTGCTGCTGTTGCTGCACAGCATACTAGCTTCCATACAGTGCAACACCCAGTGTCCTGTATGCTAAGGGGTGCTCCACCTGTCTTTGCCTCTCCTGCATTTAAAGAGGCCTGTGACAGCTGCTGCTGCTGTTGCTGCACAGCATACTAGCTTCCATACAGTGCAACACCCAGTGTCCTGTCTGTTAAGACGTGCTCCACATGTCTCTGCCTCTCCTGCATCTAAAGAGGCCTGTGAAAGCTGCTGCTGCTGTTGCTGCACAGCGTACTAGCTTCCATACAGTGCAACACCCAGTGCCCTGTATATTTAGGAGGTGCTCCACCTGCCTTTGCCTCTCCTGCATCTAAAGAGGCCTGTGAAAGCTGCTGCTGCTGTTGCTGCACAGCGTACTAGCTTCCATACAGTGCAACACCCAGTGTCCTGTCTGTTAAGACGTGCTCCACATGCCTCTGCCTCTCCTGCATCTAAAGAGGCCTGTGAAAGCTGCTGCTGCTGTTGCTGCACAGCGTACTAGCTTCCATACAGTGCAAAACCCAGTGTCCTGTCTGTTAAGACGTGCTCCACATGCCTCTGCCTCTCCTGCATCTAAAGAGGCCTGTGACAGCTGCTGCTGCTGTTGCTGCACAGCATACTAGCTTCCATACAGTGCAACACCCAGTGTCCTGTATGCTAAGGGGTGCTCCACCTGTCTTTGCCTCTCCTGCATTTAAAGAGGCCTGTGAAAGCTGCTGCTGCTGTTGCTGCACAGCATACTAGCTTCCATACAGTGCAACACCCAGTGTCCTGTCTGTTAAGACGTGCTCCACATGTCTCTGCCTCTCCTGCATCTAAAGAGGCCTGTGACAGCTGCTGCTGCTGTTGCTGCACAGCATACTAGCTTCCATACAGTGCAACACCCAGGGTCCTGTATATTTAGGAGGTGCTCCACCTGCCTTTGCCTCTCCTGCATCTAAAGAGGCCCGTGAAAGCTGCTGCTGCTGTTGCTGCACAGCGTACTAGCTTCCATACAGTGCAACACCCAGTGCCCTGTATATTTAGGAGGTGCTCCACCTGCCTTTGCCTCTCCTGCATCTAAAGAGGCCTGTGAAAGCTGCTGCTGCTGTTGCTGCACAGCGTACTAGCTTCCATACAGTGCAACACCCAGTGTCCTGTCTGTTAAGACGTGCTCCACATGCCTCTGCCTCTCCTGCATCTAAAGAGGCCTGTGAAAGCTGCTGCTGCTGTCGCTGCACAGCGTACTAGCTTCCATACAGTGCAACACCCAGTGCCCTGTATATTTAGGAGGTGCTCCACCTGCCTTTGCCTCTCCTGCATCTAAAGAGGCCTGTGACAGCTGCTGCTGCTGTTGCTGCACAGCGTACTAGCTTCCATACAGTGCAACACCCAGTGTCCTGTCTGTTAAGACGTGCTCCACATGCCTCTGCCTCTCCTGCATCTAAAGAGGCCTGTGAAAGCTGCTGCTGCTGTTGCTGCACAGCGTACTAGCTTCCATACAGTGCAACACCCAGTGCCCTGTATATTTAGGAGGTGCTCCACCTGCCTTTGCCTCTCCTGCATCTAAAGAGGCCTGTGAAAGCTGCTGCTGCTGTTGCTGCACAGCGTACTAGCTTCCATACAGTGCAACACCCAGTGTCCTGTCTGTTAAGACGTGCTCCACATGCCTCTGCCTCTCCTGCATCTAAAGAGGCCTGTGACAGCTGCTGCTGCTGTTGCTACACAGCGTACTAGCTTCCATACAGTGCAAAACCCAGTGTCCTGTATATTAAGAGGTGCTCCAAATGCCTCTGCCTCTCCTGCATCTAAAGAGGCCTGTGACAGCTGCTGCTGCTGTTGCTGCACAGCATACTAGCTTCCATACAGTGCAACACCCAGTGTCCTGTATGCTAAGGGGTGCTCCACCTGTCTTTGCCTCTCCTGCATTTAAAGAGGCCTGTGACAGCTGCTGCTGCTGTTGCTGCACAGCATACTAGCTTCCATACAGTGCAACACCCAGTGTCCTGTCTGTTAAGACGTGCTCCACATGTCTCTGCCTCTCCTGCATCTAAAGAGGCCTGTGAAAGCTGCTGCTGCTGTTGCTGCACAGCGTACTAGCTTCCATACAGTGCAACACCCAGTGCCCTGTATATTTAGGAGGTGCTCCACCTGCCTTTGCCTCTCCTGCATCTAAAGAGGCCTGTGAAAGCTGCTGCTGCTGTTGCTGCACAGCGTACTAGCTTCCATACAGTGCAACACCCAGTGTCCTGTCTGTTAAGACGTGCTCCACATGCCTCTGCCTCTCCTGCATCTAAAGAGGCCTGTGAAAGCTGCTGCTGCTGTTGCTGCACAGCGTACTAGCTTCCATACAGTGCAAAACCCAGTGTCCTGTCTGTTAAGACGTGCTCCACATGCCTCTGCCTCTCCTGCATCTAAAGAGGCCTGTGACAGCTGCTGCTGCTGTTGCTGCACAGCATACTAGCTTCCATACAGTGCAACACCCAGTGCCCTGTATATTTAGGAGGTGCTCCACCTGCCTTTGCCTCTCCTGCATCTAAAGAGGCCTGTGACAGCTGCTGCTGCTGTTGCTGCACAGCGTACTAGCTTCCATACAGTGCAACACCCAGTGTCCTGTCTGTTAAGACGTGCTCCACATGCCTCTGCCTCTCCTGCATCTAAAGAGGCCTGTGAAAGCTGCTGCTGCTGTTGCTGCACAGCGTACTAGCTTCCATACAGTGCAAAACCCAGTGTCCTGTATATTAAGAGGTGCTCCAAATGCCTCTGCCTCTCCTGCATCTAAAGAGGCCTGTGACAGCTGCTGCTGCTGTTGCTGCACAGCATACTAGCTTCCATACAGTGCAACACCCAGTGTCCTGTATGCTAAGGGGTGCTCCACCTGTCTTTGCCTCTCCTGCATTTAAAGAGGCCTGTGACAGCTGCTGCTGCTGTTGCTGCACAGCATACTAGCTTCCATACAGTGCAACACCCAGTGTCCTGTCTGTTAAGACGTGCTCCACATGTCTCTGCCTCTCCTGCATCTAAAGAGGCCTGTGAAAGCTGCTGCTGCTGTTGCTGCACAGCGTACTAGCTTCCATACAGTGCAACACCCAGTGCCCTGTATATTTAGGAGGTGCTCCACCTGCCTTTGCCTCTCCTGCATCTAAAGAGGCCTGTGAAAGCTGCTGCTGCTGTTGCTGCACAGCGTACTAGCTTCCATACAGTGCAACACCCAGTGTCCTGTCTGTTAAGACGTGCTCCACATGCCTCTGCCTCTCCTGCATCTAAAGAGGCCTGTGAAAGCTGCTGCTGCTGTTGCTGCACAGCGTACTAGCTTCCATACAGTGCAAAACCCAGTGTCCTGTATATTAAGAGGTGCTCCACATGCCTCTGCCTCTCCTGCATCTAAAGAGGCCTGTGACAGCTGCTGCTGCTGTTGCTGCACAGCATACTAGCTTCCATACAGTGCAACACCCAGTGTCCTGTATGCTAAGGGGTGCTCCACCTGTCTTTGCCTCTCCTGCATTTAAAGAGGCCTGTGAAAGCTGCTGCTGCTGTTGCTGCACAGCATACTAGCTTCCATACAGTGCAACACCCAGTGTCCTGTCTGTTAAGACGTGCTCCACATGTCTCTGCCTCTCCTGCATCTAAAGAGGCCTGTGAAAGCTGCTGCTGCTGTTGCTGCACAGCATACTAGCTTCCATACAGTGCAACACCCAGTGTCCTGTATATTTAGGAGGTGCTCCACCTGCCTTTGCCTCTCCTGCATCTAAAGAGGCCCGTGAAAGCTGCTGCTGCTGTTGCTGCACAGCGTACTAGCTTCCATACAGTGCAACACCCAGTGCCCTGTATATTTAGGAGGTGCTCCACCTGCCTTTGCCTCTCCTGCATCTAAAGAGGCCTGTGAAAGCTGCTGCTGCTGTTGCTGCACAGCGTACTAGCTTCCATACAGTGCAACACCCAGTGTCCTGTCTGTTAAGACGTGCTCCACATGCCTCTGCCTCTCCTGCATCTAAAGAGGCCTGTGAAAGCTGCTGCTGCTGTCGCTGCACAGCGTACTAGCTTCCATACAGTGCAACACCCAGTGCCCTGTATATTTAGGAGGTGCTCCACCTGCCTTTGCCTCTCCTGCATCTAAAGAGGCCTGTGAAAGCTGCTGCTGCTGTTGCTGCACAGCGTACTAGCTTCCATACAGTGCAACACCCAGTGTCCTGTCTGTTAAGACGTGCTCCACATGCCTCTGCCTCTCCTGCATCTAAAGAGGCCTGTGAAAGCTGCTGCTGCTGTTGCTGCACAGCGTACTAGCTTCCATACAGTGCAAAACCCAGTGTCCTGTATATTAAGAGGTGCTCCAAATGCCTCTGCCTCTCCTGCATCTAAAGAGGCCTGTGACAGCTGCTGCTGCTGTTGCTGCACAGCATACTAGCTTCCATACAGTGCAACACCCAGTGTCCTGTATGCTAAGGGGTGCTCCACCTGTCTTTGCCTCTCCTGCATTTAAAGAGGCCTGTGAAAGCTGCTGCTGCTGTTGCTGCACAGCATACTAGCTTCCATACAGTGCAACACCCAGTGTCCTGTCTGTTAAGACGTGCTCCACATGTCTCTGCCTCTCCTGCATCTAAAGAGGCCTGTGAAAGCTGCTGCTGCTGTTGCTGCACAGCGTACTAGCTTCCATACAGTGCAACACCCAGTGCCCTGTATATTTAGGAGGTGCTCCACCTGCCTTTGCCTCTCCTGCATCTAAAGAGGCCTGTGAAAGCTGCTGCTGCTGTTGCTGCACAGCGTACTAGCTTCCATACAGTGCAACACCCAGTGTCCTGTCTGTTAAGACGTGCTCCACATGCCTCTGCCTCTCCTGCATCTAAAGAGGCCTGTGAAAGCTGCTGCTGCTGTTGCTGCACAGCGTACTAGCTTCCATACAGTGCAAAACCCAGTGTCCTGTATATTAAGAGGTGCTCCACATGCCTCTGCCTCTCCTGCATCTAAAGAGGCCTGTGACAGCTGCTGCTGCTGTTGCTGCACAGCATACTAGCTTCCATACAGTGCAACACCCAGTGTCCTGTATGCTAAGGGGTGCTCCACCTGTCTTTGCCTCTCCTGCATTTAAAGAGGCCTGTGAAAGCTGCTGCTGCTGTTGCTGCACAGCATACTAGCTTCCATACAGTGCAACACCCAGTGTCCTGTCTGTTAAGACGTGCTCCACATGTCTCTGCCTCTCCTGCATCTAAAGAGGCCTGTGACAGCTGCTGCTGCTGTTGCTGCACAGCATACTAGCTTCCATACAGTGCAACACCCAGTGTCCTGTATATTTAGGAGGTGCTCCACCTGCCTTTGCCTCTCCTGCATCTAAAGAGGCCTGTGAAAGCTGCTGCTGCTGTTGCTGCACAGCGTACTAGCTTCCATACAGTGCAACACCCAGTGCCCTGTATATTTAGGAGGTGCTCCACCTGCCTTTGCCTCTCCTGCATCTAAAGAGGCCTGTGAAAGCTGCTGCTGCTGTTGCTGCACAGCGTACTAGCTTCCATACAGTGCAACACCCAGTGTCCTGTCTGTTAAGACGTGCTCCACATGCCTCTGCCTCTCCTGCATCTAAAGAGGCCTGTGAAAGCTGCTGCTGCTGTTGCTGCACAGCGTACTAGCTTCCATACAGTGCAAAACCCAGTGTCCTGTATATTAAGAGGTGCTCCAAATGCCTCTGCCTCTCCTGCATCTAAAGAGGCCTGTGACAGCTGCTGCTGCTGTTGCTGCACAGCATACTAGCTTCCATACAGTGCAACACCCAGTGTCCTGTATGCTAAGGGGTGCTCCACCTGTCTTTGCCTCTCCTGCATTTAAAGAGGCCTGTGACAGCTGCTGCTGCTGTTGCTGCACAGCATACTAGCTTCCATACAGTGCAACACCCAGTGTCCTGTATGCTAAGGGGTGCTCCACCTGCCTCTGCCTCTCCTGCATCTAAAGAGGCCTGTGAAAGCTGCTGCTGCTGTTGCTGCACAGCGTACTAGCTTCCATACAGTGCAACACCCAGTGCCCTGTATATTTAGGAGGTGCTCCACCTGCCTTTGCCTCTCCTGCATCTAAAGAGGCCTGTGAAAGCTGCTGCTGCTGTTGCTGCACAGCGTACTAGCTTCCATACAGTGCAACACCCAGTGTCCTGTCTGTTAAGACGTGCTCCACATGCCTCTGCCTCTCCTGCATCTAAAGAGGCCTGTGAAAGCTGCTGCTGCTGTTGCTGCACAGCGTACTAGCTTCCATACAGTGCAAAACCCAGTGTCCTGTATATTAAGAGGTGCTCCACCTGCCTTTGCCTCTCCTGCATCTAAAGAGGCCTGTGAAAGCTGCTGCTGCTGTTGCTGCACAGCGTACTAGCTTCCATACAGTGCAACACCCAGTGTCCTGTCTGTTAAGACGTGCTCCACATGCCTCTGCCTCTCCTGCATCTAAAGAGGCCTGTGAAAGCTGCTGCTGCTGTTGCTGCACAGTGTACTAGCTTCCATACAGTGCAAAACCCAGTGTCCTGTATATTAAGAGGTGCTCCAAATGCCTCTGCCTCTCCTGCATCTAAAGAGGCCTGTGACAGCTGCTGCTGCTGTTGCTGCACAGCATACTAGCTTCCATACAGTGCAACACCCAGTGTCCTGTATGCTAAGGGGTGCTCCACCTGTCTTTGCCTCTCCTGCATTTAAAGAGGCCTGTGACAGCTGCTGCTGCTGTTGCTGCACAGCATACTAGCTTCCATACAGTGCAACACCCAGTGTCCTGTCTGTTAAGACGTGCTCCACATGTCTCTGCCTCTCCTGCATCTAAAGAGGCCTGTGAAAGCTGCTGCTGCTGTTGCTGCACAGCGTACTAGCTTCCATACAGTGCAACACCCAGTGCCCTGTATATTTAGGAGGTGCTCCACCTGCCTTTGCCTCTCCTGCATCTAAAGAGGCCTGTGAAAGCTGCTGCTGCTGTTGCTGCACAGCGTACTAGCTTCCATACAGTGCAAAACCCAGTGTCCTGTATATTAAGAGGTGCTCCAAATGCCTCTGCCTCTCCTGCATCTAAAGAGGCCTGTGACAGCTGCTGCTGCTGTTGCTGCACAGCATACTAGCTTCCATACAGTGCAACACCCAGTGTCCTGTATGCTAAGGGGTGCTCCACCTGTCTTTGCCTCTCCTGCATTTTAAGAGGCCTGTGACAGCTGCTGCTGCTGTTGCTGCACAACATACTAGCTTCCATACAGTGCAACACCCAGTGTCCTGTATGCTAAGGGGTGCTCCACCTGTCTTTGCCTCTCCTGCATCTAAAGAGGCCTGTGAAAGCTGCTGCTGCTGTTGCTGCACAGCATACTAGCTTCCATACAGTGCAACACCCAGTGTCCTGTCTGTTAAGACGTGCTCCACATGTCTCTGCCTCTCCTGCATCTAAAGAGGCCTGTGACAGCTGCTGCTGCTGTTGCTGCACAGCATACTAGCTTCCATACAGTGCAACACCCAGTGTCCTGTATATTTAGGAGGTGCTCCACCTGCCTTTGCCTCTCCTGCATCTAAAGAGGCCTGTGAAAGCTGCTGCTGCTGTTGCTGCACAGCGTACTAGCTTCCATACAGTGCAACACCCAGTGCCCTGTATATTTAGGAGGTGCTCCACCTGCCTTTGCCTCTCCTGCATCTAAAGAGGCCTGTGAAAGCTGCTGCTGCTGTTGCTGCACAGCGTACTAGCTTCCATACAGTGCAACACCCAGTGTCCTGTCTGTTAAGACGTGCTCCACATGCCTCTGCCTCTCCTGCATCTAAAGAGGCCTGTGAAAGCTGCTGCTGCTGTTGCTGCACAGCGTACTAGCTTCCATACAGTGCAAAACCCAGTGTCCTGTATATTAAGAGGTGCTCCAAATGCCTCTGCCTCTCCTGCATCTAAAGAGGCCTGTGACAGCTGCTGCTGCTGTTGCTGCACAGCATACTAGCTTCCATACAGTGCAACACCCAGTGTCCTGTATGCTAAGGGGTGCTCCACCTGTCTTTGCCTCTCCTGCATTTAAAGAGGCCTGTGACAGCTGCTGCTGCTGTTGCTGCACAGCATACTAGCTTCCATACAGTGCAACACCCAGTGTCCTGTCTGTTAAGACGTGCTCCACATGTCTCTGCCTCTCCTGCATCTAAAGAGGCCTGTGAAAGCTGCTGCTGCTGTCGCTGCACAGCGTACTAGCTTCCATACAGTGCAACACCCAGTGCCCTGTATATTTAGGAGGTGCTCCACCTGCCTTTGCCTCTCCTGCATCTAAAGAGGCCTGTGAAAGCTGCTGCTGCTGTTGCTGCACAGCGTACTAGCTTCCATACAGTGCAACACCCAGTGTCCTGTCTGTTAAGACGTGCTCCACATGCCTCTGCCTCTCCTGCATCTAAAGAGGCCTGTGACAGCTGCTGCTGCTGTTGCTGCACAGCGTACTAGCTTCCATACAGTGCAAAACCCAGTGTCCTGTATATTAAGAGGTGCTCCAAATGCCTCTGCCTCTCCTGCATCTAAAGAGGCCTGTGACAGCTGCTGCTGCTGTTGCTGCACAGCATACTAGCTTCCATACAGTGCAACACCCAGTGTCCTGTATGCTAAGGGGTGCTCCACCTGTCTTTGCCTCTCCTGCATTTAAAGAGGCCTGTGACAGCTGCTGCTGCTGTTGCTGCACAGCATACTAGCTTCCATACAGTGCAACACCCAGTGTCCTGTCTGTTAAGACGTGCTCCACATGTCTCTGCCTCTCCTGCATCTAAAGAGGCCTGTGAAAGCTGCTGCTGCTGTTGCTGCACAGCGTACTAGCTTCCATACAGTGCAACACCCAGTGCCCTGTATATTTAGGAGGTGCTCCACCTGCCTTTGCCTCTCCTGCATCTAAAGAGGCCTGTGAAAGCTGCTGCTGCTGTTGCTGCACAGCGTACTAGCTTCCATACAGTGCAACACCCAGTGTCCTGTCTGTTAAGACGTGCTCCACATGCCTCTGCCTCTCCTGCATCTAAAGAGGCCTGTGAAAGCTGCTGCTGCTGTTGCTGCACAGCGTACTAGCTTCCATACAGTGCAAAACCCAGTGTCCTGTATATTAAGAGGTGCTCCACATGCCTCTGCCTCTCCTGCATCTAAAGAGGCCTGTGACAGCTGCTGCTGCTGTTGCTGCACAGCATACTAGCTTCCATACAGTGCAACACCCAGTGTCCTGTATGCTAAGGGGTGCTCCACCTGTCTTTGCCTCTCCTGCATTTAAAGAGGCCTGTGAAAGCTGCTGCTGCTGTTGCTGCACAGCATACTAGCTTCCATACAGTGCAACACCCAGTGTCCTGTCTGTTAAGACGTGCTCCACATGTCTCTGCCTCTCCTGCATCTAAAGAGGCCTGTGACAGCTGCTGCTGCTGTTGCTGCACAGCATACTAGCTTCCATACAGTGCAACACCCAGGGTCCTGTATATTTAGGAGGTGCTCCACCTGCCTTTGCCTCTCCTGCATCTAAAGAGGCCCGTGAAAGCTGCTGCTGCTGTTGCTGCACAGCGTACTAGCTTCCATACAGTGCAACACCCAGTGCCCTGTATATTTAGGAGGTGCTCCACCTGCCTTTGCCTCTCCTGCATCTAAAGAGGCCTGTGAAAGCTGCTGCTGCTGTTGCTGCACAGCGTACTAGCTTCCATACAGTGCAACACCCAGTGTCCTGTCTGTTAAGACGTGCTCCACATGCCTCTGCCTCTCCTGCATCTAAAGAGGCCTGTGAAAGCTGCTGCTGCTGTCGCTGCACAGCGTACTAGCTTCCATACAGTGCAACACCCAGTGCCCTGTATATTTAGGAGGTGCTCCACCTGCCTTTGCCTCTCCTGCATCTAAAGAGGCCTGTGACAGCTGCTGCTGCTGTTGCTGCACAGCGACTAGCTTCCATACAGTGCAACACCCAGTGTCCTGTCTGTTAAGACGTGCTCCACATGCCTCTGCCTCTCCTGCATCTAAAGAGGCCTGTGAAAGCTGCTGCTGCTGTTGCTGCACAGCGTACTAGCTTCCATACAGTGCAAAACCCAGTGTCCTGTATATTAAGAGGTGCTCCAAATGCCTCTGCCTCTCCTGCATCTAAAGAGGCCTGTGACAGCTGCTGCTGCTGTTGCTGCACAGCATACTAGCTTCCATACAGTGCAACACCCAGTGTCCTGTATGCTAAGGGGTGCTCCACCTGTCTTTGCCTCTCCTGCATTTAAAGAGGCCTGTGACAGCTGCTGCTGCTGTTGCTGCACAGCATACTAGCTTCCATACAGTGCAACACCCAGTGTCCTGTCTGTTAAGACGTGCTCCACATGTCTCTGCCTCTCCTGCATCTAAAGAGGCCTGTGAAAGCTGCTGCTGCTGTTGCTGCACAGCGTACTAGCTTCCATACAGTGCAACACCCAGTGCCCTGTATATTTAGGAGGTGCTCCACCTGCCTTTGCCTCTCCTGCATCTAAAGAGGCCTGTGAAAGCTGCTGCTGCTGTTGCTGCACAGCGTACTAGCTTCCATACAGTGCAACACCCAGTGTCCTGTCTGTTAAGACGTGCTCCACATGCCTCTGCCTCTCCTGCATCTAAAGAGGCCTGTGAAAGCTGCTGCTGCTGTTGCTGCACAGCGTACTAGCTTCCATACAGTGCAAAACCCAGTGTCCTGTATATTAAGAGGTGCTCCACATGCCTCTGCCTCTCCTGCATCTAAAGAGGCCTGTGACAGCTGCTGCTGCTGTTGCTGCACAGCATACTAGCTTCCATACAGTGCAACACCCAGTGTCCTGTATGCTAAGGGGTGCTCCACCTGTCTTTGCCTCTCCTGCATTTAAAGAGGCCTGTGAAAGCTGCTGCTGCTGTTGCTGCACAGCATACTAGCTTCCATACAGTGCAACACCCAGTGTCCTGTCTGTTAAGACGTGCTCCACATGTCTCTGCCTCTCCTGCATCTAAAGAGGCCTGTGAAAGCTGCTGCTGCTGTTGCTGCACAGCATACTAGCTTCCATACAGTGCAACACCCAGTGTCCTGTATATTTAGGAGGTGCTCCACCTGCCTTTGCCTCTCCTGCATCTAAAGAGGCCCGTGAAAGCTGCTGCTGCTGTTGCTGCACAGCGTACTAGCTTCCATACAGTGCAACACCCAGTGCCCTGTATATTTAGGAGGTGCTCCACCTGCCTTTGCCTCTCCTGCATCTAAAGAGGCCTGTGAAAGCTGCTGCTGCTGTTGCTGCACAGCGTACTAGCTTCCATACAGTGCAACACCCAGTGTCCTGTCTGTTAAGACGTGCTCCACATGCCTCTGCCTCTCCTGCATCTAAAGAGGCCTGTGAAAGCTGCTGCTGCTGTCGCTGCACAGCGTACTAGCTTCCATACAGTGCAACACCCAGTGCCCTGTATATTTAGGAGGTGCTCCACCTGCCTTTGCCTCTCCTGCATCTAAAGAGGCCTGTGAAAGCTGCTGCTGCTGTTGCTGCACAGCGTACTAGCTTCCATACAGTGCAACACCCAGTGTCCTGTCTGTTAAGACGTGCTCCACATGCCTCTGCCTCTCCTGCATCTAAAGAGGCCTGTGAAAGCTGCTGCTGCTGTTGCTGCACAGCGTACTAGCTTCCATACAGTGCAAAACCCAGTGTCCTGTATATTAAGAGGTGCTCCAAATGCCTCTGCCTCTCCTGCATCTAAAGAGGCCTGTGACAGCTGCTGCTGCTGTTGCTGCACAGCATACTAGCTTCCATACAGTGCAACACCCAGTGTCCTGTATGCTAAGGGGTGCTCCACCTGTCTTTGCCTCTCCTGCATTTAAAGAGGCCTGTGAAAGCTGCTGCTGCTGTTGCTGCACAGCATACTAGCTTCCATACAGTGCAACACCCAGTGTCCTGTCTGTTAAGACGTGCTCCACATGTCTCTGCCTCTCCTGCATCTAAAGAGGCCTGTGAAAGCTGCTGCTGCTGTTGCTGCACAGCGTACTAGCTTCCATACAGTGCAACACCCAGTGCCCTGTATATTTAGGAGGTGCTCCACCTGCCTTTGCCTCTCCTGCATCTAAAGAGGCCTGTGAAAGCTGCTGCTGCTGTTGCTGCACAGCGTACTAGCTTCCATACAGTGCAACACCCAGTGTCCTGTCTGTTAAGACGTGCTCCACATGCCTCTGCCTCTCCTGCATCTAAAGAGGCCTGTGAAAGCTGCTGCTGCTGTTGCTGCACAGCGTACTAGCTTCCATACAGTGCAAAACCCAGTGTCCTGTATATTAAGAGGTGCTCCACATGCCTCTGCCTCTCCTGCATCTAAAGAGGCCTGTGACAGCTGCTGCTGCTGTTGCTGCACAGCATACTAGCTTCCATACAGTGCAACACCCAGTGTCCTGTATGCTAAGGGGTGCTCCACCTGTCTTTGCCTCTCCTGCATTTAAAGAGGCCTGTGAAAGCTGCTGCTGCTGTTGCTGCACAGCATACTAGCTTCCATACAGTGCAACACCCAGTGTCCTGTCTGTTAAGACGTGCTCCACATGTCTCTGCCTCTCCTGCATCTAAAGAGGCCTGTGACAGCTGCTGCTGCTGTTGCTGCACAGCATACTAGCTTCCATACAGTGCAACACCCAGTGTCCTGTATATTTAGGAGGTGCTCCACCTGCCTTTGCCTCTCCTGCATCTAAAGAGGCCTGTGAAAGCTGCTGCTGCTGTTGCTGCACAGCGTACTAGCTTCCATACAGTGCAACACCCAGTGCCCTGTATATTTAGGAGGTGCTCCACCTGCCTTTGCCTCTCCTGCATCTAAAGAGGCCTGTGAAAGCTGCTGCTGCTGTTGCTGCACAGCGTACTAGCTTCCATACAGTGCAACACCCAGTGTCCTGTCTGTTAAGACGTGCTCCACATGCCTCTGCCTCTCCTGCATCTAAAGAGGCCTGTGAAAGCTGCTGCTGCTGTTGCTGCACAGCGTACTAGCTTCCATACAGTGCAAAACCCAGTGTCCTGTATATTAAGAGGTGCTCCAAATGCCTCTGCCTCTCCTGCATCTAAAGAGGCCTGTGACAGCTGCTGCTGCTGTTGCTGCACAGCATACTAGCTTCCATACAGTGCAACACCCAGTGTCCTGTATGCTAAGGGGTGCTCCACCTGTCTTTGCCTCTCCTGCATTTAAAGAGGCCTGTGACAGCTGCTGCTGCTGTTGCTGCACAGCATACTAGCTTCCATACAGTGCAACACCCAGTGTCCTGTATGCTAAGGGGTGCTCCACCTGCCTCTGCCTCTCCTGCATCTAAAGAGGCCTGTGAAAGCTGCTGCTGCTGTTGCTGCACAGCGTACTAGCTTCCATACAGTGCAACACCCAGTGCCCTGTATATTTAGGAGGTGCTCCACCTGCCTTTGCCTCTCCTGCATCTAAAGAGGCCTGTGAAAGCTGCTGCTGCTGTTGCTGCACAGCGTACTAGCTTCCATACAGTGCAACACCCAGTGTCCTGTCTGTTAAGACGTGCTCCACATGCCTCTGCCTCTCCTGCATCTAAAGAGGCCTGTGAAAGCTGCTGCTGCTGTTGCTGCACAGCGTACTAGCTTCCATACAGTGCAAAACCCAGTGTCCTGTATATTAAGAGGTGCTCCACCTGCCTTTGCCTCTCCTGCATCTAAAGAGGCCTGTGAAAGCTGCTGCTGCTGTTGCTGCACAGCGTACTAGCTTCCATACAGTGCAACACCCAGTGTCCTGTCTGTTAAGACGTGCTCCACATGCCTCTGCCTCTCCTGCATCTAAAGAGGCCTGTGAAAGCTGCTGCTGCTGTTGCTGCACAGTGTACTAGCTTCCATACAGTGCAAAACCCAGTGTCCTGTATATTAAGAGGTGCTCCAAATGCCTCTGCCTCTCCTGCATCTAAAGAGGCCTGTGACAGCTGCTGCTGCTGTTGCTGCACAGCATACTAGCTTCCATACAGTGCAACACCCAGTGTCCTGTATGCTAAGGGGTGCTCCACCTGTCTTTGCCTCTCCTGCATTTAAAGAGGCCTGTGACAGCTGCTGCTGCTGTTGCTGCACAGCATACTAGCTTCCATACAGTGCAACACCCAGTGTCCTGTCTGTTAAGACGTGCTCCACATGTCTCTGCCTCTCCTGCATCTAAAGAGGCCTGTGAAAGCTGCTGCTGCTGTTGCTGCACAGCGTACTAGCTTCCATACAGTGCAACACCCAGTGCCCTGTATATTTAGGAGGTGCTCCACCTGCCTTTGCCTCTCCTGCATCTAAAGAGGCCTGTGAAAGCTGCTGCTGCTGTTGCTGCACAGCGTACTAGCTTCCATACAGTGCAACACCCAGTGTCCTGTCTGTTAAGACGTGCTCCACATGCCTCTGCCTCTCCTGCATCTAAAGAGGCCTGTGAAAGCTGCTGCTGCTGTTGCTGCACAGCGTACTAGCTTCCATACAGTGCAAAACCCAGTGTCCTGTATATTAAGAGGTGCTCCAAATGCCTCTGCCTCTCCTGCATCTAAAGAGGCCTGTGACAGCTGCTGCTGCTGTTGCTGCACAGCATACTAGCTTCCATACAGTGCAACACCCAGTGTCCTGTATGCTAAGGGGTGCTCCACCTGTCTTTGCCTCTCCTGCATTTAAAGAGGCCTGTGACAGCTGCTGCTGCTGTTGCTGCACAGCATACTAGCTTCCATACAGTGCAACACCCAGTGTCCTGTCTGTTAAGACGTGCTCCACATGCCTCTGCCTCTCCTGCATCTAAAGAGGCCTGTGAAAGCTGCTGCTGCTGTTGCTGCACAGCGTACTAGCTTCCATACAGTGCAACACCCAGTGTCCTGTCTGTTAAGACGTGCTCCACATGCCTCTGCCTCTCCTGCATCTAAAGAGGCCTGTGAAAGCTGCTGCTGCTGTTGCTGCACAGCGTACTAGCTTCCATACAGTGCAACACCCAGTGTCCTGTATGCTAAGGGGTGCTCCACCTGTCTTTGCCTCTCCTGCATTTAAAGAGGCCTGTGAAAGCTGCTGCTGCTGTTGCTGCACAGCATACTAGCTTCCATACAGTGCAACACCCAGTGTCCTGTCTGTTAAGACGTGCTCCACATGTCTCTGCCTCTCCTGCATCTAAAGAGGCCTGTGACAGCTGCTGCTGCTGTTGCTGCACAGCATACTAGCTTCCATACAGTGCAACACCCAGTGTCCTGTATATTTAGGAGGTGCTCCACCTGCCTTTGCCTCTCCTGCATCTAAAGAGGCCTGTGAAAGCTGCTGCTGCTGTTGCTGCACAGCGTACTAGCTTCCATACAGTGCAACACCCAGTGCCCTGTATATTTAGGAGGTGCTCCACCTGCCTTTGCCTCTCCTGCATCTAAAGAGGCCTGTGAAAGCTGCTGCTGCTGTTGCTGCACAGCGTACTAGCTTCCATACAGTGCAACACCCAGTGTCCTGTCTGTTAAGACGTGCTCCACATGCCTCTGCCTCTCCTGCATCTAAAGAGGCCTGTGACAGCTGCTGCTGCTGTCGCTGCACAGCGTACTAGCTTCCATACAGTGCAACACCCAGTGCCCTGTATATTTAGGAGGTGCTCCACCTGCCTTTGCCTCTCCTGCATCTAAAGAGGCCTGTGAAAGCTGCTGCTGCTGTTGCTGCACAGCGTACTAGCTTCCATACAGTGCAACACCCAGTGTCCTGTCTGTTAAGACGTGCTCCACATGCCTCTGCCTCTCCTGCATCTAAAGAGGCCTGTGAAAGCTGCTGCTGCTGTTGCTGCACAGCGTACTAGCTTCCATACAGTGCAAAACCCAGTGTCCTGTATATTAAGAGGTGCTCCACATGCCTCTGCCTCTCCTGCATCTAAAGAGGCCTGTGACAGCTGCTGCTGCTGTTGCTGCACAGCATACTAGCTTCCATACAGTGCAACACCCAGTGTCCTGTATGCTAAGGGGTGCTCCACCTGTCTTTGCCTCTCCTGCATTTAAAGAGGCCTGTGAAAGCTGCTGCTGCTGTTGCTGCACAGCATACTAGCTTCCATACAGTGCAACACCCAGTGTCCTGTCTGTTAAGACGTGCTCCACATGTCTCTGCCTCTCCTGCATCTAAAGAGGCCTGTGACAGCTGCTGCTGCTGTTGCTGCACAGCATACTAGCTTCCATACAGTGCAACACCCAGTGTCCTGTATATTTAGGAGGTGCTCCACCTGCCTTTGCCTCTCCTGCATCTAAAGAGGCCTGTGAAAGCTGCTGCTGCTGTTGCTGCACAGCGTACTAGCTTCCATACAGTGCAACACCCAGTGCCCTGTATATTTAGGAGGTGCTCCACCTGCCTTTGCCTCTCCTGCATCTAAAGAGGCCTGTGAAAGCTGCTGCTGCTGTTGCTGCACAGCGTACTAGCTTCCATACAGTGCAACACCCAGTGTCCTGTCTGTTAAGACGTGCTCCACATGCCTCTGCCTCTCCTGCATCTAAAGAGGCCTGTGACAGCTGCTGCTGCTGTCGCTGCACAGCGTACTAGCTTCCATACAGTGCAACACCCAGTGCCCTGTATATTTAGGAGGTGCTCCACCTGCCTTTGCCTCTCCTGCATCTAAAGAGGCCTGTGAAAGCTGCTGCTGCTGTTGCTGCACAGCGTACTAGCTTCCATACAGTGCAACACCCAGTGTCCTGTCTGTTAAGACGTGCTCCACATGCCTCTGCCTCTCCTGCATCTAAAGAGGCCTGTGAAAGCTGCTGCTGCTGTTGCTGCACAGCGTACTAGCTTCCATACAGTGCAAAACCCAGTGTCCTGTATATTAAGAGGTGCTCCAAATGCCTCTGCCTCTCCTGCATCTAAAGAGGCCTGTGACAGCTGCTGCTGCTGTTGCTGCACAGCATACTAGCTTCCATACAGTGCAACACCCAGTGTCCTGTATGCTAAGGGGTGCTCCACCTGTCTTTGCCTCTCCTGCATTTAAAGAGGCCTGTGAAAGCTGCTGCTGCTGTTGCTGCACAGCATACTAGCTTCCATACAGTGCAACACCCAGTGTCCTGTCTGTTAAGACGTGCTCCACATGTCTCTGCCTCTCCTGCATCTAAAGAGGCCTGTGAAAGCTGCTGCTGCTGTTGCTGCACAGCGTACTAGCTTCCATACAGTGCAACACCCAGTGCCCTGTATATTTAGGAGGTGCTCCACCTGCCTTTGCCTCTCCTGCATCTAAAGAGGCCTGTGAAAGCTGCTGCTGCTGTTGCTGCACAGCGTACTAGCTTCCATACAGTGCAACACCCAGTGTCCTGTCTGTTAAGACGTGCTCCACATGCCTCTGCCTCTCCTGCATCTAAAGAGGCCTGTGAAAGCTGCTGCTGCTGTTGCTGCACAGCGTACTAGCTTCCATACAGTGCAAAACCCAGTGTCCTGTATATTAAGAGGTGCTCCACATGCCTCTGCCTCTCCTGCATCTAAAGAGGCCTGTGACAGCTGCTGCTGCTGTTGCTGCACAGCATACTAGCTTCCATACAGTGCAACACCCAGTGTCCTGTATGCTAAGGGGTGCTCCACCTGTCTTTGCCTCTCCTGCATTTAAAGAGGCCTGTGAAAGCTGCTGCTGCTGTTGCTGCACAGCATACTAGCTTCCATACAGTGCAACACCCAGTGTCCTGTCTGTTAAGACGTGCTCCACATGTCTCTGCCTCTCCTGCATCTAAAGAGGCCTGTGACAGCTGCTGCTGCTGTTGCTGCACAGCATACTAGCTTCCATACAGTGCAACACCCAGTGTCCTGTATATTTAGGAGGTGCTCCACCTGCCTTTGCCTCTCCTGCATCTAAAGAGGCCTGTGAAAGCTGCTGCTGCTGTTGCTGCACAGCGTACTAGCTTCCATACAGTGCAACACCCAGTGCCCTGTATATTTAGGAGGTGCTCCACCTGCCTTTGCCTCTCCTGCATCTAAAGAGGCCTGTGAAAGCTGCTGCTGCTGTTGCTGCACAGCGTACTAGCTTCCATACAGTGCAACACCCAGTGTCCTGTCTGTTAAGACGTGCTCCACATGCCTCTGCCTCTCCTGCATCTAAAGAGGCCTGTGAAAGCTGCTGCTGCTGTTGCTGCACAGCGTACTAGCTTCCATACAGTGCAAAACCCAGTGTCCTGTATATTAAGAGGTGCTCCAAATGCCTCTGCCTCTCCTGCATCTAAAGAGGCCTGTGACAGCTGCTGCTGCTGTTGCTGCACAGCATACTAGCTTCCATACAGTGCAACACCCAGTGTCCTGTATGCTAAGGGGTGCTCCACCTGTCTTTGCCTCTCCTGCATTTAAAGAGGCCTGTGACAGCTGCTGCTGCTGTTGCTGCACAGCATACTAGCTTCCATACAGTGCAACACCCAGTGTCCTGTATGCTAAGGGGTGCTCCACCTGCCTCTGCCTCTCCTGCATCTAAAGAGGCCTGTGAAAGCTGCTGCTGCTGTTGCTGCACAGCGTACTAGCTTCCATACAGTGCAACACCCAGTGCCCTGTATATTTAGGAGGTGCTCCACCTGCCTTTGCCTCTCCTGCATCTAAAGAGGCCTGTGAAAGCTGCTGCTGCTGTTGCTGCACAGCGTACTAGCTTCCATACAGTGCAACACCCAGTGTCCTGTCTGTTAAGACGTGCTCCACATGCCTCTGCCTCTCCTGCATCTAAAGAGGCCTGTGAAAGCTGCTGCTGCTGTTGCTGCACAGCGTACTAGCTTCCATACAGTGCAAAACCCAGTGTCCTGTATATTAAGAGGTGCTCCACCTGCCTTTGCCTCTCCTGCATCTAAAGAGGCCTGTGAAAGCTGCTGCTGCTGTTGCTGCACAGCGTACTAGCTTCCATACAGTGCAACACCCAGTGTCCTGTCTGTTAAGACGTGCTCCACATGCCTCTGCCTCTCCTGCATCTAAAGAGGCCTGTGAAAGCTGCTGCTGCTGTTGCTGCACAGTGTACTAGCTTCCATACAGTGCAAAACCCAGTGTCCTGTATATTAAGAGGTGCTCCAAATGCCTCTGCCTCTCCTGCATCTAAAGAGGCCTGTGACAGCTGCTGCTGCTGTTGCTGCACAGCATACTAGCTTCCATACAGTGCAACACCCAGTGTCCTGTATGCTAAGGGGTGCTCCACCTGTCTTTGCCTCTCCTGCATTTAAAGAGGCCTGTGACAGCTGCTGCTGCTGTTGCTGCACAGCATACTAGCTTCCATACAGTGCAACACCCAGTGTCCTGTCTGTTAAGACGTGCTCCACATGTCTCTGCCTCTCCTGCATCTAAAGAGGCCTGTGAAAGCTGCTGCTGCTGTTGCTGCACAGCGTACTAGCTTCCATACAGTGCAACACCCAGTGCCCTGTATATTTAGGAGGTGCTCCACCTGCCTTTGCCTCTCCTGCATCTAAAGAGGCCTGTGAAAGCTGCTGCTGCTGTTGCTGCACAGCGTACTAGCTTCCATACAGTGCAAAACCCAGTGTCCTGTATATTAAGAGGTGCTCCAAATGCCTCTGCCTCTCCTGCATCTAAAGAGGCCTGTGACAGCTGCTGCTGCTGTTGCTGCACAGCATACTAGCTTCCATACAGTGCAACACCCAGTGTCCTGTATGCTAAGGGGTGCTCCACCTGTCTTTGCCTCTCCTGCATTTTAAGAGGCCTGTGACAGCTGCTGCTGCTGTTGCTGCACAACATACTAGCTTCCATACAGTGCAACACCCAGTGTCCTGTATGCTAAGGGGTGCTCCACCTGTCTTTGCCTCTCCTGCATCTAAAGAGGCCTGTGAAAGCTGCTGCTGCTGTTGCTGCACAGCATACTAGCTTCCATACAGTGCAACACCCAGTGTCCTGTCTGTTAAGACGTGCTCCACATGTCTCTGCCTCTCCTGCATCTAAAGAGGCCTGTGACAGCTGCTGCTGCTGTTGCTGCACAGCATACTAGCTTCCATACAGTGCAACACCCAGTGTCCTGTATATTTAGGAGGTGCTCCACCTGCCTTTGCCTCTCCTGCATCTAAAGAGGCCTGTGAAAGCTGCTGCTGCTGTTGCTGCACAGCGTACTAGCTTCCATACAGTGCAACACCCAGTGCCCTGTATATTTAGGAGGTGCTCCACCTGCCTTTGCCTCTCCTGCATCTAAAGAGGCCTGTGAAAGCTGCTGCTGCTGTTGCTGCACAGCGTACTAGCTTCCATACAGTGCAACACCCAGTGTCCTGTCTGTTAAGACGTGCTCCACATGCCTCTGCCTCTCCTGCGTCTAAAGAGGCCTGTGAAAGCTGCTGCTGCTGTTGCTGCACAGCGTACTAGCTTCCATACAGTGCAAAACCCAGTGTCCTGTATATTAAGAGGTGCTCCAAATGCCTCTGCCTCTCCTGCATCTAAAGAGGCCTGTGACAGCTGCTGCTGCTGTTGCTGCACAGCATACTAGCTTCCATACAGTGCAACACCCAGTGTCCTGTATGCTAAGGGGTGCTCCACCTGTCTTTGCCTCTCCTGCATTTAAAGAGGCCTGTGACAGCTGCTGCTGCTGTTGCTGCACAGCATACTAGCTTCCATACAGTGCAACACCCAGTGTCCTGTCTGTTAAGACGTGCTCCACATGTCTCTGCCTCTCCTGCATCTAAAGAGGCCTGTGAAAGCTGCTGCTGCTGTCGCTGCACAGCGTACTAGCTTCCATACAGTGCAACACCCAGTGCCCTGTATATTTAGGAGGTGCTCCACCTGCCTTTGCCTCTCCTGCATCTAAAGAGGCCTGTGAAAGCTGCTGCTGCTGTTGCTGCACAGCGTACTAGCTTCCATACAGTGCAACACCCAGTGTCCTGTCTGTTAAGACGTGCTCCACATGCCTCTGCCTCTCCTGCATCTAAAGAGGCCTGTGACAGCTGCTGCTGCTGTTGCTGCACAGCGTACTAGCTTCCATACAGTGCAAAACCCAGTGTCCTGTATATTAAGAGGTGCTCCAAATGCCTCTGCCTCTCCTGCATCTAAAGAGGCCTGTGACAGCTGCTGCTGCTGTTGCTGCACAGCATACTAGCTTCCATACAGTGCAACACCCAGTGTCCTGTATGCTAAGGGGTGCTCCACCTGTCTTTGCCTCTCCTGCATTTAAAGAGGCCTGTGACAGCTGCTGCTGCTGTTGCTGCACAGCATACTAGCTTCCATACAGTGCAACACCCAGTGTCCTGTCTGTTAAGACGTGCTCCACATGTCTCTGCCTCTCCTGCATCTAAAGAGGCCTGTGAAAGCTGCTGCTGCTGTTGCTGCACAGCGTACTAGCTTCCATACAGTGCAACACCCAGTGCCCTGTATATTTAGGAGGTGCTCCACCTGCCTTTGCCTCTCCTGCATCTAAAGAGGCCTGTGAAAGCTGCTGCTGCTGTTGCTGCACAGCGTACTAGCTTCCATACAGTGCAACACCCAGTGTCCTGTCTGTTAAGACGTGCTCCACATGCCTCTGCCTCTCCTGCATCTAAAGAGGCCTGTGAAAGCTGCTGCTGCTGTTGCTGCACAGCGTACTAGCTTCCATACAGTGCAAAACCCAGTGTCCTGTATATTAAGAGGTGCTCCACATGCCTCTGCCTCTCCTGCATCTAAAGAGGCCTGTGACAGCTGCTGCTGCTGTTGCTGCACAGCATACTAGCTTCCATACAGTGCAACACCCAGTGTCCTGTATGCTAAGGGGTGCTCCACCTGTCTTTGCCTCTCCTGCATTTAAAGAGGCCTGTGAAAGCTGCTGCTGCTGTTGCTGCACAGCATACTAGCTTCCATACAGTGCAACACCCAGTGTCCTGTCTGTTAAGACGTGCTCCACATGTCTCTGCCTCTCCTGCATCTAAAGAGGCCTGTGACAGCTGCTGCTGCTGTTGCTGCACAGCATACTAGCTTCCATACAGTGCAACACCCAGGGTCCTGTATATTTAGGAGGTGCTCCACCTGCCTTTGCCTCTCCTGCATCTAAAGAGGCCCGTGAAAGCTGCTGCTGCTGTTGCTGCACAGCGTACTAGCTTCCATACAGTGCAACACCCAGTGCCCTGTATATTTAGGAGGTGCTCCACCTGCCTTTGCCTCTCCTGCATCTAAAGAGGCCTGTGAAAGCTGCTGCTGCTGTTGCTGCACAGCGTACTAGCTTCCATACAGTGCAACACCCAGTGTCCTGTCTGTTAAGACGTGCTCCACATGCCTCTGCCTCTCCTGCATCTAAAGAGGCCTGTGAAAGCTGCTGCTGCTGTCGCTGCACAGCGTACTAGCTTCCATACAGTGCAACACCCAGTGCCCTGTATATTTAGGAGGTGCTCCACCTGCCTTTGCCTCTCCTGCATCTAAAGAGGCCTGTGACAGCTGCTGCTGCTGTTGCTGCACAGCGACTAGCTTCCATACAGTGCAACACCCAGTGTCCTGTCTGTTAAGACGTGCTCCACATGCCTCTGCCTCTCCTGCATCTAAAGAGGCCTGTGAAAGCTGCTGCTGCTGTTGCTGCACAGCGTACTAGCTTCCATACAGTGCAAAACCCAGTGTCCTGTATATTAAGAGGTGCTCCAAATGCCTCTGCCTCTCCTGCATCTAAAGAGGCCTGTGACAGCTGCTGCTGCTGTTGCTGCACAGCATACTAGCTTCCATACAGTGCAACACCCAGTGTCCTGTATGCTAAGGGGTGCTCCACCTGTCTTTGCCTCTCCTGCATTTAAAGAGGCCTGTGACAGCTGCTGCTGCTGTTGCTGCACAGCATACTAGCTTCCATACAGTGCAACACCCAGTGTCCTGTCTGTTAAGACGTGCTCCACATGTCTCTGCCTCTCCTGCATCTAAAGAGGCCTGTGAAAGCTGCTGCTGCTGTTGCTGCACAGCGTACTAGCTTCCATACAGTGCAACACCCAGTGCCCTGTATATTTAGGAGGTGCTCCACCTGCCTTTGCCTCTCCTGCATCTAAAGAGGCCTGTGAAAGCTGCTGCTGCTGTTGCTGCACAGCGTACTAGCTTCCATACAGTGCAACACCCAGTGTCCTGTCTGTTAAGACGTGCTCCACATGCCTCTGCCTCTCCTGCATCTAAAGAGGCCTGTGAAAGCTGCTGCTGCTGTTGCTGCACAGCGTACTAGCTTCCATACAGTGCAAAACCCAGTGTCCTGTATATTAAGAGGTGCTCCACATGCCTCTGCCTCTCCTGCATCTAAAGAGGCCTGTGACAGCTGCTGCTGCTGTTGCTGCACAGCATACTAGCTTCCATACAGTGCAACACCCAGTGTCCTGTATGCTAAGGGGTGCTCCACCTGTCTTTGCCTCTCCTGCATTTAAAGAGGCCTGTGAAAGCTGCTGCTGCTGTTGCTGCACAGCATACTAGCTTCCATACAGTGCAACACCCAGTGTCCTGTCTGTTAAGACGTGCTCCACATGTCTCTGCCTCTCCTGCATCTAAAGAGGCCTGTGAAAGCTGCTGCTGCTGTTGCTGCACAGCATACTAGCTTCCATACAGTGCAACACCCAGTGTCCTGTATATTTAGGAGGTGCTCCACCTGCCTTTGCCTCTCCTGCATCTAAAGAGGCCCGTGAAAGCTGCTGCTGCTGTTGCTGCACAGCGTACTAGCTTCCATACAGTGCAACACCCAGTGCCCTGTATATTTAGGAGGTGCTCCACCTGCCTTTGCCTCTCCTGCATCTAAAGAGGCCTGTGAAAGCTGCTGCTGCTGTTGCTGCACAGCGTACTAGCTTCCATACAGTGCAACACCCAGTGTCCTGTCTGTTAAGACGTGCTCCACATGCCTCTGCCTCTCCTGCATCTAAAGAGGCCTGTGAAAGCTGCTGCTGCTGTCGCTGCACAGCGTACTAGCTTCCATACAGTGCAACACCCAGTGCCCTGTATATTTAGGAGGTGCTCCACCTGCCTTTGCCTCTCCTGCATCTAAAGAGGCCTGTGAAAGCTGCTGCTGCTGTTGCTGCACAGCGTACTAGCTTCCATACAGTGCAACACCCAGTGTCCTGTCTGTTAAGACGTGCTCCACATGCCTCTGCCTCTCCTGCATCTAAAGAGGCCTGTGAAAGCTGCTGCTGCTGTTGCTGCACAGCGTACTAGCTTCCATACAGTGCAAAACCCAGTGTCCTGTATATTAAGAGGTGCTCCAAATGCCTCTGCCTCTCCTGCATCTAAAGAGGCCTGTGACAGCTGCTGCTGCTGTTGCTGCACAGCATACTAGCTTCCATACAGTGCAACACCCAGTGTCCTGTATGCTAAGGGGTGCTCCACCTGTCTTTGCCTCTCCTGCATTTAAAGAGGCCTGTGAAAGCTGCTGCTGCTGTTGCTGCACAGCATACTAGCTTCCATACAGTGCAACACCCAGTGTCCTGTCTGTTAAGACGTGCTCCACATGTCTCTGCCTCTCCTGCATCTAAAGAGGCCTGTGAAAGCTGCTGCTGCTGTTGCTGCACAGCGTACTAGCTTCCATACAGTGCAACACCCAGTGCCCTGTATATTTAGGAGGTGCTCCACCTGCCTTTGCCTCTCCTGCATCTAAAGAGGCCTGTGAAAGCTGCTGCTGCTGTTGCTGCACAGCGTACTAGCTTCCATACAGTGCAACACCCAGTGTCCTGTCTGTTAAGACGTGCTCCACATGCCTCTGCCTCTCCTGCATCTAAAGAGGCCTGTGAAAGCTGCTGCTGCTGTTGCTGCACAGCGTACTAGCTTCCATACAGTGCAAAACCCAGTGTCCTGTATATTAAGAGGTGCTCCACATGCCTCTGCCTCTCCTGCATCTAAAGAGGCCTGTGACAGCTGCTGCTGCTGTTGCTGCACAGCATACTAGCTTCCATACAGTGCAACACCCAGTGTCCTGTATGCTAAGGGGTGCTCCACCTGTCTTTGCCTCTCCTGCATTTAAAGAGGCCTGTGAAAGCTGCTGCTGCTGTTGCTGCACAGCATACTAGCTTCCATACAGTGCAACACCCAGTGTCCTGTCTGTTAAGACGTGCTCCACATGTCTCTGCCTCTCCTGCATCTAAAGAGGCCTGTGACAGCTGCTGCTGCTGTTGCTGCACAGCATACTAGCTTCCATACAGTGCAACACCCAGTGTCCTGTATATTTAGGAGGTGCTCCACCTGCCTTTGCCTCTCCTGCATCTAAAGAGGCCTGTGAAAGCTGCTGCTGCTGTTGCTGCACAGCGTACTAGCTTCCATACAGTGCAACACCCAGTGCCCTGTATATTTAGGAGGTGCTCCACCTGCCTTTGCCTCTCCTGCATCTAAAGAGGCCTGTGAAAGCTGCTGCTGCTGTTGCTGCACAGCGTACTAGCTTCCATACAGTGCAACACCCAGTGTCCTGTCTGTTAAGACGTGCTCCACATGCCTCTGCCTCTCCTGCATCTAAAGAGGCCTGTGAAAGCTGCTGCTGCTGTTGCTGCACAGCGTACTAGCTTCCATACAGTGCAAAACCCAGTGTCCTGTATATTAAGAGGTGCTCCAAATGCCTCTGCCTCTCCTGCATCTAAAGAGGCCTGTGACAGCTGCTGCTGCTGTTGCTGCACAGCATACTAGCTTCCATACAGTGCAACACCCAGTGTCCTGTATGCTAAGGGGTGCTCCACCTGTCTTTGCCTCTCCTGCATTTAAAGAGGCCTGTGACAGCTGCTGCTGCTGTTGCTGCACAGCATACTAGCTTCCATACAGTGCAACACCCAGTGTCCTGTATGCTAAGGGGTGCTCCACCTGCCTCTGCCTCTCCTGCATCTAAAGAGGCCTGTGAAAGCTGCTGCTGCTGTTGCTGCACAGCGTACTAGCTTCCATACAGTGCAACACCCAGTGCCCTGTATATTTAGGAGGTGCTCCACCTGCCTTTGCCTCTCCTGCATCTAAAGAGGCCTGTGAAAGCTGCTGCTGCTGTTGCTGCACAGCGTACTAGCTTCCATACAGTGCAACACCCAGTGTCCTGTCTGTTAAGACGTGCTCCACATGCCTCTGCCTCTCCTGCATCTAAAGAGGCCTGTGAAAGCTGCTGCTGCTGTTGCTGCACAGCGTACTAGCTTCCATACAGTGCAAAACCCAGTGTCCTGTATATTAAGAGGTGCTCCACCTGCCTTTGCCTCTCCTGCATCTAAAGAGGCCTGTGAAAGCTGCTGCTGCTGTTGCTGCACAGCGTACTAGCTTCCATACAGTGCAACACCCAGTGTCCTGTCTGTTAAGACGTGCTCCACATGCCTCTGCCTCTCCTGCATCTAAAGAGGCCTGTGAAAGCTGCTGCTGCTGTTGCTGCACAGTGTACTAGCTTCCATACAGTGCAAAACCCAGTGTCCTGTATATTAAGAGGTGCTCCAAATGCCTCTGCCTCTCCTGCATCTAAAGAGGCCTGTGACAGCTGCTGCTGCTGTTGCTGCACAGCATACTAGCTTCCATACAGTGCAACACCCAGTGTCCTGTATGCTAAGGGGTGCTCCACCTGTCTTTGCCTCTCCTGCATTTAAAGAGGCCTGTGACAGCTGCTGCTGCTGTTGCTGCACAGCATACTAGCTTCCATACAGTGCAACACCCAGTGTCCTGTCTGTTAAGACGTGCTCCACATGTCTCTGCCTCTCCTGCATCTAAAGAGGCCTGTGAAAGCTGCTGCTGCTGTTGCTGCACAGCGTACTAGCTTCCATACAGTGCAACACCCAGTGCCCTGTATATTTAGGAGGTGCTCCACCTGCCTTTGCCTCTCCTGCATCTAAAGAGGCCTGTGAAAGCTGCTGCTGCTGTTGCTGCACAGCGTACTAGCTTCCATACAGTGCAACACCCAGTGTCCTGTCTGTTAAGACGTGCTCCACATGCCTCTGCCTCTCCTGCATCTAAAGAGGCCTGTGAAAGCTGCTGCTGCTGTTGCTGCACAGCGTACTAGCTTCCATACAGTGCAAAACCCAGTGTCCTGTATATTAAGAGGTGCTCCAAATGCCTCTGCCTCTCCTGCATCTAAAGAGGCCTGTGACAGCTGCTGCTGCTGTTGCTGCACAGCATACTAGCTTCCATACAGTGCAACACCCAGTGTCCTGTATGCTAAGGGGTGCTCCACCTGTCTTTGCCTCTCCTGCATTTAAAGAGGCCTGTGACAGCTGCTGCTGCTGTTGCTGCACAGCATACTAGCTTCCATACAGTGCAACACCCAGTGTCCTGTCTGTTAAGACGTGCTCCACATGCCTCTGCCTCTCCTGCATCTAAAGAGGCCTGTGAAAGCTGCTGCTGCTGTTGCTGCACAGCGTACTAGCTTCCATACAGTGCAACACCCAGTGTCCTGTCTGTTAAGACGTGCTCCACATGCCTCTGCCTCTCCTGCATCTAAAGAGGCCTGTGAAAGCTGCTGCTGCTGTTGCTGCACAGCGTACTAGCTTCCATACAGTGCAACACCCAGTGTCCTGTATGCTAAGGGGTGCTCCACCTGTCTTTGCCTCTCCTGCATTTAAAGAGGCCTGTGAAAGCTGCTGCTGCTGTTGCTGCACAGCATACTAGCTTCCATACAGTGCAACACCCAGTGTCCTGTCTGTTAAGACGTGCTCCACATGTCTCTGCCTCTCCTGCATCTAAAGAGGCCTGTGACAGCTGCTGCTGCTGTTGCTGCACAGCATACTAGCTTCCATACAGTGCAACACCCAGTGTCCTGTATATTTAGGAGGTGCTCCACCTGCCTTTGCCTCTCCTGCATCTAAAGAGGCCTGTGAAAGCTGCTGCTGCTGTTGCTGCACAGCGTACTAGCTTCCATACAGTGCAACACCCAGTGCCCTGTATATTTAGGAGGTGCTCCACCTGCCTTTGCCTCTCCTGCATCTAAAGAGGCCTGTGAAAGCTGCTGCTGCTGTTGCTGCACAGCGTACTAGCTTCCATACAGTGCAACACCCAGTGTCCTGTCTGTTAAGACGTGCTCCACATGCCTCTGCCTCTCCTGCATCTAAAGAGGCCTGTGACAGCTGCTGCTGCTGTCGCTGCACAGCGTACTAGCTTCCATACAGTGCAACACCCAGTGCCCTGTATATTTAGGAGGTGCTCCACCTGCCTTTGCCTCTCCTGCATCTAAAGAGGCCTGTGAAAGCTGCTGCTGCTGTTGCTGCACAGCGTACTAGCTTCCATACAGTGCAACACCCAGTGTCCTGTCTGTTAAGACGTGCTCCACATGCCTCTGCCTCTCCTGCATCTAAAGAGGCCTGTGAAAGCTGCTGCTGCTGTTGCTGCACAGCGTACTAGCTTCCATACAGTGCAAAACCCAGTGTCCTGTATATTAAGAGGTGCTCCACATGCCTCTGCCTCTCCTGCATCTAAAGAGGCCTGTGACAGCTGCTGCTGCTGTTGCTGCACAGCATACTAGCTTCCATACAGTGCAACACCCAGTGTCCTGTATGCTAAGGGGTGCTCCACCTGTCTTTGCCTCTCCTGCATTTAAAGAGGCCTGTGAAAGCTGCTGCTGCTGTTGCTGCACAGCATACTAGCTTCCATACAGTGCAACACCCAGTGTCCTGTCTGTTAAGACGTGCTCCACATGTCTCTGCCTCTCCTGCATCTAAAGAGGCCTGTGACAGCTGCTGCTGCTGTTGCTGCACAGCATACTAGCTTCCATACAGTGCAACACCCAGGGTCCTGTATATTTAGGAGGTGCTCCACCTGCCTTTGCCTCTCCTGCATCTAAAGAGGCCCGTGAAAGCTGCTGCTGCTGTTGCTGCACAGCGTACTAGCTTCCATACAGTGCAACACCCAGTGCCCTGTATATTTAGGAGGTGCTCCACCTGCCTTTGCCTCTCCTGCATCTAAAGAGGCCTGTGAAAGCTGCTGCTGCTGTTGCTGCACAGCGTACTAGCTTCCATACAGTGCAACACCCAGTGTCCTGTCTGTTAAGACGTGCTCCACATGCCTCTGCCTCTCCTGCATCTAAAGAGGCCTGTGAAAGCTGCTGCTGCTGTCGCTGCACAGCGTACTAGCTTCCATACAGTGCAACACCCAGTGCCCTGTATATTTAGGAGGTGCTCCACCTGCCTTTGCCTCTCCTGCATCTAAAGAGGCCTGTGAAAGCTGCTGCTGCTGTTGCTGCACAGCGTACTAGCTTCCATACAGTGCAACACCCAGTGTCCTGTCTGTTAAGACGTGCTCCACATGCCTCTGCCTCTCCTGCATCTAAAGAGGCCTGTGAAAGCTGCTGCTGCTGTTGCTGCACAGCGTACTAGCTTCCATACAGTGCAAAACCCAGTGTCCTGTATATTAAGAGGTGCTCCAAATGCCTCTGCCTCTCCTGCATCTAAAGAGGCCTGTGACAGCTGCTGCTGCTGTTGCTGCACAGCATACTAGCTTCCATACAGTGCAACACCCAGTGTCCTGTATGCTAAGGGGTGCTCCACCTGTCTTTGCCTCTCCTGCATTTAAAGAGGCCTGTGACAGCTGCTGCTGCTGTTGCTGCACAGCATACTAGCTTCCATACAGTGCAACACCCAGTGTCCTGTCTGTTAAGACGTGCTCCACATGTCTCTGCCTCTCCTGCATCTAAAGAGGCCTGTGAAAGCTGCTGCTGCTGTTGCTGCACAGCGTACTAGCTTCCATACAGTGCAACACCCAGTGCCCTGTATATTTAGGAGGTGCTCCACCTGCCTTTGCCTCTCCTGCATCTAAAGAGGCCTGTGAAAGCTGCTGCTGCTGTTGCTGCACAGCGTACTAGCTTCCATACAGTGCAACACCCAGTGTCCTGTCTGTTAAGACGTGCTCCACATGCCTCTGCCTCTCCTGCATCTAAAGAGGCCTGTGAAAGCTGCTGCTGCTGTTGCTGCACAGCGTACTAGCTTCCATACAGTGCAAAACCCAGTGTCCTGTATATTAAGAGGTGCTCCACATGCCTCTGCCTCTCCTGCATCTAAAGAGGCCTGTGACAGCTGCTGCTGCTGTTGCTGCACAGCATACTAGCTTCCATACAGTGCAACACCCAGTGTCCTGTATGCTAAGGGGTGCTCCACCTGTCTTTGCCTCTCCTGCATTTAAAGAGGCCTGTGAAAGCTGCTGCTGCTGTTGCTGCACAGCATACTAGCTTCCATACAGTGCAACACCCAGTGTCCTGTCTGTTAAGACGTGCTCCACATGTCTCTGCCTCTCCTGCATCTAAAGAGGCCTGTGACAGCTGCTGCTGCTGTTGCTGCACAGCATACTAGCTTCCATACAGTGCAACACCCAGTGTCCTGTATATTTAGGAGGTGCTCCACCTGCCTTTGCCTCTCCTGCATCTAAAGAGGCCTGTGAAAGCTGCTGCTGCTGTTGCTGCACAGCGTACTAGCTTCCATACAGTGCAACACCCAGTGCCCTGTATATTTAGGAGGTGCTCCACCTGCCTTTGCCTCTCCTGCATCTAAAGAGGCCTGTGAAAGCTGCTGCTGCTGTTGCTGCACAGCGTACTAGCTTCCATACAGTGCAACACCCAGTGTCCTGTCTGTTAAGACGTGCTCCACATGCCTCTGCCTCTCCTGCATCTAAAGAGGCCTGTGAAAGCTGCTGCTGCTGTTGCTGCACAGCGTACTAGCTTCCATACAGTGCAAAACCCAGTGTCCTGTATATTAAGAGGTGCTCCAAATGCCTCTGCCTCTCCTGCATCTAAAGAGGCCTGTGACAGCTGCTGCTGCTGTTGCTGCACAGCATACTAGCTTCCATACAGTGCAACACCCAGTGTCCTGTATGCTAAGGGGTGCTCCACCTGTCTTTGCCTCTCCTGCATTTAAAGAGGCCTGTGACAGCTGCTGCTGCTGTTGCTGCACAGCATACTAGCTTCCATACAGTGCAACACCCAGTGTCCTGTATGCTAAGGGGTGCTCCACCTGCCTCTGCCTCTCCTGCATCTAAAGAGGCCTGTGAAAGCTGCTGCTGCTGTTGCTGCACAGCGTACTAGCTTCCATACAGTGCAACACCCAGTGCCCTGTATATTTAGGAGGTGCTCCACCTGCCTTTGCCTCTCCTGCATCTAAAGAGGCCTGTGAAAGCTGCTGCTGCTGTTGCTGCACAGCGTACTAGCTTCCATACAGTGCAACACCCAGTGTCCTGTCTGTTAAGACGTGCTCCACATGCCTCTGCCTCTCCTGCATCTAAAGAGGCCTGTGAAAGCTGCTGCTGCTGTTGCTGCACAGCGTACTAGCTTCCATACAGTGCAAAACCCAGTGTCCTGTATATTAAGAGGTGCTCCACCTGCCTTTGCCTCTCCTGCATCTAAAGAGGCCTGTGAAAGCTGCTGCTGCTGTTGCTGCACAGCGTACTAGCTTCCATACAGTGCAACACCCAGTGTCCTGTCTGTTAAGACGTGCTCCACATGCCTCTGCCTCTCCTGCATCTAAAGAGGCCTGTGAAAGCTGCTGCTGCTGTTGCTGCACAGCGTACTAGCTTCCATACAGTGCAAAACCCAGTGTCCTGTATATTAAGAGGTGCTCCAAATGCCTCTGCCTCTCCTGCATCTAAAGAGGCCTGTGACAGCTGCTGCTGCTGTTGCTGCACAGCATACTAGCTTCCATACAGTGCAACACCCAGTGTCCTGTATGCTAAGGGGTGCTCCACCTGTCTTTGCCTCTCCTGCATTTAAAGAGGCCTGTGACAGCTGCTGCTGCTGTTGCTGCACAGCATACTAGCTTCCATACAGTGCAACACCCAGTGTCCTGTCTGTTAAGACGTGCTCCACATGTCTCTGCCTCTCCTGCATCTAAAGAGGCCAGTGAAAGCTGCTGCTGCTGTTGCTGCACAGCGTACTAGCTTCCATACAGTGCAACACCCAGTGCCCTGTATATTTAGGAGGTGCTCCACCTGCCTTTGCCTCTCCTGCATCTAAAGAGGCCTGTGAAAGCTGCTGCTGCTGTTGCTGCACAGCGTACTAGCTTCCATACAGTGCAACACCCAGTGTCCTGTCTGTTAAGACGTGCTCCACATGCCTCTGCCTCTCCTGCATCTAAAGAGGCCTGTGAAAGCTGCTGCTGCTGTTGCTGCACAGCGTACTAGCTTCCATACAGTGCAACACCCAGTGTCCTGTATATTAAGAGGTGCTCCAAATGCCTCTGCCTCTCCTGCATCTAAAGAGGCCTGTGACAGCTGCTGCTGCTGTTGCTGCACAGCATACTAGCTTCCATACAGTGCAACACCCAGTGTCCTGTATGCTAAGGGGTGCTCCACCTGTCTTTGCCTCTCCTGCATTTAAAGAGGCCTGTGACAGCTGCTGCTGCTGTTGCTGCACAGCATACTAGCTTCCATACAGTGCAACACCCAGTGTCCTGTCTGTTAAGACGTGCTCCACATGCCTCTGCCTCTCCTGCATCTAAAGAGGCCTGTGAAAGCTGCTGCTGCTGTTGCTGCACAGCGTACTAGCTTCCATACAGTGCAAAACCCAGTGTCCTGTATATTAAGAGGTGCTCCAAATGCCTCTGCCTCTCCTGCATCTAAAGAGGCCTGTGACAGCTGCTGCTGCTGTTGCTGCACAGCATACTAGCTTCCATACAGTGCAACACCCAGTGTCCTGTATGCTAAGGGGTGCTCCACCTGTCTTTGCCTCTCCTGCATTTAAAGAGGCCTGTGACAGCTGCTGCTGCTGTTGCTGCACAGCATACTAGCTTCCATACAGTGCAACACCCAGTGTCCTGTCTGTTAAGACGTGCTCCACATGTCTCTGCCTCTCCTGCATCTAAAGAGGCCTGTGAAAGCTGCTGCTGCTGTTGCTGCACAGCGTACTAGCTTCCATACAGTGCAACACCCAGTGCCCTGTATATTTAGGAGGTGCTCCACCTGCCTTTGCCTCTCCTGCATCTAAAGAGGCCTGTGAAAGCTGCTGCTGCTGTTGCTGCACAGCGTACTAGCTTCCATACAGTGCAACACCCAGTGTCCTGTCTGTTAAGACGTGCTCCACATGCCTCTGCCTCTCCTGCATCTAAAGAGGCCTGTGAAAGCTGCTGCTGCTGTTGCTGCACAGCGTACTAGCTTCCATACAGTGCAAAACCCAGTGTCCTGTATATTAAGAGGTGCTCCACATGCCTCTGCCTCTCCTGCATCTAAAGAGGCCTGTGACAGCTGCTGCTGCTGTTGCTGCACAGCATACTAGCTTCCATACAGTGCAACACCCAGTGTCCTGTATGCTAAGGGGTGCTCCACCTGTCTTTGCCTCTCCTGCATTTAAAGAGGCCTGTGAAAGCTGCTGCTGCTGTTGCTGCACAGCATACTAGCTTCCATACAGTGCAACACCCAGTGTCCTGTCTGTTAAGACGTGCTCCACATGTCTCTGCCTCTCCTGCATCTAAAGAGGCCTGTGACAGCTGCTGCTGCTGTTGCTGCACAGCATACTAGCTTCCATACAGTGCAACACCCAGTGTCCTGTATATTTAGGAGGTGCTCCACCTGCCTTTGCCTCTCCTGCATCTAAAGAGGCCTGTGAAAGCTGCTGCTGCTGTTGCTGCACAGCGTACTAGCTTCCATACAGTGCAACACCCAGTGCCCTGTATATTTAGGAGGTGCTCCACCTGCCTTTGCCTCTCCTGCATCTAAAGAGGCCTGTGAAAGCTGCTGCTGCTGTTGCTGCACAGCGTACTAGCTTCCATACAGTGCAACACCCAGTGTCCTGTCTGTTAAGACGTGCTCCACATGCCTCTGCCTCTCCTGCATCTAAAGAGGCCTGTGAAAGCTGCTGCTGCTGTTGCTGCACAGCGTACTAGCTTCCATACAGTGCAAAACCCAGTGTCCTGTATATTAAGAGGTGCTCCAAATGCCTCTGCCTCTCCTGCATCTAAAGAGGCCTGTGACAGCTGCTGCTGCTGTTGCTGCACAGCATACTAGCTTCCATACAGTGCAACACCCAGTGTCCTGTATGCTAAGGGGTGCTCCACCTGTCTTTGCCTCTCCTGCATTTAAAGAGGCCTGTGACAGCTGCTGCTGCTGTTGCTGCACAGCATACTAGCTTCCATACAGTGCAACACCCAGTGTCCTGTATGCTAAGGGGTGCTCCACCTGCCTCTGCCTCTCCTGCATCTAAAGAGGCCTGTGAAAGCTGCTGCTGCTGTTGCTGCACAGCGTACTAGCTTCCATACAGTGCAACACCCAGTGCCCTGTATATTTAGGAGGTGCTCCACCTGCCTTTGCCTCTCCTGCATCTAAAGAGGCCTGTGAAAGCTGCTGCTGCTGTTGCTGCACAGCGTACTAGCTTCCATACAGTGCAACACCCAGTGTCCTGTCTGTTAAGACGTGCTCCACATGCCTCTGCCTCTCCTGCATCTAAAGAGGCCTGTGAAAGCTGCTGCTGCTGTTGCTGCACAGCGTACTAGCTTCCATACAGTGCAAAACCCAGTGTCCTGTATATTAAGAGGTGCTCCACCTGCCTTTGCCTCTCCTGCATCTAAAGAGGCCTGTGAAAGCTGCTGCTGCTGTTGCTGCACAGCGTACTAGCTTCCATACAGTGCAACACCCAGTGTCCTGTCTGTTAAGACGTGCTCCACATGCCTCTGCCTCTCCTGCATCTAAAGAGGCCTGTGAAAGCTGCTGCTGCTGTTGCTGCACAGCGTACTAGCTTCCATACAGTGCAAAACCCAGTGTCCTGTATATTAAGAGGTGCTCCAAATGCCTCTGCCTCTCCTGCATCTAAAGAGGCCTGTGACAGCTGCTGCTGCTGTTGCTGCACAGCATACTAGCTTCCATACAGTGCAACACCCAGTGTCCTGTATGCTAAGGGGTGCTCCACCTGTCTTTGCCTCTCCTGCATTTAAAGAGGCCTGTGACAGCTGCTGCTGCTGTTGCTGCACAGCATACTAGCTTCCATACAGTGCAACACCCAGTGTCCTGTCTGTTAAGACGTGCTCCACATGTCTCTGCCTCTCCTGCATCTAAAGAGGCCAGTGAAAGCTGCTGCTGCTGTTGCTGCACAGCGTACTAGCTTCCATACAGTGCAACACCCAGTGCCCTGTATATTTAGGAGGTGCTCCACCTGCCTTTGCCTCTCCTGCATCTAAAGAGGCCTGTGAAAGCTGCTGCTGCTGTTGCTGCACAGCGTACTAGCTTCCATACAGTGCAACACCCAGTGTCCTGTCTGTTAAGACGTGCTCCACATGCCTCTGCCTCTCCTGCATCTAAAGAGGCCTGTGAAAGCTGCTGCTGCTGTTGCTGCACAGCGTACTAGCTTCCATACAGTGCAACACCCAGTGTCCTGTATATTAAGAGGTGCTCCAAATGCCTCTGCCTCTCCTGCATCTAAAGAGGCCTGTGACAGCTGCTGCTGCTGTTGCTGCACAGCATACTAGCTTCCATACAGTGCAACACCCAGTGTCCTGTATGCTAAGGGGTGCTCCACCTGTCTTTGCCTCTCCTGCATTTAAAGAGGCCTGTGACAGCTGCTGCTGCTGTTGCTGCACAGCATACTAGCTTCCATACAGTGCAACACCCAGTGTCCTGTCTGTTAAGACGTGCTCCACATGCCTCTGCCTCTCCTGCATCTAAAGAGGCCTGTGAAAGCTGCTGCTGCTGTTGCTGCACAGCGTACTAGCTTCCATACAGTGCAACACCCAGTGTCCTGTCTGTTAAGACGTGCTCCACATGCCTCTGCCTCTCCTGCATCTAAAGAGGCCTGTGAAAGCTGCTGCTGCTGTTGCTGCACAGCGTACTAGCTTCCATACAGTGCAACACCCAGTGTCCTGTCTGTTAAGACGTGCTCCACATGCCTCTGCCTCTCCTGCATCTAAAGAGGCCTGTGAAAGCTGCTGCTGCTGTTGCTGCACAGCGTACTAGCTTCCATACAGTGCAAAACCCAGTGTCCTGTATATTAAGAGGTGCTCCAAATGCCTCTGCCTCTCCTGCATCTAAAGAGGCCTGTGACAGCTGCTGCTGCTGTTGCTGCACAGCATACTAGCTTCCATACAGTGCAACACCCAGTGTCCTGTATGCTAAGGGGTGCTCCACCTGTCTTTGCCTCTCCTGCATTTAAAGAGGCCTGTGACAGCTGCTGCTGCTGTTGCTGCACAGCATACTAGCTTCCATACAGTGCAACACCCAGTGTCCTGTCTGTTAAGACGTGCTCCACATGCCTCTGCCTCTCCTGCATCTAAAGAGGCCTGTGAAAGCTGCTGCTGCTGTTGCTGCACAGCGTACTAGCTTCCATACAGTGCAACACCCAGTGTCCTGTCTGTTAAGACGTGCTCCACATGCCTCTGCCTCTCCTGCATCTAAAGAGGCCTGTGACAGCTGCTGCTGCTGTTGCTGCACAGCATACTAGCTTCCATACAGTGCAACACCCAGTGTCCTGTATGCTAAGGGGTGCTCCACCTGTCTTTGCCTCTCCTGCATTTAAAGAGGCCTGTGACAGCTGCTGCTGCTGTTGCTGCACAGCATACTAGCTTCCATACAGTGCAACACCCAGTGTCCTGTCTGTTAAGACGTGCTCCACATGTCTCTGCCTCTCCTGCATCTAAAGAGGCCTGTGACAGCTGCTGCTGCTGTTGCTGCACAGCATACTAGCTTCCATACAGTGCAACACCCAGTGTCCTGTATATTTAGGAGGTGCTCCACCTGCCTTTGCCTCTCCTGCATCTAAAGAGGCCTGTGAAAGCTGCTGCTGCTGTTGCTGCACAGCGTACTAGCTTCCATACAGTGCAACACCCAGTGCCCTGTATATTTAGGAGGTGCTCCACCTGCCTTTGCCTCTCCTGCATCTAAAGAGGCCTGTGAAAGCTGCTGCTGCTGTTGCTGCACAGCGTACTAGCTTCCATACAGTGCAACACCCAGTGTCCTGTCTGTTAAGACGTGCTCCACATGCCTCTGCCTCTCCTGCATCTAAAGAGGCCTGTGACAGCTGCTGCTGCTGTTGCTGCACAGCATACTAGCTTCCATACAGTGCAACACCCAGTGTCCTGTATATTTAGGAGGTGCTCCACCTGCCTTTGCCTCTCCTGCATCTAAAGAGGCCTGTGAAAGCTGCTGCTGCTGTCGCTGCACAGCGTACTAGCTTCCATACAGTGCAACACCCAGTGTCCTGTATATTAAGAGGTGCTCCAAATGCCTCTGCCTCTCCTGCATCTAAAGAGGCCTGTGACAGCTGCTGCTGCTGTTGCTGCACAGCATACTAGCTTCCATACAGTGCAACACCCAGTGTCCTGTATATTTAGGAGGTGCTCCACCTGCCTTTGCCTCTCCTGCATTTAAAGAGGCCTGTGAAAGCTGCTGCTGCTGTTGCTGCACAGCGTACTAGCTTCCATACAGTGCAACACCCAGTGCCCTGTATATTTAGGAGGTGCTCCACCTGCCTTTGCCTCTCCTGCATCTAAAGAGGCCTGTGAAAGCTGCTGCTGCTGTCGCTGCACAGCGTACTAGCTTCCATACAGTGCAACACCCAGTGCCCTGTATATTTAGGAGGTGCTCCACCTGCCTTTGCCTCTCCTGCATCTAAAGAGGCCTGTGAAAGCTGCTGCTGCTGTTGCTGCACAGCATACTAGCTTCCATACAGTGCAACACCCAGTGTCCTGTATATTTAGGAGGTGCTCCAAATGCCTCTGCCTCTCCTGCATCTAAAGAGGCCTGTGAAAGCTGCTGCTGCTGTCGCTGCACAGCGTACTAGCTTCCATACAGTGCAACACCCAGTGTCCTGTATATTAAGAGGTGCTCCAAATGCCTCTGCCTCTCCTGCATCTAAAGAGGCCTGTGACAGCTGCTGCTGCTGTTGCTGCACAACATACTAGCTTCCATACAGTGCAACACCCAGTGTCCTGTCTGTTAAGACGTGCTCCACATGCCTCTGCCTCTCCTGCATCTAAAGAGGCCTGTGACAGCTGCTGCTGCTGTTGCTGCACAGCATACTAGCTTCCATACAGTGCAACACCCAGTGTCCTGTATGCTAAGGGGTGCTCCACCTGTCTTTGCCTCTCCTGCATTTAAAGAGGCCTGTGACAGCTGCTGCTGCTGTTGCTGCACAGCATACTAGCTTCCATACAGTGCAACACCCAGTGTCCTGTCTGTTAAGACGTGCTCCACATGTCTCTGCCTCTCCTGCATCTAAAGAGGCCTGTGAAAGCTGCTGCTGCTGTTGCTGCACAGCGTACTAGCTTCCATACAGTGCAACACCCAGTGCCCTGTATATTTAGGAGGTGCTCCACCTGCCTTTGCCTCTCCTGCATCTAAAGAGGCCTGTGAAAGCTGCTGCTGCTGTTGCTGCACAGCGTACTAGCTTCCATACAGTGCAACACCCAGTGTCCTGTCTGTTAAGACGTGCTCCACATGCCTCTGCCTCTCCTGCATCTAAAGAGGCCTGTGAAAGCTGCTGCTGCTGTTGCTGCACAGCGTACTAGCTTCCATACAGTGCAAAACCCAGTGTCCTGTATATTAAGAGGTGCTCCAAATGCCTCTGCCTCTCCTGCATCTAAAGAGGCCTGTGACAGCTGCTGCTGCTGTTGCTGCACAGCATACTAGCTTCCATACAGTGCAACACCCAGTGTCCTGTATGCTAAGGGGTGCTCCACCTGTCTTTGCCTCTCCTGCATTTAAAGAGGCCTGTGACAGCTGCTGCTGCTGTTGCTGCACAGCATACTAGCTTCCATACAGTGCAACACCCAGTGTCCTGTCTGTTAAGACGTGCTCCACATGTCTCTGCCTCTCCTGCATCTAAAGAGGCCTGTGAAAGCTGCTGCTGCTGTTGCTGCACAGCGTACTAGCTTCCATACAGTGCAACACCCAGTGCCCTGTATATTTAGGAGGTGCTCCACCTGCCTTTGCCTCTCCTGCATCTAAAGAGGCCTGTGAAAGCTGCTGCTGCTGTTGCTGCACAGCGTACTAGCTTCCATACAGTGCAACACCCAGTGTCCTGTCTGTTAAGACGTGCTCCACATGCCTCTGCCTCTCCTGCATCTAAAGAGGCCTGTGAAAGCTGCTGCTGCTGTTGCTGCACAGCGTACTAGCTTCCATACAGTGCAAAACCCAGTGTCCTGTATATTAAGAGGTGCTCCAAATGCCTCTGCCTCTCCTGCATCTAAAGAGGCCTGTGACAGCTGCTGCTGCTGTTGCTGCACAGCATACTAGCTTCCATACAGTGCAACACCCAGTGTCCTGTATGCTAAGGGGTGCTCCACCTGTCTTTGCCTCTCCTGCATTTAAAGAGGCCTGTGACAGCTGCTGCTGCTGTTGCTGCACAGCATACTAGCTTCCATACAGTGCAACACCCAGTGTCCTGTCTGTTAAGACGTGCTCCACATGCCTCTGCCTCTCCTGCATCTAAAGAGGCCTGTGAAAGCTGCTGCTGCTGTTGCTGCACAGCGTACTAGCTTCCATACAGTGCAACACCCAGTGTCCTGTCTGTTAAGACGTGCTCCACATGCCTCTGCCTCTCCTGCATCTAAAGAGGCCTGTGAAAGCTGCTGCTGCTGTTGCTGCACAGCGTACTAGCTTCCATACAGTGCAACACCCAGTGTCCTGTATGCTAAGGGGTGCTCCACCTGTCTTTGCCTCTCCTGCATTTAAAGAGGCCTGTGAAAGCTGCTGCTGCTGTTGCTGCACAGCATACTAGCTTCCATACAGTGCAACACCCAGTGTCCTGTCTGTTAAGACGTGCTCCACATGTCTCTGCCTCTCCTGCATCTAAAGAGGCCTGTGACAGCTGCTGCTGCTGTCGCTGCACAGCGTACTAGCTTCCATACAGTGCAACACCCAGTGCCCTGTATATTTAGGAGGTGCTCCACCTGCCTTTGCCTCTCCTGCATCTAAAGAGGCCTGTGAAAGCTGCTGCTGCTGTTGCTGCACAGCGTACTAGCTTCCATACAGTGCAACACCCAGTGCCCTGTATATTTAGGAGGTGCTCCACCTGCCTTTGCCTCTCCTGCATCTAAAGAGGCCTGTGAAAGCTGCTGCTGCTGTTGCTGCACAGCGTACTAGCTTCCATACAGTGCAACACCCAGTGTCCTGTCTGTTAAGACGTGCTCCACATGCCTCTGCCTCTCCTGCATCTAAAGAGGCCTGTGACAGCTGCTGCTGCTGTCGCTGCACAGCGTACTAGCTTCCATACAGTGCAACACCCAGTGCCCTGTATATTTAGGAGGTGCTCCACCTGCCTTTGCCTCTCCTGCATCTAAAGAGGCCTGTGAAAGCTGCTGCTGCTGTTGCTGCACAGCGTACTAGCTTCCATACAGTGCAACACCCAGTGTCCTGTCTGTTAAGACGTGCTCCACATGCCTCTGCCTCTCCTGCATCTAAAGAGGCCTGTGAAAGCTGCTGCTGCTGTTGCTGCACAGCGTACTAGCTTCCATACAGTGCAAAACCCAGTGTCCTGTATATTAAGAGGTGCTCCACATGCCTCTGCCTCTCCTGCATCTAAAGAGGCCTGTGACAGCTGCTGCTGCTGTTGCTGCACAGCATACTAGCTTCCATACAGTGCAACACCCAGTGTCCTGTATGCTAAGGGGTGCTCCACCTGTCTTTGCCTCTCCTGCATTTAAAGAGGCCTGTGAAAGCTGCTGCTGCTGTTGCTGCACAGCATACTAGCTTCCATACAGTGCAACACCCAGTGTCCTGTCTGTTAAGACGTGCTCCACATGTCTCTGCCTCTCCTGCATCTAAAGAGGCCTGTGACAGCTGCTGCTGCTGTTGCTGCACAGCATACTAGCTTCCATACAGTGCAACACCCAGGGTCCTGTATATTTAGGAGGTGCTCCACCTGCCTTTGCCTCTCCTGCATCTAAAGAGGCCCGTGAAAGCTGCTGCTGCTGTTGCTGCACAGCGTACTAGCTTCCATACAGTGCAACACCCAGTGCCCTGTATATTTAGGAGGTGCTCCACCTGCCTTTGCCTCTCCTGCATCTAAAGAGGCCTGTGAAAGCTGCTGCTGCTGTTGCTGCACAGCGTACTAGCTTCCATACAGTGCAACACCCAGTGTCCTGTCTGTTAAGACGTGCTCCACATGCCTCTGCCTCTCCTGCATCTAAAGAGGCCTGTGAAAGCTGCTGCTGCTGTCGCTGCACAGCGTACTAGCTTCCATACAGTGCAACACCCAGTGCCCTGTATATTTAGGAGGTGCTCCACCTGCCTTTGCCTCTCCTGCATCTAAAGAGGCCTGTGAAAGCTGCTGCTGCTGTTGCTGCACAGCGTACTAGCTTCCATACAGTGCAACACCCAGTGTCCTGTCTGTTAAGACGTGCTCCACATGCCTCTGCCTCTCCTGCATCTAAAGAGGCCTGTGAAAGCTGCTGCTGCTGTTGCTGCACAGCGTACTAGCTTCCATACAGTGCAAAACCCAGTGTCCTGTATATTAAGAGGTGCTCCAAATGCCTCTGCCTCTCCTGCATCTAAAGAGGCCTGTGACAGCTGCTGCTGCTGTTGCTGCACAGCATACTAGCTTCCATACAGTGCAACACCCAGTGTCCTGTATGCTAAGGGGTGCTCCACCTGTCTTTGCCTCTCCTGCATTTAAAGAGGCCTGTGACAGCTGCTGCTGCTGTTGCTGCACAGCATACTAGCTTCCATACAGTGCAACACCCAGTGTCCTGTCTGTTAAGACGTGCTCCACATGTCTCTGCCTCTCCTGCATCTAAAGAGGCCTGTGAAAGCTGCTGCTGCTGTTGCTGCACAGCGTACTAGCTTCCATACAGTGCAACACCCAGTGCCCTGTATATTTAGGAGGTGCTCCACCTGCCTTTGCCTCTCCTGCATCTAAAGAGGCCTGTGAAAGCTGCTGCTGCTGTTGCTGCACAGCGTACTAGCTTCCATACAGTGCAACACCCAGTGTCCTGTCTGTTAAGACGTGCTCCACATGCCTCTGCCTCTCCTGCATCTAAAGAGGCCTGTGAAAGCTGCTGCTGCTGTTGCTGCACAGCGTACTAGCTTCCATACAGTGCAAAACCCAGTGTCCTGTATATTAAGAGGTGCTCCACATGCCTCTGCCTCTCCTGCATCTAAAGAGGCCTGTGACAGCTGCTGCTGCTGTTGCTGCACAGCATACTAGCTTCCATACAGTGCAACACCCAGTGTCCTGTATGCTAAGGGGTGCTCCACCTGTCTTTGCCTCTCCTGCATTTAAAGAGGCCTGTGAAAGCTGCTGCTGCTGTTGCTGCACAGCATACTAGCTTCCATACAGTGCAACACCCAGTGTCCTGTCTGTTAAGACGTGCTCCACATGTCTCTGCCTCTCCTGCATCTAAAGAGGCCTGTGACAGCTGCTGCTGCTGTTGCTGCACAGCATACTAGCTTCCATACAGTGCAACACCCAGTGTCCTGTATATTTAGGAGGTGCTCCACCTGCCTTTGCCTCTCCTGCATCTAAAGAGGCCTGTGAAAGCTGCTGCTGCTGTTGCTGCACAGCGTACTAGCTTCCATACAGTGCAACACCCAGTGCCCTGTATATTTAGGAGGTGCTCCACCTGCCTTTGCCTCTCCTGCATCTAAAGAGGCCTGTGAAAGCTGCTGCTGCTGTTGCTGCACAGCGTACTAGCTTCCATACAGTGCAACACCCAGTGTCCTGTCTGTTAAGACGTGCTCCACATGCCTCTGCCTCTCCTGCATCTAAAGAGGCCTGTGAAAGCTGCTGCTGCTGTTGCTGCACAGCGTACTAGCTTCCATACAGTGCAAAACCCAGTGTCCTGTATATTAAGAGGTGCTCCAAATGCCTCTGCCTCTCCTGCATCTAAAGAGGCCTGTGACAGCTGCTGCTGCTGTTGCTGCACAGCATACTAGCTTCCATACAGTGCAACACCCAGTGTCCTGTATGCTAAGGGGTGCTCCACCTGTCTTTGCCTCTCCTGCATTTAAAGAGGCCTGTGACAGCTGCTGCTGCTGTTGCTGCACAGCATACTAGCTTCCATACAGTGCAACACCCAGTGTCCTGTATGCTAAGGGGTGCTCCACCTGCCTCTGCCTCTCCTGCATCTAAAGAGGCCTGTGAAAGCTGCTGCTGCTGTTGCTGCACAGCGTACTAGCTTCCATACAGTGCAACACCCAGTGCCCTGTATATTTAGGAGGTGCTCCACCTGCCTTTGCCTCTCCTGCATCTAAAGAGGCCTGTGAAAGCTGCTGCTGCTGTTGCTGCACAGCGTACTAGCTTCCATACAGTGCAACACCCAGTGTCCTGTCTGTTAAGACGTGCTCCACATGCCTCTGCCTCTCCTGCATCTAAAGAGGCCTGTGAAAGCTGCTGCTGCTGTTGCTGCACAGCGTACTAGCTTCCATACAGTGCAAAACCCAGTGTCCTGTATATTAAGAGGTGCTCCACCTGCCTTTGCCTCTCCTGCATCTAAAGAGGCCTGTGAAAGCTGCTGCTGCTGTTGCTGCACAGCGTACTAGCTTCCATACAGTGCAACACCCAGTGTCCTGTCTGTTAAGACGTGCTCCACATGCCTCTGCCTCTCCTGCATCTAAAGAGGCCTGTGAAAGCTTCTGCTGCTGTTGCTGCACAGCGTACTAGCTTCCATACAGTGCAAAACCCAGTGTCCTGTATATTAAGAGGTGCTCCAAATGCCTCTGCCTCTCCTGCATCTAAAGAGGCCTGTGACAGCTGCTGCTGCTGTTGCTGCACAGCATACTAGCTTCCATACAGTGCAACACCCAGTGTCCTGTATGCTAAGGGGTGCTCCACCTGTCTTTGCCTCTCCTGCATTTAAAGAGGCCTGTGACAGCTGCTGCTGCTGTTGCTGCACAGCATACTAGCTTCCATACAGTGCAACACCCAGTGTCCTGTCTGTTAAGACGTGCTCCACATGTCTCTGCCTCTCCTGCATCTAAAGAGGCCAGTGAAAGCTGCTGCTGCTGTTGCTGCACAGCGTACTAGCTTCCATACAGTGCAACACCCAGTGCCCTGTATATTTAGGAGGTGCTCCACCTGCCTTTGCCTCTCCTGCATCTAAAGAGGCCTGTGAAAGCTGCTGCTGCTGTTGCTGCACAGCGTACTAGCTTCCATACAGTGCAACACCCAGTGTCCTGTCTGTTAAGACGTGCTCCACATGCCTCTGCCTCTCCTGCATCTAAAGAGGCCTGTGAAAGCTGCTGCTGCTGTTGCTGCACAGCGTACTAGCTTCCATACAGTGCAACACCCAGTGTCCTGTATATTAAGAGGTGCTCCAAATGCCTCTGCCTCTCCTGCATCTAAAGAGGCCTGTGACAGCTGCTGCTGCTGTTGCTGCACAGCATACTAGCTTCCATACAGTGCAACACCCAGTGTCCTGTATGCTAAGGGGTGCTCCACCTGTCTTTGCCTCTCCTGCATTTAAAGAGGCCTGTGACAGCTGCTGCTGCTGTTGCTGCACAGCATACTAGCTTCCATACAGTGCAACACCCAGTGTCCTGTCTGTTAAGACGTGCTCCACATGCCTCTGCCTCTCCTGCATCTAAAGAGGCCTGTGAAAGCTGCTGCTGCTGTTGCTGCACAGCGTACTAGCTTCCATACAGTGCAAAACCCAGTGTCCTGTATATTAAGAGGTGCTCCAAATGCCTCTGCCTCTCCTGCATCTAAAGAGGCCTGTGACAGCTGCTGCTGCTGTTGCTGCACAGCATACTAGCTTCCATACAGTGCAACACCCAGTGTCCTGTATGCTAAGGGGTGCTCCACCTGTCTTTGCCTCTCCTGCATTTAAAGAGGCCTGTGACAGCTGCTGCTGCTGTTGCTGCACAGCATACTAGCTTCCATACAGTGCAACACCCAGTGTCCTGTCTGTTAAGACGTGCTCCACATGTCTCTGCCTCTCCTGCATCTAAAGAGGCCTGTGAAAGCTGCTGCTGCTGTTGCTGCACAGCGTACTAGCTTCCATACAGTGCAACACCCAGTGCCCTGTATATTTAGGAGGTGCTCCACCTGCCTTTGCCTCTCCTGCATCTAAAGAGGCCTGTGAAAGCTGCTGCTGCTGTTGCTGCACAGCGTACTAGCTTCCATACAGTGCAACACCCAGTGTCCTGTCTGTTAAGACGTGCTCCACATGCCTCTGCCTCTCCTGCATCTAAAGAGGCCTGTGAAAGCTGCTGCTGCTGTTGCTGCACAGCGTACTAGCTTCCATACAGTGCAAAACCCAGTGTCCTGTATATTAAGAGGTGCTCCACATGCCTCTGCCTCTCCTGCATCTAAAGAGGCCTGTGACAGCTGCTGCTGCTGTTGCTGCACAGCATACTAGCTTCCATACAGTGCAACACCCAGTGTCCTGTATGCTAAGGGGTGCTCCACCTGTCTTTGCCTCTCCTGCATTTAAAGAGGCCTGTGAAAGCTGCTGCTGCTGTTGCTGCACAGCATACTAGCTTCCATACAGTGCAACACCCAGTGTCCTGTCTGTTAAGACGTGCTCCACATGTCTCTGCCTCTCCTGCATCTAAAGAGGCCTGTGACAGCTGCTGCTGCTGTTGCTGCACAGCATACTAGCTTCCATACAGTGCAACACCCAGTGTCCTGTATATTTAGGAGGTGCTCCACCTGCCTTTGCCTCTCCTGCATCTAAAGAGGCCTGTGAAAGCTGCTGCTGCTGTTGCTGCACAGCGTACTAGCTTCCATACAGTGCAACACCCAGTGCCCTGTATATTTAGGAGGTGCTCCACCTGCCTTTGCCTCTCCTGCATCTAAAGAGGCCTGTGAAAGCTGCTGCTGCTGTTGCTGCACAGCGTACTAGCTTCCATACAGTGCAACACCCAGTGTCCTGTCTGTTAAGACGTGCTCCACATGCCTCTGCCTCTCCTGCATCTAAAGAGGCCTGTGAAAGCTGCTGCTGCTGTTGCTGCACAGCGTACTAGCTTCCATACAGTGCAAAACCCAGTGTCCTGTATATTAAGAGGTGCTCCAAATGCCTCTGCCTCTCCTGCATCTAAAGAGGCCTGTGACAGCTGCTGCTGCTGTTGCTGCACAGCATACTAGCTTCCATACAGTGCAACACCCAGTGTCCTGTATGCTAAGGGGTGCTCCACCTGTCTTTGCCTCTCCTGCATTTAAAGAGGCCTGTGACAGCTGCTGCTGCTGTTGCTGCACAGCATACTAGCTTCCATACAGTGCAACACCCAGTGTCCTGTATGCTAAGGGGTGCTCCACCTGCCTCTGCCTCTCCTGCATCTAAAGAGGCCTGTGAAAGCTGCTGCTGCTGTTGCTGCACAGCGTACTAGCTTCCATACAGTGCAACACCCAGTGCCCTGTATATTTAGGAGGTGCTCCACCTGCCTTTGCCTCTCCTGCATCTAAAGAGGCCTGTGAAAGCTGCTGCTGCTGTTGCTGCACAGCGTACTAGCTTCCATACAGTGCAACACCCAGTGTCCTGTCTGTTAAGACGTGCTCCACATGCCTCTGCCTCTCCTGCATCTAAAGAGGCCTGTGAAAGCTGCTGCTGCTGTTGCTGCACAGCGTACTAGCTTCCATACAGTGCAAAACCCAGTGTCCTGTATATTAAGAGGTGCTCCACCTGCCTTTGCCTCTCCTGCATCTAAAGAGGCCTGTGAAAGCTGCTGCTGCTGTTGCTGCACAGCGTACTAGCTTCCATACAGTGCAACACCCAGTGTCCTGTCTGTTAAGACGTGCTCCACATGCCTCTGCCTCTCCTGCATCTAAAGAGGCCTGTGAAAGCTGCTGCTGCTGTTGCTGCACAGCGTACTAGCTTCCATACAGTGCAAAACCCAGTGTCCTGTATATTAAGAGGTGCTCCAAATGCCTCTGCCTCTCCTGCATCTAAAGAGGCCTGTGACAGCTGCTGCTGCTGTTGCTGCACAGCATACTAGCTTCCATACAGTGCAACACCCAGTGTCCTGTATGCTAAGGGGTGCTCCACCTGTCTTTGCCTCTCCTGCATTTAAAGAGGCCTGTGACAGCTGCTGCTGCTGTTGCTGCACAGCATACTAGCTTCCATACAGTGCAACACCCAGTGTCCTGTCTGTTAAGACGTGCTCCACATGTCTCTGCCTCTCCTGCATCTAAAGAGGCCAGTGAAAGCTGCTGCTGCTGTTGCTGCACAGCGTACTAGCTTCCATACAGTGCAACACCCAGTGCCCTGTATATTTAGGAGGTGCTCCACCTGCCTTTGCCTCTCCTGCATCTAAAGAGGCCTGTGAAAGCTGCTGCTGCTGTTGCTGCACAGCGTACTAGCTTCCATACAGTGCAACACCCAGTGTCCTGTCTGTTAAGACGTGCTCCACATGCCTCTGCCTCTCCTGCATCTAAAGAGGCCTGTGAAAGCTGCTGCTGCTGTTGCTGCACAGCGTACTAGCTTCCATACAGTGCAACACCCAGTGTCCTGTATATTAAGAGGTGCTCCAAATGCCTCTGCCTCTCCTGCATCTAAAGAGGCCTGTGACAGCTGCTGCTGCTGTTGCTGCACAGCATACTAGCTTCCATACAGTGCAACACCCAGTGTCCTGTATGCTAAGGGGTGCTCCACCTGTCTTTGCCTCTCCTGCATTTAAAGAGGCCTGTGACAGCTGCTGCTGCTGTTGCTGCACAGCATACTAGCTTCCATACAGTGCAACACCCAGTGTCCTGTCTGTTAAGACGTGCTCCACATGCCTCTGCCTCTCCTGCATCTAAAGAGGCCTGTGAAAGCTGCTGCTGCTGTTGCTGCACAGCGTACTAGCTTCCATACAGTGCAACACCCAGTGTCCTGTCTGTTAAGACGTGCTCCACATGCCTCTGCCTCTCCTGCATCTAAAGAGGCCTGTGAAAGCTGCTGCTGCTGTTGCTGCACAGCGTACTAGCTTCCATACAGTGCAACACCCAGTGTCCTGTCTGTTAAGACGTGCTCCACATGCCTCTGCCTCTCCTGCATCTAAAGAGGCCTGTGAAAGCTGCTGCTGCTGTTGCTGCACAGCGTACTAGCTTCCATACAGTGCAAAACCCAGTGTCCTGTATATTAAGAGGTGCTCCAAATGCCTCTGCCTCTCCTGCATCTAAAGAGGCCTGTGACAGCTGCTGCTGCTGTTGCTGCACAGCATACTAGCTTCCATACAGTGCAACACCCAGTGTCCTGTATGCTAAGGGGTGCTCCACCTGCCTTTGCCTCTCCTGCATCTAAAGAGGCCTGTGAAAGCTGCTGCTGCTGTTGCTGCACAGCGTACTAGCTTCCATACAGTGCAACACCCAGTGTCCTGTCTGTTAAGACGTGCTCCACATGCCTCTGCCTCTCCTGCATCTAAAGAGGCCTGTGAAAGCTGCTGCTGCTGTTGCTGCACAGCGTACTAGCTTCCATACAGTGCAAAACCCAGTGTCCTGTATATTAAGAGGTGCTCCAAATGCCTCTGCCTCTCCTGCATCTAAAGAGGCCTGTGACAGCTGCTGCTGCTGTTGCTGCACAGCATACTAGCTTCCATACAGTGCAACACCCAGTGTCCTGTATGCTAAGGGGTGCTCCACCTGTCTTTGCCTCTCCTGCATTTAAAGAGGCCTGTGACAGCTGCTGCTGCTGTTGCTGCACAGCATACTAGCTTCCATACAGTGCAACACCCAGTGTCCTGTCTGTTAAGACGTGCTCCACATGTCTCTGCCTCTCCTGCATCTAAAGAGGCCTGTGAAAGCTGCTGCTGCTGTTGCTGCACAGCGTACTAGCTTCCATACAGTGCAACACCCAGTGCCCTGTATATTTAGGAGGTGCTCCACCTGCCTTTGCCTCTCCTGCATCTAAAGAGGCCTGTGAAAGCTGCTGCTGCTGTTGCTGCACAGCGTACTAGCTTCCATACAGTGCAACACCCAGTGTCCTGTCTGTTAAGACGTGCTCCACATGCCTCTGCCTCTCCTGCATCTAAAGAGGCCTGTGAAAGCTGCTGCTGCTGTTGCTGCACAGCGTACTAGCTTCCATACAGTGCAAAACCCAGTGTCCTGTATATTAAGAGGTGCTCCACATGCCTCTGCCTCTCCTGCATCTAAAGAGGCCTGTGACAGCTGCTGCTGCTGTTGCTGCACAGCATACTAGCTTCCATACAGTGCAACACCCAGTGTCCTGTATGCTAAGGGGTGCTCCACCTGTCTTTGCCTCTCCTGCATTTAAAGAGGCCTGTGAAAGCTGCTGCTGCTGTTGCTGCACAGCATACTAGCTTCCATACAGTGCAACACCCAGTGTCCTGTCTGTTAAGACGTGCTCCACATGTCTCTGCCTCTCCTGCATCTAAAGAGGCCTGTGACAGCTGCTGCTGCTGTTGCTGCACAGCATACTAGCTTCCATACAGTGCAACACCCAGTGTCCTGTATATTTAGGAGGTGCTCCACCTGCCTTTGCCTCTCCTGCATCTAAAGAGGCCTGTGAAAGCTGCTGCTGCTGTTGCTGCACAGCGTACTAGCTTCCATACAGTGCAACACCCAGTGCCCTGTATATTTAGGAGGTGCTCCACCTGCCTTTGCCTCTCCTGCATCTAAAGAGGCCTGTGAAAGCTGCTGCTGCTGTTGCTGCACAGCGTACTAGCTTCCATACAGTGCAACACCCAGTGTCCTGTCTGTTAAGACGTGCTCCACATGCCTCTGCCTCTCCTGCATCTAAAGAGGCCTGTGAAAGCTGCTGCTGCTGTTGCTGCACAGCGTACTAGCTTCCATACAGTGCAAAACCCAGTGTCCTGTATATTAAGAGGTGCTCCAAATGCCTCTGCCTCTCCTGCATCTAAAGAGGCCTGTGACAGCTGCTGCTGCTGTTGCTGCACAGCATACTAGCTTCCATACAGTGCAACACCCAGTGTCCTGTATGCTAAGGGGTGCTCCACCTGTCTTTGCCTCTCCTGCATTTAAAGAGGCCTGTGACAGCTGCTGCTGCTGTTGCTGCACAGCATACTAGCTTCCATACAGTGCAACACCCAGTGTCCTGTATGCTAAGGGGTGCTCCACCTGCCTCTGCCTCTCCTGCATCTAAAGAGGCCTGTGAAAGCTGCTGCTGCTGTTGCTGCACAGCGTACTAGCTTCCATACAGTGCAACACCCAGTGCCCTGTATATTTAGGAGGTGCTCCACCTGCCTTTGCCTCTCCTGCATCTAAAGAGGCCTGTGAAAGCTGCTGCTGCTGTTGCTGCACAGCGTACTAGCTTCCATACAGTGCAACACCCAGTGTCCTGTCTGTTAAGACGTGCTCCACATGCCTCTGCCTCTCCTGCATCTAAAGAGGCCTGTGAAAGCTGCTGCTGCTGTTGCTGCACAGCGTACTAGCTTCCATACAGTGCAAAACCCAGTGTCCTGTATATTAAGAGGTGCTCCACCTGCCTTTGCCTCTCCTGCATCTAAAGAGGCCTGTGAAAGCTGCTGCTGCTGTTGCTGCACAGCGTACTAGCTTCCATACAGTGCAACACCCAGTGTCCTGTCTGTTAAGACGTGCTCCACATGCCTCTGCCTCTCCTGCATCTAAAGAGGCCTGTGAAAGCTGCTGCTGCTGTTGCTGCACAGCGTACTAGCTTCCATACAGTGCAAAACCCAGTGTCCTGTATATTAAGAGGTGCTCCAAATGCCTCTGCCTCTCCTGCATCTAAAGAGGCCTGTGACAGCTGCTGCTGCTGTTGCTGCACAGCATACTAGCTTCCATACAGTGCAACACCCAGTGTCCTGTATGCTAAGGGGTGCTCCACCTGTCTTTGCCTCTCCTGCATTTAAAGAGGCCTGTGACAGCTGCTGCTGCTGTTGCTGCACAGCATACTAGCTTCCATACAGTGCAACACCCAGTGTCCTGTCTGTTAAGACGTGCTCCACATGTCTCTGCCTCTCCTGCATCTAAAGAGGCCAGTGAAAGCTGCTGCTGCTGTTGCTGCACAGCGTACTAGCTTCCATACAGTGCAACACCCAGTGCCCTGTATATTTAGGAGGTGCTCCACCTGCCTTTGCCTCTCCTGCATCTAAAGAGGCCTGTGAAAGCTGCTGCTGCTGTTGCTGCACAGCGTACTAGCTTCCATACAGTGCAACACCCAGTGTCCTGTCTGTTAAGACGTGCTCCACATGCCTCTGCCTCTCCTGCATCTAAAGAGGCCTGTGAAAGCTGCTGCTGCTGTTGCTGCACAGCGTACTAGCTTCCATACAGTGCAACACCCAGTGTCCTGTATATTAAGAGGTGCTCCAAATGCCTCTGCCTCTCCTGCATCTAAAGAGGCCTGTGACAGCTGCTGCTGCTGTTGCTGCACAGCATACTAGCTTCCATACAGTGCAACACCCAGTGTCCTGTATGCTAAGGGGTGCTCCACCTGTCTTTGCCTCTCCTGCATTTAAAGAGGCCTGTGACAGCTGCTGCTGCTGTTGCTGCACAGCATACTAGCTTCCATACAGTGCAACACCCAGTGTCCTGTCTGTTAAGACGTGCTCCACATGCCTCTGCCTCTCCTGCATCTAAAGAGGCCTGTGAAAGCTGCTGCTGCTGTTGCTGCACAGCGTACTAGCTTCCATACAGTGCAAAACCCAGTGTCCTGTATATTAAGAGGTGCTCCAAATGCCTCTGCCTCTCCTGCATCTAAAGAGGCCTGTGACAGCTGCTGCTGCTGTTGCTGCACAGCATACTAGCTTCCATACAGTGCAACACCCAGTGTCCTGTATGCTAAGGGGTGCTCCACCTGTCTTTGCCTCTCCTGCATTTAAAGAGGCCTGTGACAGCTGCTGCTGCTGTTGCTGCACAGCATACTAGCTTCCATACAGTGCAACACCCAGTGTCCTGTCTGTTAAGACGTGCTCCACATGTCTCTGCCTCTCCTGCATCTAAAGAGGCCTGTGAAAGCTGCTGCTGCTGTTGCTGCACAGCGTACTAGCTTCCATACAGTGCAACACCCAGTGCCCTGTATATTTAGGAGGTGCTCCACCTGCCTTTGCCTCTCCTGCATCTAAAGAGGCCTGTGAAAGCTGCTGCTGCTGTTGCTGCACAGCGTACTAGCTTCCATACAGTGCAACACCCAGTGTCCTGTCTGTTAAGACGTGCTCCACATGCCTCTGCCTCTCCTGCATCTAAAGAGGCCTGTGAAAGCTGCTGCTGCTGTTGCTGCACAGCGTACTAGCTTCCATACAGTGCAAAACCCAGTGTCCTGTATATTAAGAGGTGCTCCACATGCCTCTGCCTCTCCTGCATCTAAAGAGGCCTGTGACAGCTGCTGCTGCTGTTGCTGCACAGCATACTAGCTTCCATACAGTGCAACACCCAGTGTCCTGTATGCTAAGGGGTGCTCCACCTGTCTTTGCCTCTCCTGCATTTAAAGAGGCCTGTGAAAGCTGCTGCTGCTGTTGCTGCACAGCATACTAGCTTCCATACAGTGCAACACCCAGTGTCCTGTCTGTTAAGACGTGCTCCACATGTCTCTGCCTCTCCTGCATCTAAAGAGGCCTGTGACAGCTGCTGCTGCTGTTGCTGCACAGCATACTAGCTTCCATACAGTGCAACACCCAGTGTCCTGTATATTTAGGAGGTGCTCCACCTGCCTTTGCCTCTCCTGCATCTAAAGAGGCCTGTGAAAGCTGCTGCTGCTGTTGCTGCACAGCGTACTAGCTTCCATACAGTGCAACACCCAGTGCCCTGTATATTTAGGAGGTGCTCCACCTGCCTTTGCCTCTCCTGCATCTAAAGAGGCCTGTGAAAGCTGCTGCTGCTGTTGCTGCACAGCGTACTAGCTTCCATACAGTGCAACACCCAGTGTCCTGTCTGTTAAGACGTGCTCCACATGCCTCTGCCTCTCCTGCATCTAAAGAGGCCTGTGAAAGCTGCTGCTGCTGTTGCTGCACAGCGTACTAGCTTCCATACAGTGCAAAACCCAGTGTCCTGTATATTAAGAGGTGCTCCAAATGCCTCTGCCTCTCCTGCATCTAAAGAGGCCTGTGACAGCTGCTGCTGCTGTTGCTGCACAGCATACTAGCTTCCATACAGTGCAACACCCAGTGTCCTGTATGCTAAGGGGTGCTCCACCTGTCTTTGCCTCTCCTGCATTTAAAGAGGCCTGTGACAGCTGCTGCTGCTGTTGCTGCACAGCATACTAGCTTCCATACAGTGCAACACCCAGTGTCCTGTATGCTAAGGGGTGCTCCACCTGCCTCTGCCTCTCCTGCATCTAAAGAGGCCTGTGAAAGCTGCTGCTGCTGTTGCTGCACAGCGTACTAGCTTCCATACAGTGCAACACCCAGTGCCCTGTATATTTAGGAGGTGCTCCACCTGCCTTTGCCTCTCCTGCATCTAAAGAGGCCTGTGAAAGCTGCTGCTGCTGTTGCTGCACAGCGTACTAGCTTCCATACAGTGCAACACCCAGTGTCCTGTCTGTTAAGACGTGCTCCACATGCCTCTGCCTCTCCTGCATCTAAAGAGGCCTGTGAAAGCTGCTGCTGCTGTTGCTGCACAGCGTACTAGCTTCCATACAGTGCAAAACCCAGTGTCCTGTATATTAAGAGGTGCTCCACCTGCCTTTGCCTCTCCTGCATCTAAAGAGGCCTGTGAAAGCTGCTGCTGCTGTTGCTGCACAGCGTACTAGCTTCCATACAGTGCAACACCCAGTGTCCTGTCTGTTAAGACGTGCTCCACATGCCTCTGCCTCTCCTGCATCTAAAGAGGCCTGTGAAAGCTGCTGCTGCTGTTGCTGCACAGCGTACTAGCTTCCATACAGTGCAAAACCCAGTGTCCTGTATATTAAGAGGTGCTCCAAATGCCTCTGCCTCTCCTGCATCTAAAGAGGCCTGTGACAGCTGCTGCTGCTGTTGCTGCACAGCATACTAGCTTCCATACAGTGCAACACCCAGTGTCCTGTATGCTAAGGGGTGCTCCACCTGTCTTTGCCTCTCCTGCATTTAAAGAGGCCTGTGACAGCTGCTGCTGCTGTTGCTGCACAGCATACTAGCTTCCATACAGTGCAACACCCAGTGTCCTGTCTGTTAAGACGTGCTCCACATGTCTCTGCCTCTCCTGCATCTAAAGAGGCCAGTGAAAGCTGCTGCTGCTGTTGCTGCACAGCGTACTAGCTTCCATACAGTGCAACACCCAGTGCCCTGTATATTTAGGAGGTGCTCCACCTGCCTTTGCCTCTCCTGCATCTAAAGAGGCCTGTGAAAGCTGCTGCTGCTGTTGCTGCACAGCGTACTAGCTTCCATACAGTGCAACACCCAGTGTCCTGTCTGTTAAGACGTGCTCCACATGCCTCTGCCTCTCCTGCATCTAAAGAGGCCTGTGAAAGCTGCTGCTGCTGTTGCTGCACAGCGTACTAGCTTCCATACAGTGCAACACCCAGTGTCCTGTATATTAAGAGGTGCTCCAAATGCCTCTGCCTCTCCTGCATCTAAAGAGGCCTGTGACAGCTGCTGCTGCTGTTGCTGCACAGCATACTAGCTTCCATACAGTGCAACACCCAGTGTCCTGTATGCTAAGGGGTGCTCCACCTGTCTTTGCCTCTCCTGCATTTAAAGAGGCCTGTGACAGCTGCTGCTGCTGTTGCTGCACAGCATACTAGCTTCCATACAGTGCAACACCCAGTGTCCTGTCTGTTAAGACGTGCTCCACATGCCTCTGCCTCTCCTGCATCTAAAGAGGCCTGTGAAAGCTGCTGCTGCTGTTGCTGCACAGCGTACTAGCTTCCATACAGTGCAACACCCAGTGTCCTGTCTGTTAAGACGTGCTCCACATGCCTCTGCCTCTCCTGCATCTAAAGAGGCCTGTGAAAGCTGCTGCTGCTGTTGCTGCACAGCGTACTAGCTTCCATACAGTGCAACACCCAGTGTCCTGTCTGTTAAGACGTGCTCCACATGCCTCTGCCTCTCCTGCATCTAAAGAGGCCTGTGAAAGCTGCTGCTGCTGTTGCTGCACAGCGTACTAGCTTCCATACAGTGCAAAACCCAGTGTCCTGTATATTAAGAGGTGCTCCAAATGCCTCTGCCTCTCCTGCATCTAAAGAGGCCTGTGACAGCTGCTGCTGCTGTTGCTGCACAGCATACTAGCTTCCATACAGTGCAACACCCAGTGTCCTGTATGCTAAGGGGTGCTCCACCTGTCTTTGCCTCTCCTGCATTTAAAGAGGCCTGTGACAGCTGCTGCTGCTGTTGCTGCACAGCATACTAGCTTCCATACAGTGCAACACCCAGTGTCCTGTCTGTTAAGACGTGCTCCACATGCCTCTGCCTCTCCTGCATCTAAAGAGGCCTGTGAAAGCTGCTGCTGCTGTTGCTGCACAGCGTACTAGCTTCCATACAGTGCAACACCCAGTGTCCTGTCTGTTAAGACGTGCTCCACATGCCTCTGCCTCTCCTGCATCTAAAGAGGCCTGTGACAGCTGCTGCTGCTGTTGCTGCACAGCATACTAGCTTCCATACAGTGCAACACCCAGTGTCCTGTATGCTAAGGGGTGCTCCACCTGTCTTTGCCTCTCCTGCATTTAAAGAGGCCTGTGACAGCTGCTGCTGCTGTTGCTGCACAGCATACTAGCTTCCATACAGTGCAACACCCAGTGTCCTGTCTGTTAAGACGTGCTCCACATGTCTCTGCCTCTCCTGCATCTAAAGAGGCCTGTGACAGCTGCTGCTGCTGTTGCTGCACAGCATACTAGCTTCCATACAGTGCAACACCCAGTGTCCTGTATATTTAGGAGGTGCTCCACCTGCCTTTGCCTCTCCTGCATCTAAAGAGGCCTGTGAAAGCTGCTGCTGCTGTTGCTGCACAGCGTACTAGCTTCCATACAGTGCAACACCCAGTGCCCTGTATATTTAGGAGGTGCTCCACCTGCCTTTGCCTCTCCTGCATCTAAAGAGGCCTGTGAAAGCTGCTGCTGCTGTTGCTGCACAGCGTACTAGCTTCCATACAGTGCAACACCCAGTGTCCTGTCTGTTAAGACGTGCTCCACATGCCTCTGCCTCTCCTGCATCTAAAGAGGCCTGTGACAGCTGCTGCTGCTGTTGCTGCACAGCATACTAGCTTCCATACAGTGCAACACCCAGTGTCCTGTATATTTAGGAGGTGCTCCACCTGCCTTTGCCTCTCCTGCATCTAAAGAGGCCTGTGAAAGCTGCTGCTGCTGTCGCTGCACAGCGTACTAGCTTCCATACAGTGCAACACCCAGTGTCCTGTATATTAAGAGGTGCTCCAAATGCCTCTGCCTCTCCTGCATCTAAAGAGGCCTGTGACAGCTGCTGCTGCTGTTGCTGCACAGCATACTAGCTTCCATACAGTGCAACACCCAGTGTCCTGTATATTTAGGAGGTGCTCCACCTGCCTTTGCCTCTCCTGCATTTAAAGAGGCCTGTGAAAGCTGCTGCTGCTGTTGCTGCACAGCGTACTAGCTTCCATACAGTGCAACACCCAGTGCCCTGTATATTTAGGAGGTGCTCCACCTGCCTTTGCCTCTCCTGCATCTAAAGAGGCCTGTGAAAGCTGCTGCTGCTGTCGCTGCACAGCGTACTAGCTTCCATACAGTGCAACACCCAGTGCCCTGTATATTTAGGAGGTGCTCCACCTGCCTTTGCCTCTCCTGCATCTAAAGAGGCCTGTGAAAGCTGCTGCTGCTGTTGCTGCACAGCATACTAGCTTCCATACAGTGCAACACCCAGTGTCCTGTATATTTAGGAGGTGCTCCAAATGCCTCTGCCTCTCCTGCATCTAAAGAGGCCTGTGAAAGCTGCTGCTGCTGTCGCTGCACAGCGTACTAGCTTCCATACAGTGCAACACCCAGTGTCCTGTATATTAAGAGGTGCTCCAAATGCCTCTGCCTCTCCTGCATCTAAAGAGGCCTGTGACAGCTGCTGCTGCTGTTGCTGCACAACATACTAGCTTCCATACAGTGCAACACCCAGTGTCCTGTATGTTAAGGGGTGCTCCACCTGTCTTTGCCTCTCCTGCATTTAAAGAGGCCTGTGACAGCTGCTGCTGCTGTTGCTGCACAGCATACTAGCTTCATACAATGCAACACCCAGTGCCCTGTATATTAAGTGGTGCTCCATGCTATGTATTTCTTATTACTGCAGCTGCCTTTTTGGTTGTGGCTGTCATCCCCATCAAGGGAGGAGTGAATTGTTGATTGGCGCTGGCATACCTGTCATGATCCTACCAGAACACGACCAGGAAAAAACACCCTGGCTCGCACATCTGAGTAGATTTACTTGTTCTTTGGCTTACAACTTGACAGATTTGAATCAAGTGATGATGAGAGTTGTGGTGATGTTTTTAACAGTTTTTTTGAGGAATTTGTGGTGATTGAAGTGGATCCCACTCTTAGTGAGTTTGTTTTTTTGGAAACGCCTTGAGCCTCGTGTTGGCTCCGGATGTTTTTCCTTCTGGTAGCTTTCAAACCGTGTCCTAAAAGACTCAGCACTCCCAGCTCTTAACAAAAGATAAGCACAGGGCAGGCCCCACCTTACTACGCTTGTTATTCTATAGTGCTCTAGACTGCAGCCTTGTATGGTATCTGGCAGACATTGATTGGAGTCAAATCCTGCAATCTGAGTATGCGCGATAGCACAGCAAGCAACCTGTTTTGCTCTATGTATTAGTGCTTACATGCATCATTCGACGACGTGGGTTAACTGAGACAATGCGTGATGACCTCAACAACATGCATTGAGCAGCACTTCACCTTGGATTTAGCTAGTTACGTTCCCAGTGGGGTAGTGTGGGCTGAGAATTTGACTGAGAATTTGGAGTCAAACCCCAGGACAGCACCCACGGCGCGCATAAGATTAGTTACGTACAACAGTTGGTTTGTTGTTCCCCAGGGGACTGGTGAGACACAGGAGAAAGGCTACCCTCCGGGTATGCCCAACTACATTAAGCATTCTGGTGGGATCCCCTTTTCTCAAGTTGAGCAGTTGATGCGGTTTAGGACCGGTGCACATCATTTAAGAGTGGAAACTAAAAGGTGGGTGCAGCCCCCAGCTCGGTTGCCGAGATCTGAGAGTGTCTGTCAGTCTAGTGTGTAGAGAAGGCGGATACCTATGGAATGCCGCCTCTCTACCTCAAAAGAAAGAATGTGTAGAGAAGGTTACCTTTAAATAACTAGGGAGTACCCGCACACCCTGGCACCGGCCGCAGTTGATGTACACCAAAACCACACCTCAACATAATCAAGCGAACCTTCTTCAGACATGAAGCAATAAATGCCTGTGGTAAGCCCACCGTGCTTAACCCATGCTACTTACCACATGCAGGAAGACTTCCCAGCAAACCGGCCGTGCAGAAAACCACTAGTCCTGCATGCCCCCAATGTGCATAGCCAATATATCTATCACTGCACACAAAAGAATAAGCACATCTCACTTGCCACTGCCACTTGTTTACAGAGAACTCTCACATGCGCTGATGCACAGTGGGACATAGACCACCAACCAAAACTTGCATGCAATACTCTTTGCTTGCACTTTACCGAAAGCTAGGCAGAGGCATGAACTCTGCAGATCCTCTTATGCATGAGCAAAGAAACAAAGCTCGTAAATGTATCATCATTGCAGTCACCAATGACACACCTAGAGAGCAATCATCTCCCCTGCTTTGATTACCTGTACCCAATCTCCTAGAGCATTCTACTAAGGTGCTACAGTGATGCAATACTTCAGAGCGAACTCACTTATTGGTTGCAAACGGACAAACACAAATCCGGCACTGGGCAGTTCAATCACCTTCGTGCCAACCATACGGGTGTCACTTGACTTAAACTGCTTGGTCGTTGACTTACATGGCTCAGGTCTACCTTACTGCCCTCAGCTGTAGCTGCCTACCCCCATCAGATGAAATACCCCTGCTGACACATGATGCCAGCCCTATTGGAATGCTCTTCCTAATGCATTTGACTCATGCAGTTACACCAAACGTGGTCAAGGCCCCTCCCCAGGGCAAACCCAACAGCATATCCCAAACCACGTGATACGTTAGTATGGCATAGCGCCTTCAGGAGCACACTGAATGCCAACAATACCTCTGCACTCTGCAAACAGACAGAGCCAAAAGACAGGCTCCAAGGTCCTGGTCAGGACAGATATACCTCATGGATGCATCAGACATGCAGCAAGTTTGCCAGACAGCATGACTTAGATACTACACACGCAAGTTATTGATCTGCCTGCAGGGTATGGCCCCAAGCATGCACCACATGCAGGACACAGTCCTGTCAACTTACACAAGATAACTATCCTGCAACACACACATTGGGTTTCCAACCTGGTCCACTGCACGCAACCCACAATGTTCCAAAGCACAGCACCTAAGCATTGACATAGAAAGTGGCCAGCAAGTAAGATCAAGTACTCACTTACTCCTCAGTGGGTGACTGAGCTCAAAAGTGGTCCGCCAGCTGGGCACACAGTTGTGCATTCTTGCTGACCGCTCCAATAGCGGTGCTCCAATTCACCAACACCACCAATAGCAAAGAAACTTCAGCACCACCAATAGAACTCAGTTAAGGTCATCATTGGCTTGAAGCAGGGAATAAGGAGGGTAAGCATAGCTGCCCGCTCGTCAACAATACCTAAGAAAACTGCTATAATCAAGACAACAACAAAGACTCTGCCACCCCAAGATCCCAAAGCGAAGTCCTGTCACTAGCAGAAACACACCACCAGTCAGTCCTCCACGGATCTATGTACAGACATCCCCATGCGATGCACCAGTGTGCTACCTTGCTGCCACATCACCTCCTCATCCGGCTCTGTCGCAACTCCGCCACCATTTCACCCCACATATCCTCACCCTGCTCTGAATGCTGGGACCTATCAATATTGGGCCCACCAATGACACCAAAAAGTGTGGGATAGTCACCACTACCCCGTGCTGCTGGCCAAGAGGGTAGCCTTGGCGCCTTAGCACTTGCCCTCCCTGCAGTCAAGGAGCTCCTTGGCTTTGTTGCTCTCCTTGTGTCATGATGGTGCTGCTGCTGCCTCTGATCTGGCTGTTCCTCTTCCTCTTCAGCACCCCTACCCCTCTGCTGCCTCTGCTCTGGCTGTTCCTCTTCCTCTTCAGCACCCCTACCCCTCTGCTGCCTCTGCTCTGACTGTTCCTCTTCCTCTTCAGCACCCCTACCCCTCTGCTGCCTCTGATCTGGCTGTTCCTCTTCCTCTTCAGCACCCCTACCCCTCTGCTGCCGCTGCTCTGGCTGTTGCCCCTCCACTTCTTCAACAACCCTAACCCTCTGCTGCCGCTGCCTCCGCTTTGGCTGCTGCTCCTCCACTACTTCACCATCCCTACCCTGATGCTGCTCTGCTGCCTCATCCCTGCCCTGCTGCCCCTCCTTGCTTACACAATGCAGCTCTTGCGTTTTCCGCTTTGGATTCTGTTTTTGCTTCCCCTCAGGAACACCCGTTTCCTCCCCGCCACTCTCACTATTCTGCTGCTGCTTTCCCCTCCTCTGCTTTCCCCCAAGCGGAGGACCAAGTACAAGCGGAGGACCAAGTACCGTACGCATGGCAGTCCTGAGAAGACAATGATGCTTGACTACATGCTCCGATGTGCTCTCCAGGCGGTCAAAGCTGCATCTATCCAGCAGCTTTTGACATGGCAGGAGTACAAAGCCCAAACCAAGCAGGATAGGGCACCCCTCGGTGTCATGTATGATTCGGAGTTCACTTCAGGAGGCCAATTGCTTGGGCCTGGCAAAGTGCTCGAGGGCGCTGACTGGTCGGTGGAGTTGCAGGGCAAAGTACAGAAGCTGCTGAGGGACATGCTGGAGGAGGAGGAGTGGGAAGTTTGGCTAGCTGCTTGGGGCGATATTAAGGCTTACAAGCATCAACGGGCCTTCTTGCCAGGTGGTGGATATGCCACATCAGCAGCTTATGGGCGCAGCCGCACTAGGGATGGCAGCTATGTTACTGTGGCATACCACGTGGGTGAAGAGTTGAAGCCGTATGCTGGGCAGGTGAGGTATTACCTGCGCCTACACTTGCCAGCTGAAGTGGTTGGTGGGCAGGCAATTGATTTGCGCATTGCCATTGCCGACTTCTTCCCATACAGGCAGCCCTACGAGGATCAGGACATATGTGAGATGGTTTTGTTTGCGCAGGACCAGGGCACCAGGGGCCTTACTTTCAAGGACATGGACTATCCTGTGCTTTTGCAGACCATAGAGGCACCCTTGTTTGTCCATAGATACACAACTGCTGATCAAAAGTTGTGGATGGCTTTTGCCCCGCTGCGCTTCAAGTCAGGGGGCGCTCGAGCGCAGTTGCAAGAGAGCAACTTGTGAGGGTGCTGCAGGGTTTCAGAGTTAATTGCATAAGTACTCCCCTGAAAGCTGTATATTATCCATTATAGTGGAAGTGTCCTAGTATGTATGGAGAGCTGAGATATGCTTTGGAGCTGAGGGTCTGCACACAGCTGAAAATGTGCTCTACAAACAGGCTCGTTAAGTCAGAGAGCGAAGGCAGTGCTGCCTGTTTTTGGGGTTTTCTGTACAGTTAGCTTTGCTCATACCGGTACTTTAGTACGCGGGTTTGGTACATGAGGGGACCTGACTGTCATGCATAGTTACCCAGACAATTGACATATTCTGGTGCGTTGAGAGTTATGTTTGACTAGTCTCCTGTTCCAGTCAGGCAGTACCATATGTCTGTATGCTCTTCAAATGCGAAGGCCAATAGCAGAGTTTCTTGGAGCTGTTCTGTGGGCATTGCACTGGCCCAAGAGTTGTGCAGTGATTCATGTGATAATGCAGTGTTGCGGGTGCTGCACGGCCCAGAGGGCAGTGCAGCGGTCTCTCTTAACATATTTAAAAATGCAGTGGGTGCTGCACGGCCCAGAGGGCTGTGCAGTCGTCTCTCTTAACATATACAATAATGCAGTGTTTGTTCATTTATTTGCAAGGCAGGAGTGTATGTGGATGATGATGGTATCCAGGTGTGTTGAGGATGAGCCGAAACCGAGACCGAAATCCAGACTGAGTCTCAGTCCTATATGAGGAGAGACACCACGCTGTAAATGTTTCGATTCAGTGTCCATGTGTAATGACGACAGTGCTCCATGTTTGCTTTGGAAAAAATCCCGCTTTGAGCTGTGACCGGGGTCAGCAGATCAATTAAAGCTAAGAGAATAATCAGTGTCTCTAGCTAGTAATTCTTGAGTAGATAAGACAGCTGCTAAGAGTGCAGGCGTACTCAGTGTCTCTAACTTATGCTTTCTGGTGGATAGAAAGTATCAAAGTTACATGGAAGTAGTTGAGTGCTCTTCTAGCTGCATAATCTTATCAAGCAAACTGCCTTGAAATCAATGTGGCGGGTGCCGCACGGCTCAGAGACCTGTGCAGTGGTCTCTCTCTCTCAACATGTACTCTCAGAGCTGAAGGGCCAGTACTCCCTTCGACTAACATCACAAGGAGGGGTTTCCTCCTTCACCCTGTGCGTATTTCTTTCTCCCTCTGTAGTTGAGTGCATGTGATGTACGGTACAATGACACCGCTTATTCCTGGTTGGCTGGGTAATGGCCTGGAACCATGGTCCTTAGATCCATCAGATGGTAGGTGCATTTGGTGGGTCCTGCCTAGCAATTTTCTTGTGGCTCATGGCACACCACTTAAGAAACATTCCGCAGTTTCAGCGCTGTTAGCTGCTCACCTAAAGTTCTGCTCAATGCATGCATACTACCCATACATTTGCAGCTACTAACTCAATGCCTGGCTGCTGATACATACACACTTTGGTGCTGGATACAATGAGTCATTTAGACAACCATCCAACTCAGCGAGGGTGGCTCCTGCTGGCAGATACTTTAATGGTCTGCTTTATGAGAACCAGTCACTGATTAACACCGAGCTTGTACCAGCTTCCTCGTGAGCAGCTTAATTGGCTTAGTTAACACAAGCCAGGTCACAGCATAATCTCCACTGCAGCCCGATGATTGACAAAGCAACAGCTAGAAAAAGACGGTGCCAAATCTACTGAGCATTACCTTGAGTCGTGCACACACATATCGGTTGGCCTGTACGATTCAGAGGGGCAATACCCATGCGACCCCCCCCCTGTGGCTGCACAACACAGCATGCCAACTGCTTCACATTGTACCCTTAAATAGGATTGCTGCTAGTACTTAGTGCTTGTCAAGTAATACACGATAACGCGGAGGTCCTAGAGAACCCCCTGATTCACACAAACGCTACCGGCACATGTACACGCAAAGGTTGCATTGCCACACTCTAACCAGCTCATACTGCCACAAAGTACAACCAGCAAGATGCGCCGAGTAGATTGCGAGCTGCAGCAGCAGGGCCTCCGAGCATCATCATCTGAGCGTCCTGTAAGGACAGCAGCATCAGCACAGACAGCAGCAGCATCAGCCAAATAAGGGGTTATGGATTATACCTGTAAGCTTCCTTATATGGTAGGGCTTCTATACCTACAGTCTGAGATGCTGCGGCTGCTTGCGCCATGTAAGAAGCTGAAGCTTCACCAAAACCCCAAACCAGCAGCAGATATTGTGAATGCAGAAGCAGCCAGGGCAAGTACCACCGGCAGCTCCCTTTGAACAACCCTTCTTACCTGTAAGCTTCCTTATATGGTAGGGCTTCTATACCTACAGTCTCAGATGCTGCGGCTGCTTGCGCCATGTAACAAGCTGAAGCTTTACCAAAACCGCAAACCAGCAGCAGATATTGTGAATGCAGAAGCAGCCAGGGCAAGTACCACCGGCAGCTCCCTTTGAACAACCCTTCTTGCCTGTAAGCTTCCTTATATGGTAGGGCTTCTATACCTACAGTCTCAGATGCTGCGGCTGCTTGCGCCATGTAAGAAGCTGAAGCTTTACCAAAACCGCAAACCAGCAGCAGATATTGTGAATGCAGAAGCAGCCAGGGCAAGTACCACCGGCAGCTCCCTTTGAACAACCCTTCTTACCTGTAAGCTTCCTTATATGGTAGGGCTTCTATACCTACAGTCTCAGATGCTGCGGCTGCTTGCGCCATGTAAGAAGCTGAAGCTTCACCAAAACCCCAAACCAGCAGCAGATATTGTGAATGCAGAAGCAGCCAGGGCAAGTACCACCGGCAGCTCCCTTTGAACAACCCTTCTTACCTGTAAGCTTCCTTATATGGTAGGGCTTCTATACCTACAGTCTCAGATGCTGCGGCTGCTTGCGCCATGTAAGAAGCTGAAGCTTTACCAAAACCGCAAACCAGCAGCAGATATTGCAAATGCAGAAGCAGCCAGGGCAAGTACCACCGGCAGCTCCCTTTGAACAACCCTTCTTACCTGTAAGCTTCCTTATATGGTAGGGCTTCTATACCTACAGTCTCAGATGCTGCGGCTGCTTGCGCCATGTAAGAAACTGAAGCTTTACCAAAACCGCAAACCAGCAGCAGATATTGTGAATGCAGAAGCAGCCAGGGCAAGTACCACCGGCAGCTCCCTTTGAACAACCCTTCTTACCTGTAAGCTTCCTTATATGGTAGGGCTTCTATACCTACAGTCTCAGATGCTGCGGCTGCTTGCGCCATGTAAGAAGCTGAAGCTTCACCAAAACCGCAAACCAGCAGCAGATATTGTAAATGCAGAAGCAGCCAGGGCAAGTACCACCGGCAGCTCCCTTTGAACAACCCTTCTTACCTGTAAGCTTCCTTATATGGTAGGGCTTCTATACCTACAGTCTCAGATGCTGCGGCTGCTTGCGCCATGTAAGAAGCTGAAGCTTCACCAAAACCCCAAACCAGCAGCAGATATTGTGAATGCAGAAGCAGCCAGGGCAAGTACCACCGGCAGCTCCCTTTGAACAACCCTTCTTACCTGTAAGCTTCCTTATATGGTAGGGCTTCTATACCTACAGTCTCAGATGCTGCGGCTGCTTGCGCCATGTAAGAAGCTGAAGCTTTACCAAAACCGCAAACCAGCAGCAGATATTGTGAATGCAGAAGCAGCCAGGGCAAGTACCACCGGCAGCTCCCTTTGAACAACCCTTCTTACCTGTAAGCTTCCTTATATGGTAGGGCTTCTATACCTACAGTCTCAGATGCTGCGGCTGCTTGCGCCATGTAAGAAGCTGAAGCTTCACCAAAACCGCAAACCAGCAGCAGATATTGTGAATGCAGAAGCAGCCAGGGCAAGTACCACCGGCAGCTCCCTTTGAACAACCCTTCTTACCTGTAAGCTTCCTTATATGGTAGGGCTTCTATACCTACAGTCTCAGATGCTGCGGTCGCTTGCGCCATTGGAAATGTTGCCAGGCCGAAGAGCAGTACGAACAGGAGCAGCATCAAAAGCATATGTTAATCAGTTACCAGGAATCCAGCGGCAAGCCCTTGCACATTGTACAACAGCTATATATGTAAACAGAGTTCCTACACCCAAGAAAGCAAGACTGTAAGACGAACGGTCACATGGTAGGGCTAGGTGTGGGGAGGGGTAGAGCAGTACGGCGGACAGCAGCAGCAGCAACAGCATGTATAAAATCCATCGCAATAAGTCCAGCAGCAAGCCTTGCACACTTCATAACGGGTATATGTAGAAACAAAGCTCCTATAGGAGCAGGAAGCAGCAGTATATAAGAAGCGCTTGCAATGACTAGCATGTCATCCTCGTTTCTTAAATGGTCTGGCAGCCTTGACTCTCTAGCAGTCTCGCCTTCGTTTCTGCTTTACAGATATTGACAAGCCGGTTGGAGTCATGCCCTGGCGCTGCACGGTTCATAAGCTGTGCAGTGATCTATCTCGCATAAGGACTAAAGAAGCTCAAGCTTCACTAAACCCCAACCAGCATCACGCACATTGAAGTAAAAGAAGCTGGCCCGATACCAGGTGCAGCTCACTTTCAACAACTCCAACCTCCTGCAAGCTCTTATGTCTTGTATGTGACACTATCAGCTCCTTTTCAGCCGAGCAAAGCGGTAAAGCTGTGCACCCTGCATCCCTGCACTTACCATGACATTGCAAACCAATGAACCGAACACCACAGAATAGCTTGTATTCGTCCCTCAACCAACAATAATGTTGCTGCTGCTGCTTCTCCTGCTGCAGTGGCCCAGCTTGGCACTGTTGCTGCAGCTGCTCCTTGCTCTTCCTGCAGCTGCTCTTTGCATTTGCAGCTGCTCCTTGCTTTTGCAGCTGCTCCTTGCTTTTGCAGCTGCTTGCTTCCTGCTTGCCCACTTCCGCACACCTTCCCGAGGTCACCAAAAAAGATACCTGCACCACAGGTAACATGATGCATGTGGTTAGTTGCTACAGCAGCCACATGTAGCTATGGGAAGATGGCCATGAAGAAAGGTTTTATGCTTAGGCGACATTGTCTCTCTCAGGATTCAAGCTTAAGCAATGCAACTCAGCAACAAGCACCTGCTTGAGAGACTATCAATACATCTGCATGATCTACATCCGCCACAGCAACCATTGGCGGGCACAACTTGCCACCCACTGCCTCTCAACAAGGCCTTGCACTGCATCCTACTACTACACACCAAGAACAGGCAAGAAATGATGTGCTAACCTAACACGCCCAGAAGCATACCCCCCTTCCGAGCCATAAGCATCGCATGTTATGGCAGCTAACCCCTCTGCCTGCTCGGGGTTGGACCGGGCCTGACAAGGCCACACTGGTATGTAGCAGTACGGCAGGGCGGTAAGGCAAGGGTATCGACGTGAACGATCTGGACATGCAGCATGATGCGGTGGCATTGACGCCTCCTGCAACTTGCTAAGAAGCGCAAATGCGTAAGCATTAGACTTCTGCCTGTGGCCACTGGCATCGGCACCGGCACATACCGCGGAGGCAGACCGTCCACGAGCAGCATGATCCGGTCATATCTCTCTCCTCCGACGTTGCAAACATCATCTCTGGCCACGTCTTGGAGTGCACACCTCACCCTCCATCCCCCAAGCAGAACCCGCACCCATCCAGTGCCTTGCGACCTTCAACATGATGGCGGAAAGAATCCAGAGGAACCGCATCACGATATGGGTTAAACACAGACAGCCCACCACGTCAAAACAAATTGAGGCATATCACCAGGCTTGGTGGAAGACAAGGAGGGTCGACAGACTTCGATGTTATTAGGCAGCACCAAGCCCTTCAGAAAACAGAAACGCAAGCGTAGACCATGTCTGCACATCCAGTGCAACTCCTAGGGGGTATGTCTGACGCGCAGGACGGCAGGTCACGTCTGCAATTGGAGAGCGAGTCACTACCAGTCACTTCTAGGGCTTTGTCAGGTGGGCCCGCGATTCAAGCCTCACTGGCACTCACCTGACAGTTTCACCAATGTGCATCTCGACGACAACCTCCATTGCAAGTGCAGCAGAGCTTTACGTCTTAGAGTCAGTATACTATAGAGAGCACATCACAACGCGCGAACTGTAGGCGCCCAGTTGCAACAAATATGTTGTGATCATGGCGCAGCCAGTGGCAAAAGTTCGGCTTATTCAGTTCATCCAAAACCCCACCAAGTCTACCTCTGTCTCCTGGCTGTACGCTAGGAAGCCGGCTGACTATGCTGCAACACAGATTGAGAAGATCCTGCGCACTGACATAGGTGCCAGCCCTGAGGACGACATCCAGTTCAAGAGCACAAGCGAACACGGCGGCTTGCTCCTTCTGGAAGGCATCGCAGACAGTATCCTCCAGGGCTGCGCACACGAGCACACTGAACTGGACGAAGGTACAGCTGTACTAAAGGTCCAGCTGCTTCTGAAGAGAGCTAAGCCCGCTAGCACCAGCGCACGAGGGCGTGGTAAGTTACGGCCGGCATTGATGCATTGTCGGCCTTATACAGGATGCAGTCGTCCAAGTGTTAGCGTACGCATATACGCGATGTGTCTGCATGGGCCTACAGCTCTCTGGCACTGTGCAAGGTGGCATCCTGGATCCGCACGGACCTGCACCCGCTGCCGGAACTTACCTGCATTTGCACCACGCTTCCGAGGGTTGACGGATACGGTCGTATTCCTTGCAGGCGGGAGCACAACCACTGATTTGGCCTCAGACCCCAAGGAAGATCTGCCTAAATTCGTCAAAAAAACCCTCAGTGGTTATATCGACAAGTGGCATCCCAGGATCACCAAAACAGAGCTGGTGAGTCTCAGTTTTAATGGTATGAAGTGCGTAGATGGGATGTACATCTGCACATGATGGGTGATGCCAGGGGCAAGGGCAAAATCCTCTTTTAACAAGTAGCTGCAACCTTTCTGTGCGAAGCACAGGGCTGATTCAAGTAGTCGGTGCAGATACATCCTTTAACCGAGGCCATGCTCTTATATGCAGGAGTGCTACACTAGCAGTTTATATGCTAGGCATTAAGCGTTGCCCAACCGAATCACATATGTGCTGGTCGTTACTGTCATGAAGCAAGTATCATCAAGGCATTACAACCCAGTACATTGTGGGGCTGAGCAGTCCTGCTGTCGCCATCTGCCTCTCTCCGCATTAGAGGCGAATCCCCTTTATGCCATGGCCACAGGTGTACACAGAGAATGCTGATGGTGAGAAGACCATTAACTACGGACTGAGCGTGTTCAATGGTCAGCTAGTGAAACCTTCCGACGCTCACCGGAGGTGGGATGCTGCGTCTGATGCAATGGAGGGCCTGGTGATGGCGAAGTATGGAGAGCATCCTCACGTGACAGCATCAACGATCAGAAGAGCTGCAAGCACGTAAGTCCCATATGTCTTTAGTCCCATGATAAAGGTCTGAGGCACCGGATGCCTACATAGAGTTGGGTCTTAGGGGTCAGAAGCATGGGGTAGGCTAGTGGGAAAACCAAGCAACGGGGTAATTCTGGTAGCAACCAAAATATAATCACGATCGGGTTGGAGGCATGACACATGCAAGGATGTAAAGCTGTGCTATGAATGGTCTGACTGGGATCAGAGCACACATACTTTGCACTATACTGCGGAACATTTTGTCCGTCTTTCAAATTTTCAGATTGCTCAGCCACGGCTCTAGCATTGATGTGTCAAGCCTCAGCCTCAAGATATACATTTTCTTCAGAAAACAGCTTGAGACTGACACCTACACACAACATGTGCCATGATGTGGAAGTGGTAGGCCCTCTGGCTCTCTCAAAAGCCTTGCCAAGGATAGAGTTGCTTTACATGTATGCACATGTTTGGCATTGTTTGCAGATATATAAGCAATAGCTACAACACACCCGTGTCCTCTTATGAAAAGAGGAAGGCGGGCATGGATGTGGCTCAGGCGGCGACAGAGGAGATTGTGAAGAAGAGGGAGGTGGCGGCTGCTGCGTGGTATCAGAAGCATGGGGAGTTTTATGAGAGGCGCTTAGATGCGGATCCACCGTTGCCAGCGGTAAGGGCAGTGCTTGCACATGCTCCATTAAGTGCTGCTGATGAACAAACTTGATATGTGTATGCTAGTCGGGAAACAGGGGAACATGTGTTGTGCGGCTTGCATCCTGACAATGGCAGCTACATGGAATTATGCAGACTTCCTTTCAATCAAGGCGATTACGGGGCCCATGTTCTACAACGTGCACAACTGCAGGGTAGAATGCTCTCAGTTTATGTCAGTATCATACACTAGCAAGCATGTTCATTGGTCTTAATGTGCTGTTGACAATAGCTGTAGGTCTGCAACGTGGTGGAAGTTTTTGGGTCGATCTGCCATGTTGTTCTTCCAACAGCCTGTCATCTTGTTAGCTGATGCTGGCTAAGTATATTGAGATAGGGCATGCAACACAACAAGAGCATGTTTGAATCCACGATTTCTATTGGCAAACCATCGGTAATAGCAGCTGCAGACCCATGCACATGAAAGTGACTATTTGCTCCTGTTGCTGCACGTTTTGACTGATGCCCAGGGGCTGGGCGCACAGCTGCACAAGGCAACCTCAGGCAAGAACGTCGACAATGTGGAGGTTCTGATCATTCAGAAGGTGAGCGACGAGGGTTTAAACTTCAGCGAGGCATTGACCATGCAGCTGGTAGTATATGTGCATATCTCATGTTTCAGTTTTGTAGACAGCTTCATACAATTGTGTGCTGTACTAGCTGTGGTCAGGGGATAGAGGTTAACGGTTTAATGGTGCACCCATGTGCATGTTTCCTGTTCGCAATGTACATTGCTGTATAGTATGGCTCACACATTAGTTGGTGTCAAAGAGATGACAAGCTCTGGCGTGCAAGCAAGCTGCGATCTGAAACACCTTAGTATTACTACACTATAACATTGTTTGTTTGTAACTTCCTTATAACGTCTTATTGCAAACATGCCTGGACATGAAGTGCAGGTCTGCAGTTTGTATCATCTCCTTTTTCTTATACAGAGAAGTACCCACGTAACGCGTTATGGCAGGTGCCCAACAATTATTGATGTTTTCTGGAATGGCAAGCTTCTTTTTCTCCTCCTAATAAAATATATCTGGATGTATCTTCCTGATGCATGCAGGGCCAGGGCTAGGGCGTGGCTCCTTCTGACACCACCCAGCAGCAGCAGATGACTGAGGCACCAGGGGCAGCAGCAACTGATCCTCAAGAGGACTTTGAACTGGAGGATGACCTGCTCCTGTCACTCCCTTCCCAGCAGCAGCAAGATCCAGTACGTGAAGAAGCTTCTACCCCAGACCAGGAGCGTTCTGAACCAGACAAGCAGCAGCAGCAGGAGCCCAGGACCAGGAGCAGTGCAACTGCAACCAAGCCTGCGGCAAAGGCAGAGCAGGAGCAGCCCAACCCCAGGCAGCGGACAGCAGCAAGGCTATCAGCCAAGGCAGATGCCAAAGCAGCTGATGAAGCCAGGACTGCTGCTGCTGCTGTTGAGCGTGGTAGCACAAGCACCCCTAAGAGGCTGGCCCCCAAGGTCCTAGCAGCACTCGCAGAGCTCAAGGAGATGGATGAGGGAGGTCTATCCCCTGCAACTTTGGAGATGGTGCTGGCGAGCAAGCCGGTAAGTTCGTTCTGCTCACTTGATGTAGCATGGCAGATGGTCTTTGTGCACTTGCAATACTGTATGTGCGCAGTTCTGCTGTTTTAGGTTTAGGGTTTAGTACTGAAATGAAGTGTCTGGCTTGCCCCCTCCTCATCCTGTCTGGCAGAATGCATCTGCACATGGGCTGGTGGTCTGCTAATAGAGCATGTCTTCTCGTGTGGTGTGCTCTGAAAGATTGACCATCTCAGCAAGCAAAGCGTCTTTTGGGTGGGGCAATGGTGCGTACGATGTTATGCAGGCTTGTGCTCTTTGCAAAAGGACTTGCGAATTGCAACGGTACACCCAAACACACCAGGACACTTAAAGGCATCCATGTCATATCCTCCAAAGCATAAGGTGTTGCCACACCTTAGATCATTGATGTTTCTTGGTTCATAAAGTTGTTGTTTTTGGTTTAGAAAGTTGTAGTCGTTGCCCGCACTGTAAACTTAAACCCTAAACTGAAGGGCGTGTAATCTGCTGATGTTGCTCCTCCGATTTCTACTGATTTCATTAGGCATGCAGCAGTGGAAGTATCTCAGCCATACTGCCTTCTTTGTGAAGCTTGATGACAACTTCATTGACAAAAGCTGCATGTGCTGCTCCACTGCATGTAGGGTGTGCTAGAGGCCACAGCCAATCCCAAATCAGCCAACATGCAGCAGCTGCGTGAAGGCTTGAATGGGCGCACCCTCCCTCAAGCAGAGACAGCTGCGCAGAGGGAGAAGCGCCTGAGGGGGGACACTGGTGCTGAGGGGAAGGCAGCTAAGAAGGTGAAACAGAAGAAGCCAGCAGCAGCAGCAGCAGCAGCAGCGGGTGGTGACCAGTCTGCAGGTGCAGAGGCGGGGATGAAAGGGCGCAGCAAAGCGGCAGGAGGCAGGGGTGGGGGTAAGGGAAAGGGCAGGGGTGGCAGCAATGGAGGTGGTAGAGGCAAAGGGGGGCCTGGTGGTCGTAAACGGAAGGCTAAGGAGTTTGACGGGGAGGGCGAGGGGTTGGACACAGATCATGGAGAGATGATAGATGACGAAGCCATGGGTCTTAGTGATGGGTGATGGATCTAGTGGGTGATGCTAGGTTTTAAGGTGGTCTCTGGCCTTTGAAACAGAGCTAGCTTGCAGTGGGTTGGCTAGTGCTGTACAGCATTCTTATGCTTGCATCTGGGCCATGTCCAATTTTGTAAGATTTATGTCCAAACATGTCCAAATTCGGTGTCCAGGATATGTCCAGAACAGTGTCCAGGATATGTCCAGAACAGTGTCCAGGATATGTCCAGAACAGTGTCCAGGATGTGTCCAGAACATGTCAAGTGGACTAATGGGTCCAGGGTCCATTCCATCCTAGTGGACTGTCCAAAGTGTCCATTGGACATGGACGTTTACTGGACATCATGTGGACAGCGTGTTCTCCATAGTGAATACACATGGAGAAAGGGATCAGCTGAACAGCTGGCAAGCCGGATTGATGACATGTTCACAAACAATGAAGCCCTTCCAGCCTCTGCAGTCACACAGATATGGGATATGACCGGCAAAGGCACAGATCATGATCTCTTGGAGGTCTGTGTTCCCTACCACAAGCTCAACATGCTCCCACCCCCACCAATCACAACTGACAGTGCCGAGAAAGCAACCCTTGAAAAACTGAAACGACTGAAGAAACTCACAAAGGAGGAGAGGGATGGCCTCAAGATTATCGTGGAAGAAAGACATGGTCTAGCATACCACCAGCTGAATGACCAAGTCCAACACTTACTGCTCAACGACGTGTACCCACACTGGGAGCGCCTATCTAATGGAGACCCCGCAAGCATGGAACCCCTCCGGACCCTCTGTCTCGGAACTGCAGCTGATCCCGCCGCCCAAAGGGAGCTTATGGAAGCGCTGAACACTCAGATGGCTGACCTGCTGCTGCAGACTCGGGACACCATGCTATCAGAAGGTCCAACCACCATGACCAACCCAACAGGGCACCACTATCGGCCCAGACTTGTGGCCCTCCAACGTGATGGCCTGATTAAGTTACGAAAGAAGGTAGTCCAAGTATTGAGACAGGAACACGTGGAGGAAACAGAGCTGCCTGCAGACGTGTGTAAAGCACTTGAAGCACTGAACACAACAGCTGAGCGCAGTGGCACCTCTCCTCAACCCCTAAAAGCCTCTCTCAAACAAATTAAACCCAAAATCCGCAAGGAACTACGGGTCATGGACAGTGAGCACCAGACAAAGCGTAAGCAAAATGCCATTGCCAAAAGGCAGGCACTGTATGACCAAAGGCAGAAGATAGGCAACCAAATGATCACTGGCCAATTCAAGGGGCGCAACAGCATGCAGCTTAGGGCAATAAAAACTGGAGAAGACACAGTAGTTACAGACCCAAAGGGAGTCCTCGAAGCCATCACAACATATTATACGCCCAAGCTGATGCCAGCAGCAGGTGCCGGTAGCAAAACTGGACTGTACCACCCATCAGAGCAAGCAAGGTCATATCCCTGGCTACAACCCAACGCCCCAGATACCTTTGACCTGAACACAGCCATCACTAGCGGTGCTGCTCCACGACGATGGCTGCACAATGAAATAAGGGACCAGCAAGCTTTTCAGGCCTGCCTCAAATCCCTGGCTCGCGGCAAGGCCCCGGGACCCGACCAAATAACAAATGAGATGCTGAACATGCTGCCTTACCAAGGACAAGACCTCCTACACGGTTACATCCAATTGATGTGGGCAACAGGCTACACCCCTAAAGCATGGAAAGAGAGCACCACAGTGCTCCTGTTCAAAAACAAAGGCACACCCCTCAAACTGCAATTCTACAGACGCATTGGCCTAGAGATGACAATATACAAACTATGGACCAGAATGATCACATGGGTCCTTGCTGACTATGCCGAAAGACACAACATTCTGAGCTACACCCAGGGTGGGTTCCGAAACAAACGAACCTGCATGGACCAGCTGGAGCTGTTCACCCTCTTGCTTGAGGATGCCAAACTGACCCGGAAAGACATCTATCTCCTTATGGTTGACTTTTCCGAGGCTTTTGACACAATTGACCATGACAAGCTGCTGCAAATCATGTATGACCTGGGCTTCCCGACAGATGCCACAGAGGTGGTCAAAGACCTGTACACGGGTGCAACAACAGCATTTACAACCCCATTCGGGAATACCGAACCAATGCCCATGGACAGAGGGACAATTCAAGGTGACAGCCTCTCACCGTTTCTGTTCATTTTATATCTGGAGCCCCTGCTACGCTGGCTAAGGGTAGGTGCCAGAGGATACATCCCAGGTGCATACAACAACCGAGATACGCTTTTCAAACTGAAACAGCAGATCCCAGATGTCACATATGCGGATGACCTGAACCTGATATGTTCATGCATTGGGGATTTAACCAGCCAAGCTGACAAGGTCACCCTGTATGCTGACTGGGGACACCTAAAAATAAACAACACAAAGACCCTCCTCACAGGTGCCAGATATAGGGCTGACGCCAAAGACCCTTTTAATCTGGAGAAGCTCCGGCGTAGCCTAACTGATGTGAAGGTCCAACGATCCCCTGCAACACTCCACGACCCACGAAAACCGTTCCGTTACCTGGGCCTGCAATTCACCATGCACCTTGACTGGTCAGCCCAATATCAACTGACCAGGGATACCATTCGAGACATGTGTCACATCATGAAGCACTCATACGCTACAACCTCCCAAAAGATGCGCACCCTGAATACATGCATACGGACAAAAATTCGGTATGCATTCTGTGTGGCCCCTTACACCAAAGCTCAGCTCAAAGCGTTAGACAGCCCCCTCTGTAGGGCAGCCAAAGAAGCATATGGTCTTCCAAACAGTACTGCCACGGCAGTAGCACATGAAGACGTCAGTAAAGGCGGTCTAGGGTGCCCCTCCCTACTAGCAGAGTACAATACTGTACAAATACAGCGGTTGACAGAGGCTCTCAATGACCCCGGACCAGTGGGAGAGCTCAGCCGTACACGCCTGCAGACAGATGGCAGCTGCCTGGACAAACTGACAGCAATGGCTCGCCCTGCCCTAACACACCACAGCCTGAGGCTGAGGCAGGTGATTGCATGCGCAAGCATAGATGTCGAGCTCAAAAAGCAGGGACTTGGCCCAACAGAACTACCCGATACCAGCCCACTCTTGCAAGACCTGCAGAAGATGCAGGCACTTGCAAGCCCCCAACCACCAGACCTCCTCCTAGCTGACCTTCACCAACTCAGACAAGTAGGTATGCACCGACTTCAGGACATTATGTCTTCCACAGGTAGAACTGTCCTTACAACACGACAGCTCATGTTGAAACTGGACAAGGATATCACCGTTAGGACGCTGACCGCTTTTAAACGTATTGCATACATGCTCACTCTCCCGCCAGGCATCACAAAAGAAACCTACTGCAGCAGGCCACCTGTGCAAGCAGGACATGGTGCAACAATCCATCCGGAGTATGCAAGGCTGCTGAAGTTCCACAACCTCATCGATGACATAGACATACGCAATGCACCTCTCCCAGCATTGTGGGCTGCACAGACACATGCCCCAAGCACAGAGCAAGCCCTGACAGAAATTCAGGCTTACCTGTCCTCACTCAGCGCACCACCAAGAGGCCACACTAAAAGCAGCAGTGTGTGCCAGACTGCAACAGACATCACAGCCCCACTGGTGTACCGAATAGAAACAGGCTATCACGTTTACCAGCGAATCAAGAATGAGAAAAGACAGCCCTTCAAAGATATGCGAGAGCAATTATATAACAACTTTGCAGAAGGGCAGGACCAAGTAGAAGGTATAGAAGGTCTGGCAGTGGCGGCACGCCACACCGGACGAGGGCAAAAGAGAAAGAAAGTAGCAACACAGAACCAGGTCATTGTGCGATGGGCCCCAACAGTTATGCAAGGATGGGTGGTGGAACTGGCTAAGCAAAAGGGCTATCACATTGATGATGCTCCAGAGCACGCTCTACAGCCAATGACCCATCATGAAGTCTGCAACACACCAAACCTCCCGACTGAATGCTGCTGTCCTAACGCCCACCTGCCAGCACGACGAATCCCTGCACGTACAACCCTAGCACATTGCAGCATATGTAGCAGACGATATCATATTGATTGTCTCCCGCTAACCCATCGCCCTGCAGGGGACATATTGGAAGAGGATGTCACGACAGGCTGGACCTGCATTGAATGTAACAGGGATCAGTATGCCACTAAAGGCCTCCCTCTTGATATAAGGCACTACAACGTCCATTGGAAGCCCAGTCGAGAAAGTGAGAGTGACCTCATCGCACATAATCCAGTTGTTGCTGAGATGATTGCTGCTTACCGGTTGCAACAGGCAGCAGCAGCAAATGACCGGTCCCCGGCAACTCCTGCACTTGGCGAGCTGGCTCAAGCTCAGCAAGGGTTATCGGCACTGCAGCAACAAGGCGACTACTACCCCGATCACCCTCAAAGATACAACATCAACATTGGACAGCAGTACAGCAACCTTTTCGACATGGACACATCACCAATGAACCCCCATGCTGATATCCACCCCACAGGAAGACACGAAGTCTTTATCAGAGAGGTAGAGATGTGCATAGATGGACAAATGTGGATAAAAACGCTCGCCTGCATATACACACCAGATGGCAAATGTCGCTACACCCTCACCCCTGAAAGGACAGCAATACTGTACCAACAGTACTGCCACAGCACTCGCCACAAACCAAAGGTTATGCGGAAGTTGAAGGCAGGTACCTTTCCCCAAGAACTGTATGCCCTCATGTGCAGGTACAGAGATGGAGCACAGATCAAAGATCACAAAGCCATTAGGAAGGTCCAAATAAAGAACCACTGGGCCACTCCCCCTGAGGTGTATGAGGCTCTCAGGCAGCTCACAGACATAACAAAAGAGAGATTCGCAAGCCCACTCAATTACAACCCAACATTTACGATGTACTGGAGCGCCCACAAAAGGGACCAAATCTTTGGGGCGAAATGGGATAGCTACAGATATAGGTGGACCGGCGGAAGCGTGCACAACCCAGAGTATGAGGATGAAGACCTGAACAAGAACATGGCTACTGCCATAGCAGCGGCCCGTAACACAACAGCCCCTGTCTTTGGCATACATATCCTGCCTGCCTGGTCCGATGCAAACAGAACTGCCTACCTTGCATGGCTACAACACTTCCCAGAAAACTGCATGCATCTCCTACAAATACCCCGAAAACACTTCAGGTTCCAGAAACCCACAACTTGGGAACGGGGCGACATGTATGCAGGAAACCCTAGATGGGACGTAAATATCATTGTCACAGGCAACGCAAAGGGTTTTGAGGCCCACCTCCCTTACTGGGAGAGCGGCTACATGACCAGGTTTCTGCAAACGCTGCAGGATGCCATTAATCAGTCCCTGCCGGACGACAAAGAGATACAAGACATCAGCATGTACTACAACCCCCCAAGCAGCAATGCCCCGCCCAGCACATCTCATCAGCCAACATTGCTGACGCCAAAACAGCTCAGCAAAATGGGTTACCCCAAACAAACAAACGGCTCTGAGTCCCTCCGGGACGATTCAGCCACCAGTCAAGACCCTCCAGCCATGGTTGACTCCAGCACTACACTGGATGACCTGGAAACGCAATTAGCCACTGCCCTACCAACAGCCCCACCCCTCCGGTACAATTGGAAAAACTATGCCTACACAGATGGTAGCTACAAGCAAACAAGCCACAAAACATCACCAATGGATGCAGAGTGTGATACCCCTGGCATAGGGGCAGGAGTGTACTTCCCCCCACAAGCAGCCAATGAGGACGATGAACGTGGGGTTCCAATTGTCCCTGCAGGCGACAGCCATCCCCAGAACACCATAAACAGAGCAGAACTGGTTGATATCCTTGCTGCGCTGAGGCATGGAGCCCACATGATAGCCACCGACAGCCTCAGCTCAATGTACCAAATCAAAAAGATGCTGAGACGCCCACAAGATCTCCTAAATCACCAGCACTGTGAGCTAATTAAAGAGATAGTAACCGAGATCGTCAACAGGGGACTGAGGACAACCCTTCACAAGGTCAAGGGCCATGCTTCAATTATCGGTAATGAAAGAGCGGACGCAATCGCTAAGGCGGCTGCGACAGGGGACACCTCCGACTATGAGGAATGTGAGAAGTACGAGAGTCCTAGTAACAACAGGTTGACCCAATATTGGCCGCACAAGACCCAATGGAACAATCGTTGGTCACGGACCAATAATGGGCAGCGCACGTTAATTGACCGTTTCAAGCGGGTGAACCCTTTGACAGACCTTCACGACTCGGTACGTCATTACTGCCACCAAAAGAGTCGCTTTGGGATGGCAAACAGAGCTACCTGTTATTTCGAGGCTTTTAAAAGGATTGAGGAAAGACTGGACCTGCCTGCTAGCAACGAGTACATGACCTCGGGAAAAATCAAGTATGCAGAACGTAAAACCGCTTTGCGCTACCGGTACGGGACCATGTGGACAAGGAAAATGGCCTATAGGTGTGGACATGCACCTAGTAGCAAATGTCTCCTGTGCGGTGACGAGGATGGCGGACACCACACAGCCTCAGGATGCCCAGCTTTGAAAAGAATGTACATCAACAGGCATAACAAGGTCGGCCGACTAATCATGACAAGAGTGTTAAGGGGACGCAAAGGAGCATTTGTCATTCAAATGGACCTTGGATCAACTGAAAACTGTGCAGAAGACGGCATCATGGCCCACCAGTCTAGAAACATCCCGTGGGAGCTCCTTCCAAGGGGACTAAAGGAGGCAGTGCAACAAGCACAAGGCACCACCGACAAGCGCCCTGATGGTATGCTATACAAACCCAAGAATGGAAACAACCCAGCAGAGTACTGGATAATAGAGGTCAAGATCTGCAGGGATTCAGACCCAACAGGCCAGCAAAGCAAAGCTGATTATCAACACCAAGTACTCATTGACAAAATCAAAGACATAGACCCCACTGCCAAAGTATGGTACTATCCCTTGCTTGTCGGAGTTGCAGGCACCATATACAACAGTACCACCATGACTCTTCAAGCCCTCGGTATCAAAGGGCAAGCTCTAAAGCAATGCATTTCAGAAGTACATACTGCAGCAGTTAAGTCCTTACACAGCATATACACAACAAAAAGAAAACTGGAAAAGCCCAAAGAGCCTCAATGGCACAGGAGGAACTACAAGAAAGTAAGCTAACAAAGGCGGGTGGGCGGAAGCCCACCCACGGATGTAACTATCCTATGGTAGGCTGGCCCAGTGTAATCCTTACACCAATGGGCCCCTCCCTTAATCTTACGCGGGAGGGCACCTCACGCCCCTCCTTGCGTAGCTCTCTCTCTCTCTCATTATAGCATGTTTTGGGAGCAGCACCCATACATCGCGCACTTACAAGGCGTAAGCTGGCAACATTTTGGAGAGAGAGAGAGAGAGAGAGAGAGAGAACTACGCAGAGAAGGGGGGAAATCCCTTCTTGCATATGTTAGGGGAGTGGACCCTTACCTAAATATTTTGGAAGGTATGGAAAAGGGTGCCCTGCTAGCAGGCTAGCCTGGGTGACACTGGAGGATATGGCGTAGCGTTGAAGAGTCAGGTGGTTGGGTTGGAGGTGGTTTTTGTGCATGAGTTGCACCGTTTGGGGTCATGCCATGGAGGGGGGAAACCTCACTCAGTAGGCCTACTTCCTTTATTGTACGCCACTCAATGTAGAGTGAGCGTAGATGTTAACAAACAAACAAACAAAAGTTTAAGGTGTGGCTGCACCAAGGGCCTGTTAATATGTTAACATGCACGTTCAGGTGAAGCGCACCTGCACAAGACAGTCGGTAACATCCCGACCAATCTGCTATCCAAAGCACAGCGAAAAGCAGCCGGCTCTCGGCCCGACTAAGGCCCGACATTGTCCTATATCGGCGCAAGTCGGTTAGAAGGACCCCAGAGGGTCAATGGATGGATGACATCTCAGGCTCAAATCACACTTACTGAGGTCAAGTACACAACGGACACAGACCCCAGCAGGACACACCATGATCCATATCATCAGCATGAGAGTTTATATTAGATACTGCGACAAAGGCACCCCGCAGCCATTATAGAAAGCAAGCCCATCATCCTGGGAGTTCCAGGAGCGGTGTATGCAGAATATGCAGAAGCTACGGTGAGGCAGTTGAAGTTCCTTGGAGTGAAAGGGAACCTGTTACAAAGCTGCATACACAAATTGCAAAGGCATGAAATTTTGAAAGCACGCACGACAAGAAAGTATCCTGAATGAATTTATCAATCCGTCTAAAAACAGGGCCCCGACGGAGGGGCATTTCAATCTGGGTGGGGGGGGGGGGGTGAGCCTGGGGTGGGGGGCTGGGGGCCATGAAAGGGATCACGGCGGGGGAGCTAGGAGGGCACAGAAGTGTGGAGAAGGGTAGGGCAGGCGAAGCCACCCCTTATGGGAGGATATGGTGTAGGAATTGAAAAGTGATGTGGATGGGCTGAAGGTGGTGTTTTGACGAGCCAGGACATATTGGTCGTGTTCAGGAGGCGGGTGCCCTCACTGTAGTAAGCCTACTTGCTTAACTGTACGCCGCTCATGGTGGAGCGAGCGTAGATGCAACAATGTAACTATGGGTTTGTTACACTGTTGATAAACCAAGTTGATATTAGAGGTGATATTGCTGAGACATTCACTTCTGATGGACCAGGTTCCAGTATTTCTGCCCATGGAGCCTAGGTTGGCTCCGTACGGGCGCCCCCTTTGAGGGGCCATGATGTAATCGTAATCGTAATCGTATAAACCCCTGTAAGGTTTTAGTAGCTGCAGCAGAGAGGGAGGGGATGCCCCAGGCATAGGGGCAGGAGTGTACTTCCCCCCACAAGCAGCCAATGAGGACGATGAACGTGGGGTTCCAATTGTCCCTGCAGGCGACAGCCATCCCCAGAACACCATAAACAGAGCAGAACTGGTTGGTATCCTTGCTGCGCTGAGGCATGGAGCCCACATGATAGCCACCGACAGCCTCAGCTCAATGTACCAAATCAAAAAGATGCTGAGACCCCCACAAGGACTCCTGAATCACCAGCACTGTGAGCTAATTAAAGAGATAGTAACCGAGATCGTCAACAGGGGACTGAGGACAACCCTTCACAAGGTCAAGGGCCATGCTTCCATAATCGGTAATGAAAAAGCGGACGCAATCGCTGAGGCGGCTGCGACAGGGGACACCTCCGACTATGAGGAATGTGAGAAGTACGAGAGTCCTAGTAACAACAGGTTGACCCAATATTGGCCGCACAAGACCCAATGGAACAATAGATGGTCACGGACCAATGGGCAGCGCACGTTGATTGACCGTTTCAAGCGGGTGAACCCTTTGACAGACCTTCATGACTCGGTACGTCATTACTCCCACCAAAAGAGTCGCTTTGGGATGGCAAACAGAGCTACCTGTTATTTCGAGGCTTTTAAAAGGATTGAGGAAAGACTGGACCTGCCTGCTAGCAACGAGTATATGACCTTGGGAAAAATCAAGTATGCAGAACGAAAAACCGCTTTGCGCTACCGGTATGGGACCATGTGGACAAGGAAGATGGCCTATAGGTGTGGACATGCACCTAGTAGCAAATGTCTCCTGTGCGGTGACGAGGATGGCGGACACCACACAGCCTTAGAATGCCCAGCTTTGAAAAGAATGTACATCAACATGCATAACAAGGTCGGCCAACTAATCTTGACAAGAGTGTTAAGGGGACGCACAGGAGCATTTGTCATTCAAATGGACCTTGGATCAACTGAAAATTGTGCAGAAGACGGCATCATGGCCCACCAGTCTAGAAACATCCCATGGGAGCTCCTTCCAAGGGGACTAAAGGAGGCAGTGCAACAAGCACAAGGCACCACCGATAAGCGCCCTGATGGTATGCTCTACAAACCCAAGAATGGAAACAACCCAGCAGAGTACTGGATAATAGAGGTCAAGATCTGCAGGGATTCAGACCCAACAGGCCAGCAAAGCAAAGCTGATTATCAACACCAAGTACTCATTGACAAAATCAAAAACATAGACCCCACTGCCAAAGTATGGTACTATCCTCTGCTTGTCGGAGTTGCAGGCACCATATACAACAGTACCACCATGACTCTTCAAGCCCTCGGTATCAAAGGGCAAGCTCTAAAGCAATGCATTTCAAAAGTACATACTGCAGCAGTTAAGTCACTACACAGCATATACACAACAAAAAGAAAACTGGAAAAGCCCAAAGAGCCTCAATGGCACAGAAGGAACTACAAGAAAGTAAGCTAACAAAGGCGGGTGGGCGGAAGCCCACCCACGGATGTAACTATCCTATGGTAGGCTGGCCCAGTGTAATCCTTACACCAATGGGCCCCTCCCTTAATCTTACGCGGGAGGGCACCTCACGCCCCTCCTTGCGTAGCTCTCTCTCTCTCTCTCTCTCAGAGAGGGAGGGTTTGGGGCTTGGCAGGCCACCGCTGTTGAGTGCTTTAGGGGGTGTACAGCTGCTTGTGAGGGGTGAGGGTTTAGCGGTTAGGGGCTCGTAGAGTAGAGAGACCGAGACAGGTCATATGCGAGGAGCCGGTGCGGTATTGTTCTCTAGTGTGGGATTGTGGGACACGTTTTGGGGTGTACTATTCGTGACAAGGACCCCTCTTTATAACTTGTAGAGCAGGAGAATTGGCAAGCATGGGCCCCCCTTTCAGTCAATTCTAAGCTGCTTCTACAATGAACGGAGTTCTGCAGAGTTGCACAGTGGGAACACCTGGAGGCATGGCTGGTTACTCTAAAGTGAACGGAGTCATGAAGGAAAAAGACTTGCGGAGTATGCCTCACTTGAGGCCTGTGGGTACTCCATCACGACCGGAGTGATACAATAGAGAGATTATTCAGGAGCGTCATTGGCATTGTGTCCATTTTTACCCTCCAGAGCGTGCTTAGATTAGTGCACCTGAATGAGCCTCTCATTCATGCCTTGCCACCTTTAGTCTACCCTCGTACTCCCTTATCTGCCAGCTTTTCTATCGTGCCACATGGCATGGTTACATGGTCACATCTAGGCACACACCATTTGTGGTGTATAACAAGGAAAATAAAGGTTACGTAGTAGGCCTACTTAGTGAGGACCACCTACCATGCCAAGGCTTACCTGACATTGCAAAGTCAAGGTTATCCTGGGCCCCAGGATCCCGGGGCAGCAGGTTTTCCAGCCAGTCTGTTACCTCCCATGCTACAAGCCTGTCACCTCCCGTACACAATATCTTGAAAGATTTGAGCTCCGCCGTTCTGTTGCTGCCAAGGCTAGCAGCGGCTGTACGTACTGGCGCCACCATAATCTCCACGGCACAGGAGACGTTGCAAGTTGGCCGAGAGTCTTCGACAGGGCTGTCTGCACCCGGTGGTGCCTGTGCGCTGACCAGCAAAGCTCGTGCCATTTCAACATGGGCTTGGCTGCCGCCTTCAAAAGCTGGAGCTTGGGGCGGTAACCACATCTCCGCTGCGGCTTGCCCGTGTTTGGCGCTGATGACAGCAGCCGGGAGGACTTCCGTTACGCTCTGGCTGATGGCCGCAGGGGACAATGCCTCAGCGGCGGCAGCGGGTCCTGTGGATGTAGGAAGGCTGTAGTGGCCGGTCCTGGTGCTGCCGCCTTGCTCAGTCTCAAAGGAGTGGGAGGCAAAGCTACCACCTGCAGGTCAAAGCAACCAGAGGGAAGAGGCATACATTATGAGATTGAGGCAAATTAAACCCCTGCGTTTATTTAGAAGTCTATATATCTATTTTACCTATCCATGTGAGAGTGTTTATCAGGTCAGGGCTGAACAGACTGCCAGGGCGCAAGGAGTCCGAGGTGGGATATGCAGTTGTAATTTCCCAGAACGAGTGCCTTAAGACCACCCATCTGGCATCAATGCCCAGCAGACAGCGCATTCGATGAGGAGTATCCATGACATTTGCAAGGAGCAGCTCATCTTGGCAGCAGGCCTAGGAAGGACAACTATGTGCCTCCTAGGAAGACAACTATGTGCTCCAATAAAACTTGCACTGCCTGCCAGTGCACCAATAGTTAGCTTCATTAGCTACAGTCCTGAGACATGGCTGCTGGCTAAGTGTATGCCATACAAGCATTTTCAAGTGATCCGAGTAGCGACTTGCCGTTCGGTGCTGGTCTGTCACTTACCAAAGCAGAAGGCTGAAGCAAGCAGCAGTGCTGCAAACATTGCGTTCATCACTGATGAGGTAGACATGTTCACTTCGGTTGTACCAGTATGTTCGCTAGTCAATCTGTCAGTACCTGCAGGAAACATGACAGGGGTTGAGGTAAGTTAGTGCCCGCCCGATGGCAGAACCGGAAGTGGCCCGACAGCCTCGGCTCTGTTGTGGGAGCCTGCTTGTTGATTGGCCACAATAGCTTTGGAGATCTCAGGGCATAGGCTTACCTGCTGAGCACTCGGAGGCTTCGGTGTCTTCTAGAGTAGTGCCCCCTTACTCAACTTCCACATCAGTCGCCACAGGTCTGATGGCTGTCCGCTCCTTAGCTGAAGACAGCGCCTACTATTCAGGATGAACAAAGGCTGCCATTTGCGTCAGTATGCGTCAGTTTCTCATCTAGGAAGCCAGCAAAGCACTCTGAGACTGCTTCAGTGCAAGTCTGGCTTGAAACTACACACAACAAGCCCCATATCTCAGCATTTCGCTCGTATATGTTCGAGTTCAGAGGAGGAGGCTATGCCGGTATTGTCAGAAGTGTGCACTCACTGCCAGCTGTAGACTGAGCTGAGCCAAAGTTTTGTCACTCCGGCGCCATCAGACCGTCTGCCTTTGACCTTGGAACCGCCCCCGCCGACGACCCCAACTCACTAGGTTAACTCCGCTGAGCCACCGCCGACGCTCACACCGGTCCAAAGACGGATGAAGCTTCTCCTCGACTGGTATCAAGGCATAGTATATGATGTTTCCGCACCCTGTCTGGCCTCTTGAACAAACGGGGGACTAGGCCGCATCCCTTATCTTCGGACAGGCATGCGCACCAATACATGACAGCAACAATTCTCTTTCTCCCTCCGCTTTCTTGCGGCCACTAGCAATATTTAATCGTTGCGTCTGAAAGATAGGATGCCGGATTTCCTCGCCAGCACATATCACTGGTCGTTCACCCAACTGTCAGCACCGCTCACACGTCACCAAGCCAACTCAATACATCAGCTTCCCATGTGAATCCAATAAACCCACGCTTCAAGGAAGTGCACCAACAGCTGGATAGGACAGCTCTGGAGCAGCCTATTTACAGGTTACAGACTACCAAATGGCCCCATCATGTGGGGCGCAGGCGGGAGCAGCGCCACCTAGCCACAAGAAGCCAATTTAAGCTCCAAAGTTCCTGTCCAATCAAAAATCTCACACTGGCTGCCACCACCCACCCAAACTCCCTTGCTTGCTAGCCGATGTATATCAGGCCAGCTCAATTCTACTTGCCACACGCTGACCAGTTGGCTCGGTCAGCAGCAGAGAGAAAGAGAACTACGCAGACGAAGGGGGGAAACTACCTGATACCTGATACGTTAAGGGAGTAGGCCCAAGGTTACCTAATATCCAGATAGGCCTACCGCTACCATAGGTCAACAGCAAGTCAAGGCATTTGTTTGCCTGGCGCAGAGCCTAAATCACAGCTCTCACCCCAACAGCAACAGCACGGTACTCGGTCTTACGAAGACCATCCAGCAAAGAGCACCAGTTTTTGCTGCATACATTATCACTTCCTCGTAGGTGCCTTCCCTGCCCTCCTCTCCTCCATTCTCCTGGCCCCCACTTCTGCCTGTATGACGTCCAGTATCTGCCCAGCATCAAAGAACTTCCGTTGGCAGGATGCCCAGCCTCCAAGCTCCTTCTCTACACTCCACAGCTTGGCACCTGACTTCCCCTCCTGCTCACATAGACCGGGGCAGACACGAAAAAGAGTCTTTGAGAAAGTGCTTACAGGTTACCAGACTAATTAATAGCCCCGCCATGGAGTGCGGCGCAGGTGGGGGCAGCACTACGCACAAGGATGTAACTTAGGCTTCCAATTGGCATAGTCAAGCTCATGCCTGAGAGTCTCATCTTAGACAGGTTTGCTAATACTAGCCCCCCATGTTGCTGTATTATGGTCTCAGTCCAGCCGTGCATGTACATAGCAGCTTGCAGGATTCAAGCCAATAGCGACGCAAGGCCACAGGAGATAACATCTTGTCTGATATTTGGATTAAAGCCATGCACAAAGCCGATTGAATAGCTGCAGATGAGATAGACCTTCCACAGGAGCTTTACTGCTAAGTATTCTGTAAGGGCAACTGATTACGTAGAAAGTCTCGACACATGTCTGAACTCTCCGCTACCATGTCTTCTGGGATATTTTGATGCCTCACTGGATGAGTGGGTTGAATCAAATGCACACAAGGCAGAGCACCAGACAACTGCGCAACTTGCACGTAAAGAGAAGCACACACATACTGGCAGATTCCCTTGCACACAAGACATTAGATCTGGTTTCCCTTTGTATGTCTCAATGATGGATTCTTAATCACACGCTGGGACTTAATCCACAATCTCTTTGCTCCCCCTTCTCTCTCTCTCATTGACCCATTGCCAGTTCCAGAAGCTGCCTATCGCTATCTTATCAAATCATGTATAATCCCTGCATTGTTATCTCACTGAGCCGGCCCAAACCCACCCCAAAAGACCCACCATATGCTCCGGCACGACCTTGCACAGCTTTGGGTTTGGTCTGAAGCCCACTCGCCCAAACTCCACCTGAGCTTCAGAGGTGAAGAGGAAGTGTGCAAACTCATCCGCTGCTTTCCGTGCTGCTGCTGATTTGGTTTCTAGCACCTTCTCAACCAAAGCCAGGGGACACTCAATGCGCACATTGGGGCTGGGCACTACGTATGGTAGCGCTTTCTCTTCACCATACACCTACGAACAACCAACAAGGTAATGGGCTAAAGAGTGGAGAGTGTGTAAAGAGTGTGTTATAAGGTGCAATTGAGGTATTGTGACACTGCATGAGGAAGGTGAGGCTGGGGACTACATAAGGTAGTTTTGGGTCCCCACTGGGCCGGCACAGTGGGCGCACAAAAGTCAGCAAATCGTCTGGGGCCGGGCTCCTCCTTTTGCTCACAAGTAGTGCACCGTCGACAAGCGGCCAGGCAGGGTAGAGAAATAATAAGGTAGTGCCTTCTCTTCATCATACACCCACAGTCAAAACAACGCAATAAAGGGTTGAACGGGTGCTATACGGTACAAATTAGGCAGTATCAGACTGAAAGTAAGCTGGGGCTGGCCACTAGGGAAGCTAGGGCTGACCATCGTTCATGAAACGCAGCTACGAGGCGCTAAGGCATGCAACCCGAGCTCCGCTTATTGCAGCAACAATTGTTATATCCTGGGCGTATCACCTGCTAAAGCAATCCCTTTTGTATCGCGCAACTATCTGAGGGGTTGTTGCACTGCACCATCAGAAAAAGTGCATTTCATGCCAGCTGTCTTCCATCTTCACATTAGCTAGTCAGCGGAACTCAGAAATCTCTCACCTCATACCTACACACCCAGTCCTACACAGTTGCGGTATGGTTCATACTGGTGGCAAGTAAACATGATGGCGACACCAGCCAAGGAGGTAAGCCGTTTTCCTTTTGTATCCCAGCACAAGGTCACTGCATATAACCATGCAGCAAAGCCAGGTACCCACCTCATTTGTGAGCACCACCTCGTTTTCATATGTGAGCAGCACATCCCCCAGCCTCTGCCTGTAGAACACATCAGAAGCTTCACGAGCATCTCGGGGCTGAACCACAACATTGTCAAACACCTGGCAAGCATTAAAAGAAGGGAAATACGGCTCTTCGAGCGTGAACGGAAGACTCTGTGCCATTTGAAGATGTGGAGCTTGAAATGCACAAGGGGGATTGCATGCCTGGGGCCTGGGGCCTGACAGGGCCTGGGTGCAGCCTGGAACAAGCTTTGGAGGGCATGAGGAGGGCATGCGAGGGTCTAGGGAGGGCTCAAGCGGACCTTTGAAAGGCATGGGAGGGCCTGAGGTGGGCCCCAGGAGGACCTTGGAAGGACCTGAGGAGGGCCTGCGGGGTCTGGAGACAGTTCGCGAGGACCTAGAGGAGGGCATATGAGGGTCTGCGGTGGGCCCAGGAGGGCCTTTATAGGGCATGAGAGGGTCTGAGGCGCGCCTGGGCCAACTTTTCAGGGATTTGAGGGGACTCTGGGGAGCAGGGGAGGCCTGGCTGCCTTGCAAGGAATACCTCCTCAAACCAGTAGCAAGTCCATTGATACCAGGCAGCTCATGAAAATGTCTACTTTCGAAGTCCTTGCCTCACATTGCCCTTACACTTTGCGCTCCCCATGCAAGTTGAAAAGGATGACCTGGGTCATGGCATGTCTTTTCAAGAGGCGCTGAGTTATTGAGATGACATTGGAACCTTGCATACCCCTCTTTTGGACATTCTATATGTGATGACCAGCTGCTGTTTGTATTAGTCTGCCAACACCTAGACTTAGCTGTACAGCAGATGAGAACCTACTTATCACAAACAAGCTGGTAATTAAGTGTTGCAGACCCTAAACCCCAAAACCCTCACCCAAAAACCAAACCCTAAATCTTGCTACCATCCAATGCTTCCTCTTCTGAAGATACTGCAGCTCAGCTAAGCCGGCTTATGGCTTATGGGTCAGCTGCATTTGCCACGTGCTGCATCCAAGATCCGCAACATGCAAGCTCGACCTTACCTGCATGAGCTATTCATGTCAACTGCTGCTGCAACGTCTTAATGACCATACATGGCTGTGATACACATATACAGCTGCACATACAACAGCCTACTTGCTGCTGCACAAAGCAAGCACTGGACAGCGGTCTAAGTGAGCAGCAACATTGTGCAAAGGTTGCTATGCCTCCATGAGTGCAAGAACAGGGAAGCAGGTGTTATCTAACTGTTGCTGCCGGCCGGCCTGCACATTTGAGAACCCTTTGGCAGGGCCATGCTGTGAGCACAGAGCCCAAACCCTAAACTCTTAAACCCAAAACTAGAGGAAATCACTGCCCCCCACCTGATTGACGTAATCAATGGCTGCTGCATCTCCCTTCTTCATTTTATGGCCCCATAGTGCAAGGAATATCCACCTGGCTACACCTGCTGTCTTGGGGTTGGCCACCACTATCTGCAGGAAGAAGCAGCATTAAAACGAATCAATCAGCATGCAATCAGCATCAATCAGCATGCACTTAGCATGCACTTAGCATGCAATCAGCAATCAGCAGCAGCAGTCAACCATTAGCACCAGTCAGGATACAACCAGCATCAATCCGCCATCAGACGCATAAGGTGCATGCTGAAGATACCTTGCTAGACGTAATTTTGAGAGAGTTCCATTTGGCTACCTGCAGGGCTTGTCTGGCATTTGCGTATGCAAGTCAAAGCTTTCCAATCCACAGCATCTAGAAGTAGGAACTTGTGAAGTGAGGTGTGTGATAGGTAATTGTGTCATTGCTTTGCATCCAATGAAAGCTTAAACTGCACCACACCAAACGATTACAATAGCAGTGCGTTCACTTTCTTTGCTTCTGACACACTAAAAAAGTCAGTTGGCGTCATGTGGAGGGTGCTGCAAGGGGTTAGGGGATATGGAGGCATTACAGTATATTGCTGTTATGCCTGGGTCAACAAAGTAATGGCAAGTAACTTCCCTCGTTGCCAAAACCTCTCCTAGCTCACCCAAAACCCCCCTCACCTGCAGCCCTTCTTGCACCAGGTCTGCAAAACCCTTGATGTTTCTGGGGTTGCCTTGGCGCACCACCAGGGCCACCGTAGTCTCACACACTGCAGGGAGGAGGCGGGGGGGGGGGGGCAGGGTTTAGCAGGGGTTTAGGGTGCATCTAGGGTAGGGTTCAGGGTTTAGGGGTTTAGGGGGAAAAGAGGGATAGGCACATGTCAGCTCCATGACATAGCACAATGGACTTTCCCGCACTTCCTCTCCACCCCTTCTCCCAGCCCCTCCCCCAAGCGCACCCTTCCCTCAAACCCCCACCTCTCTTTATGCCAGAACATCATCTTCTGCAAGGTGCAGACCAGCATTAATCTGGCAATAACTGGCACTAAATTGGCACCCTCCCTGTTAGTTCCTCTTTTGGGCTGCGGTTTGCCTACACTCTCCGCACCCTGCCTTTCCACTTATTCCTCATCCTTCCCCACCACAACCGCCCCCACCTCTGGACCACACCCCACCCTGCCCATCCCCACTGCACCTTTACCCACTCTTCCACCGCCGATCCCAAATTTCACCCACCTCACACACTGCTGCTTGACCATGGGGCCACTACTTTCTGCCCAATGCCCACTCACCGCCCCCCCTCGTCTGCCCTTCCCCTGCCCCCCCCCCCCCTGGCACCTCCCTGGTTCCCTGATCCCCCCCCCCCTCACGGTCCCCCTGTACCCCCTCCCCAGCCCCCTGATCCTTCCCCCCCTCCCCACCCGCCCGCCTGTGCCCCCCCTCCTCCTCGCTCCCCTTGCCGCCTCTCTCTCCCTAGCCCCCCACTCTCACTCCCTCCCTCTTTAGCACTCTATATCACCTGACGAGTGGTGGCGGTACGGCCTTCAGCACTTATACGCACCCTGCTGGGCCCCCCACCCTGGGATGGAGGGCCTCCCACTTGCTTTTCCCCCCCTCCAGTTGGCAGGTACACCCCCCCCCCCCTCCGCCCCAACCCCCCCCTGCTGTATTCCCCCTGGTTCACCTGATGAGTTGTTAGGATGTGCCTCCTTCCAACTGGCAGATAACACCCCCCTCCCCCCGCCCTGTACCACCCCTGTATTTTCCCCCCTGGTTCACCTGATGAGTTGTTAGGGTATAGGGTATGCCGTCCTCCAGTTAGGCTGCCTGCCCCCCTGCCCCTTCCCGCCCTGTACCCCCCCCCCCCTGGTATATTGCCCTTTGGTTCACCTGATGAGTTGTTAGGGTATGCCTTCCTCCAGTTAGCAGGTACCAGGCCAGCATCAGCAATCTTCTGAACATCCAGGGGCAATGCTAGCGCCACCATGTCTGCTGGCAGACCATCTATAACTGCACGTGCCTGCAGTACAGCAATACAACTAATCAGGACCATCCATATGAATAAGGCGTAGATCCCAACCATGATGAAGACGTCCATAGTCAACCTGTACATTGAGACTATACACAATATCTAAAACCTGATCTTTACCACCGTACTTGTTAGGGCCCATGTGCCGCATGTCAACGCTTGACTGACCACTGCATAGTAAGTACATCAAGTCCAAAGCCTAAAATTTCGGCCCAACCAAAAGGACCCCGCAACAGACTGGCACCCTGTTATCAGCTGTGGTAACGAAATCTAGTGGTGGTGAGCGGCTAGGTCAGCAAAAGCCTGGGAGCACACATCAAGGCAGCAGTTCAGAGGCAGCTTGGATGCTAGACCCTAGACCGCAGCTGGAGCAACTGGCCCATCAACCTACAGCCCAGCACCTTCCTCGGGAACAACCCCGAGCCTCTCACCTACCCATTGTCCGTCTCCAGTTCGATAGCATCCCAGTAGAGGCGGGGAGACAATATGATAGCCCACAACAGAACCAATTATGTCAGCCTTGAGGCTGGGTAGAGGTATGCAGAACAAGGGAGTGTGCGCACAGAGAAGGCAGTTATGTCATGCAACTCCCCAATGCCTTGCAGAGGAGAGAATCATGGCCACATTTTCCAACACCCAGAAGTTTGGGAGTCGGAAGCCTAACAAACGGACAGGCCGGGGGTTTTACAGGCCGAAAAGCATTATAGCTTGAGAGTCTATAAGCTAGAAGGTTACATGCTGAAGGTTCAAATCTGAGAAGTTATAAGTCACTGTTCTACAGTTCTACTTCACCTGCTGCATACAGTGCATGAAAGATGCCCCGATTATTATTGCATGGCCGTCTTCTGCGTCCTTCCCTCCTCCCCTGCAGAGTCCCCATACAATCCTCCCCAACTCCCATGCCGGAGCCATAAAAAATTACAACCCACCCTAGCACCACCCCTACACATTTCTTACCTTCCCCTCCCCTCTGCACCCTCACACCACCACCACCCACCCTACCAACACCCCTGTAGCGTCCTCGCCCCCCCCCCCCCCTCCCCCCCCCCTCCCTCTCCCACCCCACCACCACCCACCCCCACCCCACACCTCCACCCATCCCTACCGCCTCCTTCCCCCATGAAAACGACACCTCCAGCCACTCCTAGTACCGCCCCTACACCTTCCTTACCTTCCCCTCCCCACACCTCCACACCACCCCTCGTAGCAACCTTTTGACCCACCTCACCTGCACCCCACTGCCTGCAAAAGTAAGCCTAAACCTCACATCCAAACCCTTCTCCTTCAGATACTTCTCCCGGAAGATCTTCGTAAGGCGCACATACGCCAGCTTTGTCACCGCAAACGACGCTATGGTTAACACAATCGCCTCCTTCGCTGCTGCTGCTGCTCCCCCGGCCCCGGTGCTCGTGCTGCCTCCACAACCATCCCCGCCGCTGCTGCCTCTGCTGCCCCCGGGGTTGCTGCCGCCGCTACTCGTGGAAAGAGCAGCTCCTGCATGTGCTGCTTGGGTGAAAACGGAAGCTGCTGCTAGCTGTGCTGCTGCTGCTGCTGCTCCTGCTGAGGCTAAGGCTGAGGCTGTGTTCAGGGGTGCAAATATACCCCTTGGTGTATGGGCTCTGGAAGGGAGGAATCAAGAAGGAACAGAGGAGAGGTTTAAGAGAGATACGCCTAGGGCAGTATTGTGGCTTTTCAGAGGATGGAGCTCTTATGCCAAGGTCTCCATAACGCTGTGGAAATAGGCCTTGCACTGCAGACAGGATGGTGTAATAGATGCCTGTCATTGGCAGTCTGCCAAGCTTGCAGAGCAATTAAGCTATACTGCATGTCGTTTTGGATTCGTGCGTGTGTAGGGAGGAAAAGGAAGAAGAGATGGGCAATAGGATTGGTAGCAGTTTGCATACAGCAGCAAAGAAAATGATCTATATTAGCTATGGGCCCCACATGTGTCCTTGCAAGGTGTCCTGCGAGAGATATGCAGCATGGCCAGGTTAAATGCAGGTCACTTCGGCTTCGCAGATTTGTGCCACTTTTTAGGGTGTTGTACTCATAGGGGTGCCAAGCACACAAATTCCCAAGCTGGTTGCTGCACCTGCAGTGCCTCTAGTGACTCTATGACATGCGTCACTTCGTAAGTGAGGGATATCCATGCAAAGGAGGAATGGGTGCCACGAATGGACTGCCGCTTGAGATCTGCAGCACTTACCCTCGACCTCGATGCTGCTGCCCGTTGTGTGCTGCGCTGCTGCTGCACTCTACAGCAGCGTATAGGCACTTGTAAAGGTAACTCTCGGCAAGCTAAGCTTGAACGGAACCATACAACTGAAAACTTACCGCGACCAGCTGATAGCTCGTATCCCTTCATGAAGCCACGTCCCGTAAGAAGCCCCAGGGGCCCACAATTATGCTACCTACTCTAGCCCAGCACAATCCTCGGAATGAGGGGTATAGACCTATGAAGATGCGGCTGCTTCGAGAGGATGCGGGCACACGCCCTTTCTGCACATCAGCTAACAGCAGATGTCTCGCACGTGCAACTAGCTAACTTGTTTGTGATGGCATGATGCAAGCGGTATTCCCGAGCTTAAAGCGGTGGTGAGAGCAGTTCCAAGGGCCCTTGTGGGCTTTGACCACATGCTTGGATCGCATTCCGGCTCGTACAGCCTTCATGCAGTACCGCTGTCACTCAGAGGCACTGGCACGTAGGCGCCGTGCGATAGCGCACTCAATATGCCCAAAGGGGCCACGGAGAGCTTTGCACACAGTAGAAAAACCTGTTAGGGTTCCCGTTACAACAAGATTATGGTTACCGCTGACTTGTGACAACACCGGCGTACAACCGCCCATCCGTATTCAGCTGATACGCGAGTAAGCGGCTACATTTCAACACAAACAAACCCATTCTCTTATCACATGTAGATATTTCCCACATGCGCCTATGGCAGAGACATCTGGTCACTAGCCTGCCCTTGACGCTGCATAGATTATAACAAAACGTCGTCTGCGTTCTTCAATTCCCCTTTCTTATCCGTGTAAGTTTCCTGCAGCAGACTGTCACTATCTCTTTCAAGCGCATTGACATGGCTTAATGGCCCTAAAGATACCATGGCACCTATAGATGGAAGTCCCTTCTCAGGGAAGAGGGCCTCTCCCAGCTTCAGCAATCCTGCAGTCCTCTATAGATGGAAGTCCATGGAGCAGCAGCTGCACTCCACTTACAATGAACAATCTCCATATCACCACCACGGCAGGCCTCACTGTCGTCGTAGACTACGCATTGGGTGCACCTGCAGTTGGCTGCAGTCATGATGTCCCCCCGCCTCACTTCTTCATTCTGTAAGTCCCCTAACAGCCAGTGTGGGACCCTAAACCAGGAAACTTATAAAACGGCCTTGGACCCAAGTTGGCACCTTGCGGCTGGCGCTGCACTGGCGGCTTGGCACTTGACGGTGCCAAATGACAGTATGTAATTGGCTGTAATCCGACAGCTTTCTGGAACTGAAGCCGAGCATATGGCTTGTAGAAGGACTAAGCCCCTTGGGCTTTTTGCTTCAGGCATCGCAACATTCAGCAACCTCAGAAGCCAGTACTTGGTGGCAGCCGGCGCTCCCAGCCGTCCCCGGAGCTCGTCAGTCCTAACTTGCCTCTGCCACCTGAAGCATGTGATTCACTTTGCCACACCTCAAGCAGATGGCAGCACTTCTGTGGTTGGATTCTTTCAATGGTATGGCACGCTTTTGCCTTCACTGCCCAGTACATGATTGTTCATCAAATCGGAAGGCTTCAGAGGTAAGAGGGATGTGTGTCACACATGCAGGGCTAAGGGTTAAGTGGGCCGAAAAAATGGAGTACTCGAGGAGTACTTGGGATCAGGTTCCATCTGGAATACATTCGCCATGAGCCCAAAAATGCTTGCGAGAGAACACTGCACAGCCCATGCATGAGCCCATGTCTGTTTGAAAAACAACACTGCACAGCTCTCAGACCGTGCAGCACGTGCGGCATGACTCCAACCAGTTTATGAGCGCACATGTCAGGTAGAGCACTGCAGAGCTCATACTGAGCTGCCTAAATGGATGTGCCTAGATGTGCTGGGAGGGCTGCGCCTGGAGAAGGTTTATGTCTCATAGGGTGTCTTGGTATCTGCATTAACTGGAGTATCGGAATTGCGACTCTGGAATTCAGCTGCTGGTCAGATCCCAGTAAAGTGCAATTGACTGGTTTAAGATTGATGGACCAAGCCAGGGAGGGTATGGGTTGTTCTCTTGTCAAAGAAGTACATTGGCAGAATGGTAGACCAGGAAAGCAGGAAGGAGATACGTGGTAGGACGACGTAAATCACAGCACAAGTGTGCAGCCGCATACACACACCCGCCTGATATGAAAGCAGAAAGTACAAAAAACCTACCTTGTGTGATATCACACAATCAATTTTTTGTTTGTTTGCTTGGTGGCATGGAACCCATTGTGTTTTGGATCCATCCAATGGTGTGTTTGGTCGGTTCGCCCTAGCAGCCCTTGGCGGTTGCCACACCTTAAATGTTTGTTATGTTTGTTTATGTTCTAGTTGCTATCCCTGGACGCCACCCAGTGACCGCCCCCTTCTGTGAGTGAGGCCTGAGCAATGTAAATTTATTAACTTGCTGTTGAGCAACATGGTCAGCGCATGGCAAGTTGAAATGGGCTGAATTGACATGGCATTGGCTAGCAAGGGATCAAGGAAGGGCTGCTGGCAGCCAGGGTGAGACTCTTGGACAGGAACTTTGAGTAGTACCTTTTGAGACTAAGTTGGGTCCTTGTAAAAGAGAAGTACTATTGAGGCCAGGTGTCTAGAAGTCTTGAGGCACCACCTTGTGGGTGGTGCTGCCCCCACTGGCGCTCCACTTTGATGGATGTAATCTGGTAATCCGATAAAGGCATACATGGGTTATATCGAGACCAGATGATCTACATGTTCAGCTTCATTTCTGAGCGGCCGTATCCTGATGTTGATGACGGCCTGTCTGATGCTCAAGTGGAGTTTGTACTGATTCCCATGTCTTAATACTGGGGAATATATCCTTTTTGGGTCCTGCCCTATGTAGTCTGTGTATAGACTAGTCCTTGTATTTGGACTTCAGAAGGTGTTTGGTATGTTCCACCCAGCACCTATTATGCGGTGACAGTTCTGTTTTGCTTGTTTGCTTGATCTTGGTGGCAGCTGATGGGGCCGCCCTTTGCATAGCTGCTATTACAAGAGGTTGGGGCATTTCGGCACATACCGTGTCCAGCAGCGTAGCCTATACTTCTTAGACTGGAAAGTCATTAGAGCGCGAGTTGCAACCATTGCATTGTCCCGGAAGGGTGCTTGCAAGAGGAAGTTCTATTGAGGCGAGGTGGCTCGAAGTCGGTTACTAGTCAGTCCTATGGTCCCTTACTGCCAACACTTGCCGAACACTCCATCCTTGTGATACTGCTGATGTTCCGCATTCCAAGGCCTGCTTGAGCTTTTAAGTGACATGACGGCCGGCTCATCACGCAGTTTATCTACGCACAACTCATTTTATCTACCAGTACCTCTAGTGCATTAACGTGTAGGGAGAATTTCCGGTAATAAAGGTAACCCCTAAATGGCATCGGTTGGGTCACCTTCTGTTGGCAAGTCATGACTCCTCAGCAGTACGCGGCGCAAAAAGAGTCCTGACATGTTTGTGCTCTCATGCCAGAGTCGAGTATGCCAGCTTTCGTGTAGCGGTTGTCCAAAACCCTTTGCCTTGCTGGACGCGGAGTGAGACACACTCATCCCTGACTCCTTCTGGTATCACCTCTGCCCGGGAGTGGCATTGAGCCAGTTGTGAGCGTCCAAGTCCCGCGGTATTAGCCAAGATGAATACAATGGGCTTTACCGAGTGCCACGCCCTATGCGGAGGGCTCTGCCGGCCACCGCCTGCAGCCTGCATCCCTGCTGGCCGTGCACTCGTGACGGAGTTTGACACTTTACAAAGCCTGCAGGCATGTCAGCCGTGTCTGTGTTACTAAAGTAGACGTTGACGTTATACGGGGAAACCTTTGCATAATAGAGGAGCATAGTCACTAGAGCCATAGCCGAGGAAACGGCGCATCGTAGCCATCACGTTCGCAAGGAGCCCGCATCCCTGCAGATCGCCTGCAGTGCATAAACCAGAACGGTCCAAGCAAGGCTGGACATTTTCCGGAGCAGCACAGACGTAAGTTCGCACCTAAAGCGATGCGATGCACACCGGCCTTTAGAAGGGGGACAGGGGCCGAGTCACGGCGTGTGGCAATCAGAAGTCTCCAGGGCATGCAGTGAACATATACAATGTGTCAGAGCTATATGTCGGGCTATTTTCTGAATATCACTGTTGTGACGAGTTATTGGCGTCTCGCGAACTAACCCCTATTCGTACTGAGATGTGTGCGAACTCTATGTGCAGGATAATAACAGCCCACAGCCATGGCACGACTGCCCCAGAAAACAACCTGGCGGCCTGCCAAAATGCAGCTGCAGAGTACTGGTGCAGCCGTGACAGCCAGTGTTCTCTTGGTCCTGCTATCTGCAGCACTAAGGCCTTACTGGCAAACCCTGTTAGCCTGCTGGATCGCAGCCGAAGCAGTATTTGTCTACTTCTTCGTCCAAAAGTATCAGCGCTTGAATGTCCTCCCTCACCCCAACCAACCACCCAACCTCAATGGGCACGTGTCCTTCCATCATTGGACCACCAGCGATTACATTGCCAAAACCGTTGATGTTAATGATTACATGAAGATCTGGTTCCCAAATGTCACAGCTGCAGAAATCCGGCGTGGAAATGTAGCAGAGATGTTGGCACATGGGTTCTGGTATCGGTCCAGGTGAGCACACCGTGGGAAGTGTGGGATCCCTACAGCGAATGCAAACGGCAACAGTCTGAAACTATAGTCAATCCCCACCTGACTCGGTTTTCAATATCGATCAGACCTTTTCCCAGCCCCAGCCGGCTGGCAGCCGTTATGCCCAGGAGGGTAAAAGCAGCCGCATCTGGATGAACAGAAAGCAGCAACAGAGGGAGTCCCGTATCAGCATCGCAAACTAGTTGTCTGTAGGTACTGCAACATACTTACATATGCAGAGGCAAAAAAAACAGCACGGGTATAGGAGCTCAAATGCATAAAGGTAACAGCTCAGGTTGCAGTGGGGAGTTGACCCTCCCCGGCACCATTTTGTGCCTGGACAAGCCCCTACTCATACAGATGATGTCAGGAGCAATAACATAATAACAATGTCAGGAGCAGCAGCTGTGCGATTGCCCCACTCTCAAGCTTCACGGCAATTTTACGGAATCAGATTCCTCCTGTAGCATCAGCTTGTACAACAATCCATTTAATGACATAAACAGCACCTGCTCCACCTCGCTGTTTCCGTAACAGCTTGAGGTGCTGGGTCTATGACAATTTTTGCTATGGCATGTTTAAAATTTATTAATTATTAAATAACCAATTGCTGCCCCTTCTTATAAAGCAGGACTAATAGCTATCCCCCATTGCTGCTCGTGCAGGGCTGAAATGGAGGCCGAGGGCAAAGGCCACATCCTCGATAAGATGCTGCTTAAAGTGGAGGAAGTGTTTGGAGCCAGCTACCCAGATGGAACAAATGACGATGTCACTTATTACACTCATATCAGCGAGCCTCTGAAGGCAGTTTACAAGCCCTTGGCGTTCTATGCCTTGTGCGAGGTTGGGGCAGGGTTTAAGCACCTGATGATGCTGGCATCTGGGTTTAGCAGCTACACCTACAAGGGCTACACCTATTACACATATCAGATGTCAACCATAGAGCAGATGGAAAGGTGAGCTGGGAACTTCATCCTACAGTGAATGTGCAAGACACTTGGGTTAGTGACAAGGATGGGTTGGAAGTGCTGTGGCGCCATGACTGAGAAACACAACACCAGCAGCAGAGGCAAGTGGTGTGACGATACTAGCACTTTGCGCTAAACTCAAACATCAACAGGTCCTGCAGTAGCTATCTGTCTGATTCTGAGCTTCTGGCTCCGTAGATACAGAGGATGGTCCGTAAAGGGACAGTGTGTTGATACATCGGGAGCAGCAGCCTGCAGCGATGTAGGGAGGATGTCCCACACTAGCACATCAGCAGCTTGGGTACAGTTTCCTTCTTCAACTAGCTGCTTCAGCAGCAGTTCCCCCCAAGTCGTCCCCTAATCTCTGACTACAATCATCCGTCCCGTATTCTGTTCCACCTCACTGTTCTTTGTGACAGCTTGAGGTGTGGGGCCTATGGCATTTTTTGCTATAGCATATCATGAAATGTAATAATACGATCTCTGATGCTGTGCAGGGGCGAAGCTCCTCCCAACTCCAAGGAGCCCATAGTGTTCCTCCATGGTGTGGGTGCTGGGCTGCTGCCTTATGTACATATAGTACAGGAGATGGCTGCGCTGGGCCACCCCGTGATTGCGGTGGAGTACAAGCACCTGGCAATGAGGTGGACCAGCTTCATACCAGATGCACAACAGGTGAGGTGCAAGGAGATTACTTAGGATATAACGAACTATGTCTCTACCTGAGATGGCATCCTTTCGTGTGTGGATCTTTAGATGGTTCCATTGTGATGGCTTGAGGTGCGGACCCTGGGGCACTTGCTGCTATGGCATATCATGAAGTGTAGTAATAGTACAAGTAATGCAAATGCCTAAGAGCTAAGGCAACCGTAGGACAGAGCCTCGTAGCTCGTATCTAGCGCCTGTCAATGTAATCAAAGCTTTGCAACTCAGCTACTCACTCCAAACTCCATCTGCTGCATGGCTTTAAATGACCCTTGGCATAGCCGGTCTTCTGCCTTGTTACCAGTTGTGTGGTCTGCAGGCTGAACCCAGCCATGATCTTTTACAAGCTGCTATAGAGAATTATTGCATCTCAGCTTAACAGATCTCTTTAGCAGAGATAAATCTGAGCCTCTGTCGTGATGTGCTGCAGGTTGCTACTGACATGGGTGCTATCCTTGACCTGCATGGTGTGGACAAGGTCCGCATGGTGGGACACAGCTTTGGAACATTCTATGCTTCATGCTTCATCAAGCAATCACCAGACAGGGTAAGGACCAGCCTTTGGAGGAGTCTGTAAACAAACAAATGAAAACATGAGGTGTGGCTGCACACAATGCGGCAGGGTTTAAACGCGACCAAAAAGATTCCTGCAGTTACCTGGCCGTTGTGTAATGTTCAGATTTGTGTGAAGAAGGGAGTGCAGGTCAAAATCGCATCAGCATCTGGCTGGCATGTGAGATAGGAGTTCATGCAAGTTATGCAGTCTGCCTGGGATTGTCTGTTGGTTGCTTGCTTCAAATTGAATGCTTCCTTTACTGAGCATGGAGCCACCGCTGCCTGAGCTATTGTGTGTCCATTGGTATTACTGAGTCATATGCACAATACCTGCTTTTATTGTAAAAGGAAGTTCTATTGAGACGAGGTGGCTAGAAGTCGGTTACTACTTAGTCCTATGGTTCCGTACTGCCAAAAACCTTGCCGGACACTCCAAGTAGCACAGCCCAGACACTAGACCTTACAATACACAATCCACACAGAGGCACTAAGCTAGTTGCATGTCTAAGTTACAAAAGAAACCCTGAGTATAGCAGAATGGACATGACATACGAGCACATGGTGCAGCAAGCTAGGTACGAGAAATGCAAGAGCTGAGAACTAACACTAGTCAAGGAGGGCCGCCTTATTGTCAACCGCATGGACTTCACTGCAGCAACTGAATGGTGTCTAAGAAACCCTACCAAGCTGACCTCCATGCTTATGTGCTTGAATGCTTGGCATCTGCAGGTATCTGGCGTGTGCTTGATTGACCCGGCTTGCTGCTGCATGTGGTCCGGCCACCTGATCGCCAACTTCGTGTACCGCCCCCAGCGGTCAACGACCGGCGTCATCACCTGGTTTATCTCCCGCGACATTCACACCGCAGCATCGACCGCGCGAAACTTCTACTGGACCGAGTATAACCTGTGGCCCCGCGAGCTGCCGGCGAACTCGGTGATCGTGCTGTCCGGTCGCGACGACCTGGTCCCGGTAGCGCACGTGAAGGCGATGGTGGAGAACGAAACCGCCGGCCGGTGCCTGCTGCATCCGGATCTTTGCCACGCAGACTTCTTGTTCAACTTTGATTGGCAGAAAGAGATCATGGGTGCTGTATCCGAGGTGAGTGCGGTATTCTGCTTTTGTGGCAAGCCGTCTGGCTGGCTTCTGTGGCCATGCTATGTTTACCACAGGGTGTCATCAACAATCTGGCAAATGGTGTAGTTTCCCACATATTGCATCCATGTGTGAGTCTTGCTCATCGAGTTTAGCCAGTGTTATCACCTTTCTATAGTCTTGGTCTTTCCCTTCCCACACACTGGGAGACGCAGTCATGCTGTGGGCGCTGCACCGCTGCAAAGCTGTGCTGTGATCCATCTCATACATTGTCCCCTGTCTATCTGCACCATGGCCAATCACTGAGCATATTCATCATCAACTGTTCTCTATCCTGGAGCAGCCACGACATCAGTAACATCGCTAGCACCCAACTGACATGTCTTGCATGTTGCAGCCGACTTACTGAGTATAGTATGTTATGTACATGCAGATGTTGGCCGTCCCATCGCTGTCCTCATCTCCCCACAGCAGCACAGACACGGATGTGGACAGCTCGATCGGCCTCCGCCGCTCCTCCCTCCAATCCACCCTCTCCACCACCACCCTTGGCAGCAGCAGCGGCTGGGACTACTTGAACAATAGCAGCAGCGATGAGACTGAGCCAGAGGAAACATCTGAGCTGCTGAACCCTGCAGCGATTAAACACTCAGCTGCTGCTCAGCTACTGCAGAGGAGTCAGTCAAGGGTGCTGCAAACAGCTTGGTGAACACTAGCAGGAGTAGCAGTAGCAGCAGCAGCTGGTGCGGCAGTAGCAGTCCGTGCAGCAGCAGCAGCAACAGCAGTAGCAGCAGCTGCAGCTGGCGGGGCAGTAGCACAGCACTAATTTCTGCTGCTGGTGGTGTCAATTTGATGCAAAGGGGCAAGACAAGGACTGCAAGGACACAAGGAAGGGGAAGATAGAAGCGGTTGTAGCAGCAGTGGATGCTCCAGTAGCAGTAAGTTGCTGCTGCTACCACGTGCTGCAAGTGGCAGGAGGCAGGCACATCATCTGAACACAGCTTGGTGAGCTGCAGCAACAGCAGGAGCAGCAGCGGCAATTATATACTGTTTGCCTGCGAAGGACCTGAGGTGCATTCGACACATTGATTAAGTGTCATTCCTCAGGCCGGCAACATGGGCGAACCCACACTTTGACCCGATCATACCGCGTACGGCATGACCCTTCGAAAATCCCGCCCGCATCGGGGTTCGAACTGGCAACCTAGCGGATAGCAATGGAGAGTGCTAACCACTACGCCAAGGCGCCAGGGTGAGACATGTTATTGCTGCTGCTGGTGCAGCTGCTCCTGCAATGTTGATGGACATAGAAGAGGAAGGCACGGCCTCTGGACACAGCATGGTGAGCAACAATAGCAGCACCACATGTGCTAACAGTAACAGCTGTTGCTGTTGCTGCAGCTGCTGCTGCCAAAGCGCTGCAAAGGAGCCACGCATTGGCTTTGCAAGTGAAACTGCAGCGCCACTTGGTGCTGCCTCTGCTGTGTTGTAGCAGCAGAAGCAGCAAAAAGATCAGCAGTAGCAGCAGCACCCAAACTTTCTGGGCAAGGCTGAACGAGCAAACACTATGCTACTGTGCTTGTTCTGCCAGGGGTTGCGGTTAGTTTCATTATAGGTTTGGCATCATCGCAGCAGCTAGGGCTGCCAGGATTCCTTGTCTTGGAGGACAGCATGGACTTGGCGCATCCGCAGCCAGAGCCCCACCCAGACCATCAACTGCGCCTGCAGTGTGACAGCAAAGACCCAGAAGATACAAGAGATGGCCGCAGCAGCAGAGTGACATCATTAACAAGCAGCAGGGAAGCAGCAGAGGGGTTATACAGCTCCCCGTAACGCCTGGCTTTCTGGGGTTAGTTGGTCTAATCATTAATAGGCCAGATGACAGACTCTTTCCACAATTAGCCCATGATTGTCACCTTTCAGGCCGATGTGATATGAGATTGAGCCAAACTGCTTCTCCTGCAAATCAATAGGTTGGGCTCTGCAGGGACATGGGCTTGAGGATTTTGAGGCTTATGTAATATGTGTCTACATTGATCTCAAGCATGTTGACATGAGTACGATGCACTGAGCAGTAGCACTTTCACTTCAAACGTCGTTCCTGGGTCGGGATGGACTGAGGGTGGGTCTCTTTTCTTGCAGTCTCGCATGGGGTTGTGCATAAGGAACCTCCCTGATACTGCTCTAGGTGTTACTGTTTAAGGCACTGCTCTTTTTGCAGTGCGCAGGATGATTCTTTTTTTGATGGGGTGTTCATGCAAATGTGGTTGCAAGGGGGATGTCTTAACACGAGACTGCCACTATGCATATGCTTGGGGTGCCCAATGCTGTATATCAACGCAGAGCTTTCAAGGAAGCTCTGTGTTCAGCTATGTGTCTGGTATGCATGCAAGGCATTACGAGACCAAGTGTTGCCTGTGTAACTTCCTGTATGTGGTGTCCGAGTCATGGATCTGGCTCCATTGTTACCTTAACGCATTAACAATAGGTCCTGTGCAGCATGAAGGGGGAAAAGCCCACTATCCCTAGCATGCCATAAACGTAGGGATCAGATGTACTTGTACAGAGTGGTCCCTCACCTGACCCCACGTGGAAGGGCCAAATTTCAGCCCTGGAGCGTAGGGTTTAAGATTAAGGGTAGGCACCTAAACCCTAGTGCAAGGTCAAGTGTCAGCCCTCCAGGCGTAACATTCTCTCTCTCTTTATTCCTCTCGCAGCGCTGTGGTCCCAAAGTGTGATATGATATGTCACCTTAAATGTTTGTTGTTGTTGTTATGTCTTGTTCTGACCTCGACTTGTTTGCAAATGGCCTGGTGGGTTCATTGGTCTTGTCGACACAGTGGTAATTGTGCCGCCTCACTGATGCCTTGTATGCTGAGGCAGGTATGAAGTGAAGGACCCTGTAAACTAACCCCATCAAAACACGGGTTTGCAAATGACTGCGGGGTAGCGCTTGGTAGGCCTGGTATGCAGCAGCCTGGTATCATTTTAGTCTCCGCTCTGCCTGGCGTTTTGTGGAGAGTGCACTACTTGTGAGCAAAGGAGGAGCCCAGCCCCTGACGGCTTGCTGCTTGGTAGGCAGCAGGGTTGTATGTACAGCACCCAAGTATGTTGCACATGGTGCATGTGGGGCAAGGAAGTGCCCAGTCACTCAATGCCGGCTCCGGTAAGCAAGCCTTGGAAGGAATTGGTCAAGTGGCCACTTTTGGAGCGGTTAGTGCTGGGTCAACACCACAGCTGCAAGCTGCTTGCATGATAAAGTCTAAATAGCTACATGTTTGGGTATTAGCCTTGGTTGGTATGCTGGACGTCTTGGGTGGTACATATGCGGTGGCCTTACTGGACATCCTGCTTGGTTGGTGCTCTGGATTGAGTTGGTGGTCTGGAAGCCATTGTGTTGGATCCATCCGATGGTGTGTTTGGTCGGTTCGACCTAGCGGCCCTTTGCGGTTGCCACACCTTAAATGTTTGTTGTTGTTGTTGTTGTTGTGTTTGATTTGGACACACCCATCAGTCTCCTGCTGGTGCTTTGTTTGCTGGTGCTCCTATTTGCCGTGTCCGTAGTTGGATGTCTGCCTTGGGTCTTCCTCTTGCTTGGTGGTATGGATTCCATTGTTTTTGGACCCATCCGATGGTGCGTTTGGTCGTTTCGACTTAGCAGCCCTTTGCGGTTGCCGCACCTTAAATTTTTGTTTGTTTGTTTTTTAAAGGCCCACCCATAACTTGCTGATGGTGTACATGGAGAAGGTTCTGTACATGGGTGCTGAAGTGCATGCGGAGAGTTGTCGCCCTGCATCAGTTGTTAAAGGCTGTCTTCATACATATGTCTTTCCTGTGGTGGCTGAGGAAGCTGTCTTTGCCTGCCGTGATAGGGCAGTGTCTATGGTTGTTGTTTTAGCAGCACCTTGTATGCTAAACTTCAGTGCAGTCGTGCTCAACTGGTTGCATAGAATGATCGTGACGGTGTGACAGTCAGGGGAAGCACCTGGAGGTTGGTACAGGTTAAAAAAGCAGGGGAGAGTGGGGACGAGAATAGCAGGGTGTGGACCTGTGGAGTGGACATGCATGCACTCCGTGTGATGGAAGGGGAGCAGATTTTGTGTCTTACGGATATAAGGGTCCATTTAGTCATCCTCTGGTGCGGGTGCTTTTGCATCTAGCCTCAGCTTGTGTGTGCGCTAGTGGCTTCATACTTGTGATTACCGGTAGTGGGGATGATTGTGTCTTGCGGTTGCCACAGCTCACATGTTTGTTATTGTGTGTGATCAGGGGGCTTGTGTCTAGGGCCTGGGTTGGTTTTGTTTGTCTGTTGGCATAGCTGTGGGTCTTGCTTTTTTAATGATGGATTGAATGATATGATTGATTTGGACTGGTGATATTACCAGGTTGTGGTTCAGAGGCCTCAATTGCCTCAAAGTCCTTACCATTGCAGAGTTGGTGGGGATGGAATTTGTCTCAGCATGGGCAATTGATCTCTCCTATTTCCCTGCAGTTATGAAGTGGGGTTTTTGCAATGGGAAGCATGGGCTTCAGTCTCAGTACTAGCAGGCCCATACTTATTTCTCCGATTTTGGCTGGCAGGAGGAGCAGGATGACATAATGTTGAACTTCAGGCTGATTGACCTCCGTAGTTGGATGTATGCTTGGGTATTCCTCCTGCTTGGTGGTGTGGCATCCATTGTTTTTGGATCCAAGCGACGGTGTGTTTGGCCGTTTCGACCTAGCAGCCCTTTGCGGTTGCCGCACCTTAAGTTTTTGTTTGTTTATTTGACCAATCTGCTGGTATTATTGAACTTCAGGCTGATTGGCTGGCTGACGCGATTATTTCTAGCGAGCCAACTAAATGATCTGGTTTCGGCTGGGATGTGGAAGCTTGAACCAAGAGCTCTTTAGCCTTGTTGCGCAAGTGCAAGAGGGAGATTGAACTGTTGCGCAAGTGCAGGAGGGAGATTGGGAGGGAATGGGGATGGATCCCATTGTCCGTCTCTGGATCCATCTGATGGTGTGGACCTAGCAGCCCTTTTTCGGTTGCTGCTGTTTGATAGTTTCTTTACTCATTCGGTTTAACTAGTTGTGGTCAAGGTGACAACCAAACAATTGTGGTGTGCTAACAAGGTGGTTGTTTTTTTCTTAGAAAGGAAGTTCTATTGAGACGAGGTGGCTAGAAGTCAATTACTAGTCAGTCCTATGTTTGTTGAAGGTGGCGGAAACCAAATGAAAAAAAAACATTTAGCAGCCCTCTTGCGGTTATTTTGTTATGCAACTCGGGAGACACTAGAGGAGCTAGGTCTGGTTGGTTATCAAACAAAAACAAACCAATTTTAACGTCCGGGTCCAAGATACGTTTTCGTCTGACTATGATGATTATATTGATGAGTCTGGCATGGTGTATGATGCCCATGGAGCCTAGTTTGGCTCCGTTACGGGCGCCCCCTTTGTGGGGCCACTTTGTAATTTGTAATATGTAATCTGTTGTTATTGTTGACCTAGCAGCCCTTTGCGGTTGCCGCACCTTAAATTTTTGTTTGTTTGTTTTGTTGGCGGCAGAGGTACTGTTCAACAGGGGCCTGGCTAGACATGCTTGGTGTTCAGGTTTGGGACCCGAACGTTAAAATTTTTGTTGGTTTGTTTTGTTTGTCTCTGCAAAAACTAGGGAGAGTGATTGTTGGTAGACAATACAAGTTGGGGGACTGAAACCCCTCCCAGCACTAGCCTGCAGGTCTACTTCTAGGCCCATGGGAGATTGACCACTGAGAACAAACAAACAAACAAAAAAGGTGTGGCTGAGAAAGCAGAAGATGATCTGCACCTGGAGATTGGGTACAGGTAATCAAAGCAGGGGAGAGTGATGCGGAAAAAAAGCAGGGTCTGTCATGCAGTGCTGGAACAAATAAAGCAGGGTGCAGCGAACAAAGCAGGTTGCGACCACCACCCCAAACCTAGACCTCGGAGATTGGGTACAGGTAATCAAAGCATGGGAGAGTGATGCGACATGAAAAGCAGGGTCTGTCATGCAGTGCTGGAACAAATAAAGCAGGGTGCCGCAGCGAACAAAGCAGGTTGCGACCACCAGCAGGTGCTGGCAAACCTAGACCTGCCGTGGACTGATCAGCATCTATTAGTAATCCATTTGATCATATAAGGTATGAGAAAGATCTCAGCCCAGCTTTGATACTATTAACAATGATGGGGACTGAATCTCATCCCAGCCTGGCGTGCTCACGCTCCATCGCTGTCAAGAAGAGGGCAATTGTAGTCAGACCAGAAAACAGGCGTGCGGCCCGGAGGCGAGACAGCGAGCCAGAAGACTCGACTTGATTTTGAACTCCGGATCTAAAATGCCCTTCTGAGTGAGTGCCAACGGGGGCTAGCATGCATGAGTGCAATCCCAAGTGCACAGCGTCTACCGAGCCCCAAAGGGTTACCTACCACTCAACACCGGAGGCCCCACTGTCAGTGTCTGCTACTAACTGGACGAAATCATTGGCAAATTGGCAAAAGGCAGCAGAAATCAAAGTCAGACTAGTGAGTGGAGTGACCCGAGTTACGAAGGCTCGCAGTGACACGCGAAACTTGAAGAATGAAGGTGTTGTACTTGTAGAATGCAAGCACAGGCTGACTCACACACAACACCTAAGCGACATCTTGTGGTATTAGCTCGTGACCAGTATATCAGATTTGTGCAATGAGATCCTCGTGAAGTTTTCCTTTTAAGGCTAGATGAACTGCATGTTTCCATGTATATCACCTTATCGAACCTGAATCTACGGACCTTAGGCTGCCTGATCAGCTACCTCGCGTATCCTATGGTTGAGGGTGCCGAAGGGCTGCGATGGCACCTTGCTTTCGCTAATAAGGACCTGGAGCGCCGCTTTTGCAGAAGATATACCTTAGAGAAGCATCACCTGGACAACATCTTCTTCGGAATGCACTTGATGATGGCGCTCGTCCATAAATATACCCTAGTTACCAAGGCAGAGGCACCTTTCTTCAACGCAGCCATAGCCATGCTGGTCGCCCTGATCTCGATCAAAGCCGCCTTCAGAGACTACTACTTGCAGCACCGGCATGTAATCCTTCTCATATGCCACCTGGCCTTCACGCACATACGGGCTGTAGTGACGCTCCAAAGTGCCGCCAAGGCCGCTGTTGGCTGGCGTACCCCCAACAGCAAGAATAACGAAAACCCCTGGGAGCATGCGACCTCCCTCTTCATCGTTTCAGGCGCAGCTTTCAGGCTCTTCGAGCTGCTTGGACTCCAAGTCCCCTTCCGCTACCAGCTTATCGTGGCAGCATATTTCATATGCACTCACATCCCAGCTGGCCTAATGAGCATGCGCGCTGCTTATGCCAACGCCTTTTTCTTCGCTTACCACAAGCTGTACGATGCAGTTTCCGGCAGCATAGACACCATGGTAGGGATGGTCCTCCCGGGGGTTGTGCCACATCAAACCTCTTGCAGCAGCTGCCCCGGTTTGACTCTGTGGTTAGCATTCGTGCTATACTTTGCAGTTGTGCTGCCTCTCAGCTTGCTGTTCTGGAGAGAGCGGGGCATGCGTATGAGGTTCATCAGGCAGCAAGAAGAGTACATGCAGGAACAGCAGCAGCAGCAGCAGGAGCTGGTTGAGAGCCGGCAAGCAGCACAGCAAGGAGGCTCCCAACAGCAGCAGCAGCAGCAGGAGCTGGTTGAAGGCCTGCAAGCAGCACAGCAAGGAGGCTCCCAACAGCAGCAGCAGCAGCAGCAGCAGGGACGACAGCAGTGCCAGCAGCAGCGGCAGCAGCAGCGGCAGCAGCAGCAGGAGCTAGTTGAGGGCCAGAAAGCAGCACAGCAAGGAGGCTCCCAGCAGCAACACCAACGGCAGGAGTGCGAACGGCAACAGCAGCAGCAGCAGGATCTGTTTGAGGGCCAGCAAGCAGCACAACGAGGAGGCTCCCAACAGCAGGAGCAGGGACGGCACCAACGGCAGGAGTGCCAACGGCAACAGCAGCAGCAGCAGGAGCTGTGTGAGGGCCAGCAAGCAGCACAACGAGGAGGCTCCCAGCAGCAGCAGCAGCAGCAGGAACTGCAGCAGTGCCAACAGGAACAGCAGCATCGGCAGCAGTTGCAGCCGTCAGTTGCTGGCCCTTCCTGTCCACCCGGCCACGACCATGACCTCCGCAATCATCATCAGCAGCAGCAGCAGCAACACACCAGCTGGGTGGTCACAGCAGAACCTCAACAGACTGGCACTCATAGTCAGCATCAAGCCGAGCTGCAACAAGCCCTGTCATCTCAGCACCTTCCCGCTCTGACAAGGCGGGCACCCTCAGAACAGCATCCTTCTCCTCGTACTCCTTCCACTCCTGCTGCTGCTGGCTCTGGCAGGGGTGGAAGTGTTAGCTCCAGTGCACATAATGAAACAGCCAGCCATGGAGAACAAGATCCTGCCTATGAGCCACTGCACCAAAGTGCAAAAGCAGTTGATGTTGCCGTTGCCACTGGTTGGCTCAGTCGTACTTTCATCTTGATTGTTTGGTCCTGGCTGGTTTGGGGGGTGTCCAGACTCATTGGAGAAGTGATTGCGCCTAGGGTTTTGAGTCAGCAGAGTTACTACTGGTATTGCCCTGTATCGCCTTATTCACCCTTCCGCATCGCTACGGAAATCCATGGCATGGAATGATGCAGTATTGGAAAAGGTGTAACTGTTACATGCGCCAAGCTTTTGTAGTCTTGATGCTCCTGACTACGGGATGAGCAATTGTGTGTGCCTAGACGTGAAGTACTCAGATGCATGTGGTGCTTTGATTCATCAATGAACCGGTGGGAGATGCCAAGTTCTTCATTTAGTGTCGTAAGGGCTCCAGCAAAGGCTTTGCTACATCAGTTTGCTCTTTCTTGAGCATTGTTGCTGTCTCCCTTGTGGCGTCCTGCTTTGGGCATCAGATCTTGGCTGCGTGCCACATGGGTTGATATAAATCTGCTTGCGCTTGGCGGCACTAGCTGCATACAGCTGCATTTGCAGTTGTGTGCAGACTAGCAGAGCTTGCTAAAGGTTGCTGCTAGGTTTGAAGTCGCTGGATGTGCCCTGTACCTTGTTGCAGAGCGCACGATTACATCTAATACAACTAGGCGCCCATTGGTACTGTGCCCTGTACTCAAACCACACCTACAATTGTCGCGTGTTGATTAGAATGGGTTGCTGTAAGTGCCCTCTGCCCCCAGAATCACCACACTTTGTTTGATTGGATGTCAGGCTTTATGTTTAAGCTGGGTTACTCGCATGAGCTATGTTCATGGAACCATCAGGCATCTCATTAAGAAGTTGTGCCTTTAAAGAGATGTCAGATGGTTGTATGGGTATAATTTGTTTTGCGCCAATGTGTGAGACTCATTTGGGAGGGCGCATATGGTCAGCTGTCACTTGTACGTTTGAATAAGGCAGAAGAGGTGGGTAGTCCGCTGCTTTGTGTGGGAGACTGAGGTTTGCTAGATTAGGAGTCTTTCAGTCTGTTGTGATTGGTTGCTTGGTACCTGAACCTGTCAGCATAACTGTCAGCATGCTAGCAAAAGGTTATTGCAGTGATGGGTGTCTGTTGCTTCCTTAAGTTGAATTGTTAATGTGGCAGGGGTGCTCACAATTAAAAGAAGTCCATGAGGGACAAGAAACTGGTTGTACAAAAGTGGGGATGATGGCATTGCTGTGTGCGATGGGAGATCATTGGAGTTCACTTATCCCACTGAGGAGGCCATTGTATTGCTATGCTTGCTAACAGCCGGTAGTGTGCTTGTGGTACACATTTGCTACAATTGGGGATGCCTAATCTTTGAGAGGGCGTCCCCTGGTCGTTGATTGGAAGGTTTTCTAACTTTTAAACGTTTATTGCCATGCATGTGTCGTCCAGGAAGAGGTGGATGTGTAGTGCAATACATAAGGACAGGACACACCTGTGACAGGGTTCTGGATGCGGCTTGAGGCATGGGACTCACTCCTGCACCTTGTGGGCCTGGTCCTAAGCAAGAGAGGCTTAAATCGGCTGCACAGATGTGGGTCATATATTGTCTGCACTGTATCGAAGGCATAGGGTTTTTGCTCTGCTTGAACAACACAAATATATTTCATGTGGTCAGGCTTGGCTGTCACGGCGGGTTGTTTGGTTGTGTCTCTTGGTGTCCTTATACTAAGCAGCACCAGCCCAAGCATAGAGAACTGTCTTGCATTGTGATGGATCAATTGATTGTATACGGAATCTGCGCTCATTGTGGTTGCACACCCGCAAAGCTTGCTAGGTGCCTGTACTTACAATTCTATGTTCCCAAGCATAGGCAAGTGACAAACGAGTGACACCTAGTTACACAGCTAGGACGCCAGAATGCCCCTATGCGCCAATGCAAGCACCTTTTGTCCTTACATCTTACTACATGGTACAGGCAGAGGGTCCTTACGGTTGAGACTTACCAGCAGACCAGCTGTGGATCCAAGGGAGGAATCTATGGCATATTGATGATTCTGCAAAGAGAGGGGCAGCATGGCTGCTGGAGTGTGTGGGGTGGGCGTTGATTGTGCATTATGGAGCCCAGGGGGGTGATATGGTGTTGCTACACTTTGGCCATGGCGTTGCTCATGCTTGCCGCTGGTGTCTGTTTGTTTGTTTGTGCTACAGAGCAGAGTGCTCTACTTGGATAATGACATTGGTTGGTGGTCTGGCATGTGTTTTATTCAGAGTCATGTTATACTGGTGCTGGTGTGTAATCCATTGATTTTGGATTCACCCGGCCGATGGTGTGTTTGGTCGTTTCGACCTAGCAGCCCTTTTGCGGTCGGCACACCTTATATGTTTGTTTGTTTGTTATGCTTCTTAATGAAGAGGCTATTGCATTGCTATGTTTGCTAGATTGCTGTGGTCACCCTGCACACAGTACAGTGGGCAAAGCCTTGTTATCCTAGGGGCATGAGGGACATGCCCCTAAAGGCATTCGTGCTGCTTGGAAACTTCCAGCAGGAGATATGGAAACATCACATTCACTTGAGCTGAACAATGAGGGGTGTCCAGTGATCTATCCCGTATATTTGAGCCTTTTGGCTGCTTGCAGCTACGCAAAGCACTTATCTGGCTTGGAAAGTTCCAGTTGATGCTCAGATACAAAGTCACTTGCAGCAGACATTCTTGAGTTTTTCTGTGTGTGCTAGTACCGCCTCTTCCTTAAGACGACGAAGGGCCAACGCCCAGCGTCCACTCACTCACTTACTCACTGAGTGTTTTGGCTGGTTACCACATGGAGGTTCTGAGAGCGCACTGCTTGTTAGCAAAAGGGATTGTGCTCACCAATCCTGACATATTACATGATTCATCGTGGATCATCCAGCTGCCAGATCTTTGCAGGAGATTGGGGTGCCTATCTCATCTTGTATGAGCTTCTGGGCCGTTTCTGAGGTCTGCAAAGTAATGGAAGAATATATTTTCCCTGCTGGGGCGCTGCAGAGGTATGTATGAAGCTGCACAGACATACCAGCTTTGCCATTTGCCCTCCCTGCCGCGAGCAGACACTAGCGAGGAAAAGCAGGTGGTGGTGACAAGCACAACAGTAACAGCTTCTTTGCAAGTTTGATTGGATGTATGTTGGCCCCTGTGAGTCAGTGACTGCCAAAGGCGCTTGCAATTGCATGGGCATACTGTTATGCATTCTCGCGAAGCTGCTTGATTTAACTTGTTGCTTCCAATACCTAACAGTAAGTGCTATTGCTGTTGTGACACTTGCAAGCTTGCATTCATGTGTGTTGGTTGTTTTGACCTAGCAGCCCTCGTGTGGCTGCCACACCTTAAATGTTTGTTTGTTCGTTTATCATGTTGACATTTTTTAAAGTGGAAGTAGGTTCTGTGCTTGCTGTGAACTTCTATTCAAGCTGCATGATGGATTCAAGAGGTGTGCATTGCACATGCGCATTTGAGATGCACAATAAAGCAGCACTCACGTGTATGCTGGTAAGAGAGGCGTGATCTCACCTACTTACTTGCATCGACAGCTCCCATCAGGATAACTTCTTCTAGATAGTCCCTTGCCTTTAGTTCCGTCACTGTTCCTGTTGGATCTAACAAGCATGAAGCATGTTGGGGCGCAATATGAAATGCTATGGTGTGGAATTGCAGTTGGTATGAGGAGTAATATGCCCTGCGTGCAACGGTTCTCCTGCCAGAGAATCCACGGGCGAAGGCATATTTCTGATGACAGTAGTGTACTGTTAAAGTGGCCACAGGAATCCTTCCAGACTTCCATCCGTACTAGTACATACACTTCACTGCCAGCACGTTCTTGGCTTGTGCTAAATACGCCACAATACCATCGCCGACTGGCATAAATGCACCTGATGCCCAACATTGCTTTATTCACTTCCACACAAAAGAGCAACACAGTGGTATAGTGGTATCTTTACACAGAGTCTGAAGATGCTAGGCGGCATCTTCAGACCATGGACGTCCTTCTATCCACACTCACAACTAAAAGCCCCAGCCGCTAACTGCAGCATCATCATTCACACTGCAGCAGCACACCCTTGCTATGAGATAGGCCATCACACAGAGGCCCAGGCCCCTTCAACCATGGTTCTGAGCCAACATTTCCCCAACAGTTCCCTTTACAGCCTGCACAGCAAGCCTTCTATATCCCAACAGTGACATGCACATATGCCTGCAACATGCACATAGATACAGCTCTTAACTAAAGACGCACCTGGCACACACCAGCCCATCAGCCTATGGAATTCTGAAAAGCAATGCCCTTAGCTTCCAACTGAATTTTCAGACATTACCCTGGCCAAGATGCCTGCAAGCCACAGAAACATGAACAAATAAAAAAATTCCCGCCGCTGCATGGGACATTACCAGAGCCATCTGCAGTTGCAGTGAATCTTGCCTTTCCGTGCATACAGCCCATGTACCCTGCCTGTCACATGCAATGGATGTGCAATGCACCCTGCACAGTCTGACGTGGATTCAAAAACCCATCAACAGCAAAAACAGCAGTCAAGCACTGAGCAGCTCTCCTGCTCTGCAAGACGCAGCTCGGCTGGCAACCCAGGCCCACTCCAGATGAATAACCATGCCTGTGCATCTTCCCTATCCTGCCTTGATGCACGCAACAAGTTGCACTGCCTTACCCCCCATGCGCTTGTATTTTCTTGACACTCAAAAGCCACCACTAGGCAAACAGCAAGGTTCTCGAAATTACAACACCCCTCGCATGTGCACATGCTTTGCCTCTGCCGGCACCTGACACAGCCAGGGCGAAGCTCTGGCTGTTGCAGGCTCCTCTACATCCCTATCCAACCTATCCCTATCTCATAAGTCCCAGAAAACACATTGCTACAGTTGCTGTCAAGGCAGCAACACATGTAAGGCAGCAACTGTGTCTGCTGCCTTGCCCAACGGGTTTTGTGGCGACATAGCTGCCACCCTTGCTCTATGCCCTATTTCTGCTTGCATACTTTGATCACAAGAAGTGCGAAGGGAGACAAATACAGAGGCTATCAATGCTCTTACATTACCTCTTCCTGCAGCTCATACGACTGCCTCTCCCCACCCTGGGCCCGCGAGCCTGCACTGTACCATAACCATGGTAGGGTTCAACATCGTTCAAGCCGTACCATGGAAGTAGTAAAGTGGAGAACCTGTTGCCATTGGCATTTGACCGTGATGGTCTTCCTGGCAGCAAAACAGCTGCTTGCCTTCTCTTATAAACTTTACATTAGAGACAGCACTGCAGCTGCTCGCCCACTCAATCTCCCGCTGCTGCCGCTCTTCCGCGCCCAAAGCCCCCTCCACACACCCGCCACTGCACTCCTCACTACCTCGCATATACTAGCTCTTGCTCTTGCCATTGCCGTTGCCGTTCCCATTTACATGGGTGACAAGGACCTCAGCGGGAACGGTGTTTACCCCAGCCACCACCTTGGGTGCCCATGTCGTCCGGGCCCTCCAAACCTCCTGGTTGTTCCCACTGGGCCCCACCTTGCGCAGCAAACTCAGGAACTCCTCGTTCTGGGGCCCTGTGCTGCCGCCACTGCTGCTGCTGCTACTGCCATTGTTAATGAAGCCTGGAGAGAGAGGCATGCCTAGGCACTCCACCTGGTCACCCGCCACACACTCCGCCTTGAAGTCCATTTCAACCTAAAATCAAGCGGAAAACAGACAAGGATTCAAGAGCGTTGTCAGCTTCTATCCAGAGGTGTTCTACTTTGTAGCAGATGTGAAAGTTCCTTGAACACAAAGTGCCTCAATAGTGGGGCTCTGTCACTTGCTACCGAGTTGCACAATCTCAAGAAATGTCACATCCTTTCAGCCATTGGCACTGACAGGTCAGATGTGAATGCTGCCGCCACAGTAACCACAGTGCAGCAGTTAACCCCATATCAGTCTTTGCATCTGATGAAGGCCGAGAAAGCCAAAACCGGTAGTGTGGCTGGTTGCATGTAAAGTCCCATGCGCTGAAGCTTCTGTGCGTGCGTAACGATTACATCACCCCTAGGCAAATAACAAGGCAGTCACAACTACCTCAGCCGCCGGCACACTAATCCTAGTACAGGAGCTGAACCCCATGACAAATACACCCATTTCTAAACCCTATCAAAAGCATCATCGTACCCACCCGTGCATGCAGACTGTATAGTCAGGGTTGACTATCCCTCGTGCTAACAAAGTCCCTCAGACCGAGTAAATAAGCAGTCATAATTGATGTCCTCTCCAGGCTTACTACTATCACGACTTACCTCAAAGAGGTTGTAGCTGTCATATATGTGGTCTGGGACAGCATCCATGGCCCATGCAAGGTAAGCCACATTGTTGATGTGACCATTGGGGTCCATGTCGCTGCGGCGGCCCACATGCACAGGGCCCTGGTATACCCCAGGAAACTCAAAATCTGGCAGCTTACGGCGAGCATCCTTTGCTGGGATAGCGTGCCTGAGCAGGGGCAATGGCAGTTGGAACACCAGTCAGCAGAAGGAGGCACGCAAGTAGCAACAGGTCTGCAGAGTAAATCATGTGATGTTCCTCATGAAACAGGCCCTCAATGTGGGGTTACTAACTACCCCAACTGCGTAGCCCACGCTAGCCGTTGTTGGCAGGGCAGACCTACCCCTGCTACCTTCGCACAAGTAGCAATAGTAGAAGTTTTGAGGGGTGCATGCCAGCTTCCTAATAGACTGTTTTGATAGCACCACTTGCTTAGGTGAAGGCTAACAATGCCGACATAGCCGCGCAGACCATTCAGCAAAAGAAGATATATTCCATGCAAAATCATAGCATGGAACCGGCTGCCAGGTTGCACGTAAAGCTGGCAAATCAGCCCCAGATCAGGCATAGTAAGTGTCCATGCGGGTGAACAGACAAGCGCCCTTTGACTCCTGTCCTTCCCTGCTTGCAGTGGCAGCAGCCTCTACAGCATTGCCAAGCATTCTACTACGGTCACCTGACCTGCTCGTTATATGCACTCAAGTCCCCTTGCTACTGCACAGCTGCTGCTGCTGCCATGACCATCAACGCTGAGCAAATGCATGTGACAGCTGCATATAAACAAGCCACCAAGTCATACTGCTCGCTCTGTCACCGTATCTGTCATAGTATCTGTAGTGCAGCATGTTGACGTCTTAGCTGCTGCTGCTGCATGCTGTCCGCGGGGATGGCCCATCATGCAGGCCCTAAGACACATCACAGGGCGCTTGTGCCCCCCTGACCACATCTGCAGGTTCTGGCTGTGGTGCTTTTGGCTGAGCAGGCTTAACTGCGGTGGTTTTGGCTATGCATGTTTTGGCTGTGCTCACCCTTGCGACGCCAGTGTGAGGAATCTCTGCTTCACATCATCTGGAAGCTTTTGTAGCCGCCTTGTTTCGCTGTTGATGGTCACCCAGGTACTGAGCAACAAAAACAGAGAAAATACAAACAAGGGTTCTGTCAGCTTGTATGCACCCCATTAAGGATTTCACAAAAGAGGGCTATGCCAGCTTGCATGTACACCATAGAGAAAACTACAAAAATGAGGTTATGCCAGCTTCCATGCACATCACCCCACTGGAGGCATGACTTCTGATAAGAGCATGTGCTCTGCTCCATGCTCTGCAAGCACAGCTTGCCACACTTTGCCAAAGATGCACAGGGATGATGCTGATGCAAGGAGTGCATCAGGGACAACTAGGTCAGATACTAAACAGGCTACTCCAAACAGAGCAGCAGCAGCAGCAGCAGCGACTACATGGAGCCTGCACAAGTCGCTTAGCCAGGTCCATCAAGCACATTTCACAAGTACCATGCAGCAAAGGCTGCTTATCTGCAGAAGCTGTGTTCTGAAGGACCCCAGGACAGTGCATAGAGCCAGAATGATTGTCTCTGTTCAGCAGTGTCTTTGTTGGATGGTATAGTAATGTGGAGCTTGAACAGCAAAGCATCTGCATGTATTACTACACTCGAGGCGGGTTTTTCAAGGTGTCGTCTATGCTGTCGTCTATGCTGTAGTGCCCCCATTGTCAGCATACCTTGTTGCAGCGCCTAGGGCTTCACCAGTTGCAGCATCAGTGATCTTCCAATCCCGTCTTACAGCAAGTCTGCTATCATCTGCGAAGTATGTGTCCAGTCGTACGATGTCACCCCTGTGCAATAAGAGGCAAGCAGGAGCAGCAGGATCTCGGATTGTAGGCAAGTAGCAGCAGCAGTAGGTGATACAATCCTGTGCCCCAGCAAATGCCTAAGTGTAGGCTCTACTGCTATACGCTTCAATGCAAAGAACTGGTCAGGGTGGTTTGATTGAAAGAACCAGAGCACTTCTACTGAAACGGGCGTGCGGGGCAACAAGTCTGGACGTTGTGAGGGAGGGTGGCATCGGCCAGCAGCTCAACGCCAACACCACGCGCGAGACGGCAGCTGATGTTATGCGTGAGACTGCTCACATCTCCAGAGTCGCCTGCAGCTCTTATTATTTAAAACATGCCGCGCAACCTCCTCGAAGACCTTGTAACGCTGCTCGTGTCCAACTCAGAACAAGCCACTCATCCCACCATCTGTAAGTACTAACACCTTGCCGGAGCAGTCACTGAGAAAAGTGTCCATTGTAGCCGCGCTCACCATTTAGGATAAGCATGCATACGTATCTGCATCCTTGTCGCCACGAATATGAGGTGGTCCATGCCAGGCATAGCTGCGAAGCCATTCTCAGCCCTCCCCCACAAAGCGACGCCATGGTTGCCTCCACATTCCTGTGCAGCAGAAAACGTCAGCACATTACCCGACTGCAGGATTCCCGCTCATGCCAATGAAGCGCAAGCGGTACTCCCCAACATGGCGTGACCTCAGCTCCAGTCCGGATTGCTCACCTGGAGTAGGTTCGCGATCGTAATTATGTTAGTGCGTTGGTCTGGACCTGCTTCGTTTCCTCTGATCCTAAACTCCTCTGTGAATATGGTGTTGCCATTCAGAAATCTGGCACTTCCGGTATCAGGCAGGGAGGGGTACATTACACGTGGCGCGGTTGAAGTTGAAGGCTCAGCGGTTGCTGCTACAGCACATGCTTGCTGCTGTCCTCGCTGTGGTAGCGCGTGCACTGAGCAGGGGCGACCGTGCCGTTGAGCTGACCAGCGGGCAGAGGGTTGCCCTAGAACCCGAGTGTGGCCTCGCGTTTGCAAGGCTTGCTGCATTGTGCTTCAGTTTCTATAGGACTGAGTTCAAGCTATAGGCTGTCACCTTCCCCCGGTTTGGAGAGAGTAGGGAGCTACAGGCTCTTACTCATCGTCTTGTAACGCACGAAGCAGTCAAGCGACCCCGAACAAGCAAGTTCAGCCAGCCTTCACATGTAGCAGCATGCAATACATAGGAAACGCTCATAACAAATGCTTGACTGGTTGAAGCGCGGGCAGTGCACTTCAGCAGGGGCAACTTGACAGCCCGTTCGATGGGCACCAACGCACTCCACTCACCGCGCCCTCACCAGGTGTAGCAGTTGTAGCAGCGGTACTTTGGCGGGGAATTGTGTGACTGTTTAGCTATCCGATGGTCTGATAAAAAGGCTACCCGAGGCAGCGTGCGAAGATACACCTCGTTCTTGAGTGTAAACGGCGTGATCTTTCAAGTGGATGGGGGGTACCAAGGGGTGCCCGAGTGTCCGGCCGTAACAGTCGCTCTGCGGGCCCAAAGCCCCAGGTCGTGCTTAACGAAGCATGGTACCATCATTCTATGAGAATTCATTCAGACAACATATGCGGACGTAGGCTGCATATTTTACCCTGCTTCGGTACCGGTGACGGCGATGCAGCAGCAGCATGACCAGCAGCAGCCTTGCCGAGTCTTGGATAGGCTTGCCGAACCTCACAGGGAACCAATGCCTCACCTCGCCATGGCACTTCAGTGCTGCAAGGATTACCCATTATCCTAAAATTCACAGCACTAAGATACACCAGCTATGAGGAGAAACGCTTGCATCTAGAAGTCCGGCTGGTGGAGCACCCGGAATAGCACTGCCCTGCTAATAGTGAGGCCTGCTAAACCTGTCGGGCCTTTCTACCATTTTTCAGGCAGCTTCGGACCATGACTTCAAATCCCTCATAAGTTGATCTTTGCAAAACCCCACACACTATCATATTCCCAGGCCTCACATGTGCCTTGCTGCAGACCGGTCACGAAAACACCAATGTGCTGGCGACAAAGCGGCGACCATCTGTCTAGCAGCACGGACTAAATGAACGTATGGTTGAGCATTGCATACATAAGCGGCACAGAACCCGTCCAGCACCCAACCGGTAATCAGTGGTGTGTATCTTGGCACAGGAATATGGCCTTGCTAAGCGCAAACGTTTCATTAGCCCAGTCAGAACAACTACGTGTTCTATATTCTTCTTGCAGTGCTCTCCAAATAAATCCAAGCAGTCAGACAACATGTACAACACGCCTCATAAGCAGCTCGCACTTGTGTACCTTTGCATCTCTTACACCCTGATGCTGTTTTCAACTCTGGATGACTCAAGGCATCTGACAAAGCCATGCAGGTGCCCCAGCCCTCCCTTGTTTCCCTACCCACATTCCACATCCAGATTACCAGAATACCAAATGGCCTCAGCAATTTACGTGGGGGGCCGGCGGGAGGCAACGCCACAACCCGCAAAGAGCCGGGTGAACTTGTTAGCTGTAACAGCATACTGTCCAAAAGTCTCATACTGGCTACCTTCCAACTGCCCTTATCCCTAGGTAGCCAATGTATGTCACGACAGCTCAGTGCGCTGACCAGCTGACCCAGTCAACAGCAAGCCAAGCAGTTCAATGCCTTGCTCCGGGCCAAAACATCCGCCATTCCCCTTCTTAACATTCTGCTCTGAGGCAGCACTTTTGCCCGTCCTAGTCATGATCCCTGCTCGTTCAGATTTGCAGGCAAGGAGCTGGCAAAAGCCAACCCACTATCAGCACAGTACGGCTACCATTTACTCCATTTCCGTCCCTCGCCCATGTTTAGTACTTCATCATCCTTATTCCTTTTTTGTACATCTCACCCATACTCCTAGGGAAAAATTCCCGTCCCTATCTGCAAGTTTTATGAAGCCACCCCTGACCACCATTCCATCACCAATGACTAGGAACATACCAGCAACAACTCAACCCTATGTTGTTCCCACCATCACTCCCTTAGCAAGTCTCCAAGGGTCCAAGACCCAAGGGCTGCCACCGGCTCCCTCATCAGTATCACACCCTGTTCAACAGTATGACAAGCTTATAACAGCAGGGATGATGTGTTTTTACCTCCCAAAAAAACCCAGCAGGGATGGTCCTGGTTGTGCAAGGAACTAGCTGTAGCAGCAGCCCACTACCTTAAGACCCTCCTGTCCCACTGGAGCTCGTTACCATGATCACAGTCCATTATCCTTCCACCCTGCATGGCTTCTTGCTGACAATGCACTACTTGTGAACAAAGGAGGACCTCCATCCACCTGCTTTGCGTAATCTTCTGCACTCACTCTGCCAGCCATTTGCGGACCCACATCATGTCTATGAGATAGATCACTGCACAGCTTTCGGGCCGTGCAGCACCCGCCACATGACTCCAACCAGTTTGTCAGTGTGTGTTGAGAGGAACCGAAACCCACATCATATCTGTATTGCCACCCTCACTTCATCCCCCTTACCAAGGCTCCCGCTGGAGGGGTAGCCTGAGGCCCCAGCATCTGCCCCCTGACCATCCCCACCATCCACATCCGATGCAGTTCCAAAGGAGGACATGCTTGCAGATGAAGAGATGGTATTGATCGTACCAGCAGGCAGCAGCAGCTGACGTCCCCCTACTCTCCGGTGCTGCTCAGAGTCATGAGTCACCCATACAAGAGCTGCTCCAGAGGCTTTTAGGACCTCCTCTACCCTGAATGCACACCAGGAGAAACAGCAGCAGCCAGCAAGAAAAGCCCGTGAAGGAGAGTCAGCAACATGAAGCACTTAGGGAGGACCGGCCTCAACCCTAGGCACTAGCAGAAATGACAGTACGCAGGTAGGATTATGTCATAAGCGCTGCAAAGCTGTGCTGTGACCACTTACAGGCCACCTAGGCTATACCAGATGTGAACTAAGCATGTGGAGTCATGACGTTAGCCCTGCATAGCTGCAAAGCCGTGGAGGATCTAATAAAGCAAGGTGGACAAAAGCACTTGACACCAGAGGGCATGGTGGCCTCTCCCCTTCCAACCATACTACAACTGCACCTGATCCCTTTGGCACCCTGAAGGAATGGTCCCAGCAGAATGGTCAGCACTGAGAAGATAACAGCAGCTGTATTATGCAGGCAGAAGCAGCAGCAGAAGACAGGGCACTTTGATCCAGTAACCAGAACAAAACCTGCAGCTACTCGCATGCGAAATACCTGCATCACAACCCCCAACAACCATGCCTGTTATGCATCGGCAAGCCTCATAAGTTGTTTGTCCATAAGAGTCTCACAAGAACGAACTCCGTGCAAGAGTCTCCCGTGAGTTGCCTGGCCGCAAAGCTTTGCTGTGAGCTCCTCAACTGTAAACTAGTCCCTGGCCTATCTAAGAGTTGCTTCATTGTCACATGCATTTGTTGATGCATCCACTCCCTTCCCACCCTCCTCCTCCCCTCCCCTCCCTTCCCTGAATCCAACCCTAACCATCACCCCCCCTCCCTGATCTCAAACCTAGCCTGGCTTACCTCAGAGTTGCTTCAATATCACATGCACTTGTTGGTTCATCCAGGAGGAGCACCAAAGGCTTCAACGCTAGCACAATGGCCAAGGACACTCTTTGGGCTTGGCCACCCTGCAGCAGGGAGTCAGTACAAAACCAGCAATGAGTGAGCTCCGCATCTTGGTAACGACCAGAATGTTCCTGCTAGACACGCCAAGCCAGTTTGATGGTGCAAAGGACACATCAGACGATACTTGAGCGCAAGCAATAAGACAAACATGGATGTTGGACGGAATTGATAACTGCAATTGGAGATCATAATAGGCTGTATACAAGCAACCACGAATGAACTAGCGCGCAATCTCAAAAGGGGGCAAGCATGGCTGCTTTAACACTGCCTATAATGATCTCCAACGAGGCAAGAGGTCCACCAGCAGCAGATGGGGGGAGATTCACAACTGCTGCTAGGCTTAAACATGAGAAGTTCATACTGATGCAGCAGTACTCACACAGTGCTCGGTCACTAGTGGCGGGGAGGAGTGAAAAAGAGGAAATATGATAGTTGGTGGTTCAGGCTGTAGTGTAGCAAGGACTGAGGTGGAGTTGAACTTACGCGCGGCATGTGACACTAAACCATCTATGTTGCCTTCCCGCAGTTGACTGTTCACCTCACAAGAGGGGAGGATTGCTGCTGGCTTGCTGAGGGAGCCACATTCATTACAGTAGCAAAGATACACCATAGTTCTAACATGTAAGGAGGGCTGCATGTAAAACATGCAAATCATTCCTGCCATAGCAACCTACCGAGAGTTCACTCCAAGGCTGTTGCAGGACAATGGGGTCTATTCCTAACTGTACTATTAGCTCTGGCAAGTCCCCATGGGCCCGCCCTTTTTGTGCGGCCAGGCCCTTTGCAAGCTCAAAGAAGGCAGCAGGTGTGCCTTTATAGTTGACACGGCTCTGGTGGACATAGGTGACCTCAGTCCTCCATTTGGGGGTCCCTAGCTCACTGGGGGACTTACCTCGACATCTCACGTACCCACCCTGCACAGAGAAGGGTGTTTAGAGCCCCTGGGAGATGACGGGAACCATAAGCACACAAAAGGCACATGAGGCCCACCTGAAGTGAGTCCAAGGTAGAAAGGCACCTCAAGAGCAGGGTCTTGCCTATTCCACTAGGACCCCGTATGAACAGTATGTCGCTTTGTCTGATGCTAAAGGAGATGTTCTGCCACAAGATCTTGCCCTGGACAATGCGCTTCAGGTTGCAGGCCTCAAGTAAGGGCACATCAGGCAGGGATACCATGGGTAATGACTCATGTCACAGATGCACACAATTCATGCAATCAGGCGCGCAACATCTGGACATCTGGTTTGACATTTACGTTCTTGTTTGCTGCGTTGGTGCACGAACCACTCATTCTCTTCGGTCATTTTCTTGGAGGGTGGTAACTACAGAGCAGTGCATAGTGAGAGCCGAACTGCTCAACTCTGAAGTGAGAGCCGTACTAGCTGCTTGCATTGTTGAAGCTTTACAGGTTCACACTGATGGAGTCTGCCCCAGGGCCGTGTTCACGATGTTTCTGCCTGTGAGCGACATGTGCCTGTAAGCGACATGTGCCGGCTGAGGCAAAGCCTCGTTTTCTTATTCACTTTATAAAACAACTCCATCTGCCACACTTTTCCTTTTTGCGTTTGAAACAGCAGTGAATAGTCCGGCGCTAAGAGTACGCTCAACAACGATCGCGGGTCCGCTGCCAAAACACCTCTAGTCTGCATCACGACCACAACATTACGCAAAGCCTCAATTAGGGCGTGCTTTACGGTGCGGATGCTGGTGCAGCACTTGGCTACCTTTCCCCTCCAGTGCTACATGACAGCGACCCCGTCTTCTGCTCCTCCCCGAACAATCTTCACGAGGGCCTGCATGTTATTTGCCTTAACAGCTGCTCTACATGCTGCCACCACTTTGCTAGCAGAGCTCCCCACACGCAGTCGTGCTGCTTGCTGAATCATCTGGTTCACTCTCTTCAACCCTTCAAGCAGTTCTGCGTGGTTGCGCACCCTCTTCTCATGCTCAGTCAGTAGGTCCCTGCAATGATGGATATGCCATAAGAGGAGAGAATTGCAAAGCCTGGATTCTGAATCTCGAAGATCGACACAGACACAGCAGGCCCTGTCAGTGCATGTTACTGCAGTCAATCAGCGCAAGGAGCTACCCCAGGCTACCATGCACAACCCACCACAAGAAGGCTTGTGAAGCAGCAGAAGCAGCAGCGACCCGAACAAGACAGCGGCAGGAGCAACAACAAGCGGGGCACACTTTAGCCAAGTAGACATACTGTCAAGCAGAAAGGGCATACAGGCGCGAAGGCATCAGCCAGACAGCACAGTATGGGCAGTCCCCTTGTGGACACAGACACAAACATTTGCAATATAGGCAACCTCTGCTGTACCATTGCATCATTGTGTGTGTTGCTGTAATTCTTCTCATTTGTGCTGGCAATCTTACCCGGTTGCTTTCAAGCAGCAGCAGATACCCTTGCCTACATTCCAGCAAGCAGACAAAGCTGGCATCAGCCACGAAATTGCATCAACCACTCGCACTGCAGGAAAAGGCCAGCAACATGCATATGTTCAACCCGCTAGTCAAACTGCATAGGCTCTGCCGGTAAATGCACCCCCCATTCTCACCCATGACACCTACTTGTTGAGATCATACAGCCGCCTGTAAGCCTTCTTCATAGCCCCCATGTTCCGTAGGATGCGTGCATCTTCAGCTCTCACCAGCAGCTGCTTTAACAGCACACTGCTGTCTGCTGTCTCAGCTGCAAGGGCAGTGCGCGTGGCAGCATGGGCTTCTACCTTGAAGGACAAAAAAGGAACTGAATGTTTGCATGGGGTGAAAACTGGCAAAAATGTGCTTAAATGTCATTTTGTCTGTTGTTGGGGTTTTTTGAATTTGAATTCAGGGCCTAAACCCTAAACCCTGATGTGCATAAAATGTGGTTGTAGCGGTTAATGCCTGCACAGCTACAGCTCAGTTCGCAGTTTGGTGGCGTCTTCTATGTGAAGGTTATGCATATATTGGAGGTTGCAGCATGGATTTGCATATCAGTCTTTGCACCTGATGAAGGCCGAAAAGGCCGAAACCGGTAGTGTGACTGGTTGCGTGTAAATTCCCATGCGTTGGAGCTTCCGTCTGTGCGTAACTGTTACATCACCCCTAGGCAGACAACAGGGCAGTCACAACTACATCAGCATGGGCTTCTACCTTGAAGGACAGAAACATGACATGGCAAGGACTTCCACTCTCTGCTTGCTACAAAACAAACTACGGTAGATGAGTCATGCACTGATGCCGCATGGCTGCAAAGCTACGCAGTGATAATTTCATACGCAACATGACACCTGACCTCTGACCTCTGAATCAAACGTTGGCTGGGGTGTCAGGAATCAACCACCAAAGGGGCAATGTGCAACACGCGAATGGCATTGGACCTAGGTTCGGGAACTTAACGATCCACCAACATGCAATGGCAGAAGCACTCGTTTATCTTACAGACGCAATGTCTCCTTGCAACCTTTGCTCAATGCATACTCGGTCCAAATCAATTTCACTGCATAGTTTAACAGATTCAAGGGCGGCCCAACACCAGCCAAACTGGTCACAAGCACCAGCCCTTGGTCACCTACCTTGTCCAGTGTCTCCTTGAATGTCTGCAGTGCTCCTGGGAAGTGGCAGGTGCTGGGCAGCTGCTCCACTGCTAAGTAGGTCGCCAGGTCCTGCACTAAGTCCCCAGCCACCTCCATGGCATCTGTGTAGAGCCAAACCTGTGGCAGCATAAAAGCAGTAGGCTGCTATAAGCATGGATCACCCTGGGCTACTTGCACTTCTTGCATGTACCTAATCTAAATGGCAGTGGCAATGATCTGGGAAACTGGGACCCAGACAGTGATAAGCTGATGTAGCCGACCCACAGGACTGGCATTACCATGCAGTGGACGGCGACAACCGATTGTCCCTGCTCGTAGTGACATAAGCACACAAGGATGCCTCAATGAAGGAACCACACAGTGCAGACGACATTGGGGCTTTGTTTGGTCACACAGACCACCCATGGCTATCAATCACTCAGGGTCCCATCAGTAATACTACCTCCCCTCAATATTCAGAGCACCCTAGAATTTACCTGCGTGCCCCCTTGCGCAGGCCCAGCCTTGACTGCTAAAGCCTGCTTGTCACGGTATGAAGAGAAGTATGCTTCCAGGGCATCTGGCCGGGCCACTGTGGCCTTAGCTGTGAACCTGCGTCATACACAGCACCTCAGCAACACAGCTTCTTTGTTTTTGTCAACAAGCAGTGTCACTTGCTCGCAGTTTTCAGCGCTACAGTCCATCAAGTGCTGACTCTTTGCAACAATGATCATAAGATTAGGAAAGCGCAGTGACAAAACACACAATTACCAGTTGCTGTTTGTATGAAGGAGTGGAGCAACTGCAGGCATTCTGGATGCGCCATGTATCTTGGTCATGCCAGCCCACCAGAACATTCGCAGACAAAAGGCACTGTACATATACCAAGTGTGTAAGCCTCATGGGACTGTTGACCATTTGCAATAGTATGAGCAGGATACAAGACCCATTACTTGCAGACATCTAGACCAGACACAGCAATTGCAAGTTTGCCCCACCATATGGTAACCAAAAGAGACATGTGCAGAAGGCATTCATTTACAGAATTTGTGGTTTCTGGTAAATCGGCAGCTGATTGAGATGCAGGTAGTATGCAACAGTAAACGGACTGCAGGTGATGCAAATTGCAGGCTCAGTGTCCCCTCTTACCGCTGTTCAACCCATGTGGCTAGTCGCTGGATGGGGTGGTTCACAATGAAGGTGACATAGCCCGTGGGCAGCTGGGGGGGCCGCTCTGTCACAGCATACATAGCGTACTTGGGGAGCTCCATCTCAAGTTCAAAAACCTGCATGATGGCACCATAATAATGATATGACCTAACTGAGCCACTCAGAAGTAAGTTCAGGTATGCTTTTAAGATGTCCACAGCAGATGTCAGAGAGAACACAGCAGTATGTGGCTGGCTGGCATGGGGCTGTGTGGCTACTGTGATCAGGGCTGCATGGGTTTAAAAGGCCTTTTCATACAGCTTGTTTGACGCGTTTGTTGTTTAGTTGGTAAACAGCAGAACCCGCAAAGGCTGCCAGCAGCATCGACTGCAGATGAGGCGGTTGTTTGAACGAGATGGCACTCGAACATATTCCCTAGCAGTGCCCAATGTGGCCAACCTGAACAAATGGCCATCAGTTACATCGCATCCCTCTGTTACGGAGGGTGGCATGTTCATCCCTTGGCGCATCATTAGCTAATCCTAATCATAAACTACTTAGAGGATACTTTGTATAATGTGAGATCTCATCCACACCTGTCACTTTCAGGGGAGGCTCCCTATAGTGCAATGCCCTTTACATAAACCCTAAGCTGTCCCCAACCATGTAGCAAGCCTTTCCTTGCCTCTCCACCACTTGAAGGGAAGGGGGAGTTCCTTGCCATGTAAGGCATGGACCTATGCAAGGAAGGGGGGGGGGGGGTAGCAAAACAGACATTGAAGCCTACCTGGTAAGCTCCGCTTGTCTTGCTGCCGACTAAGGCTTTGATCATAAGCATTACGGCTGCATCCTTGCTGGGGTGGAGGGAGATGGTCAAGCTGGTGGAAGGACTGGGAGGAACAACCATCAGGCTCTCTCCAGGGAAGATCTGTTCCCCAAACACAATAGCAGCCTGCAATAGAAAGTCCCAATGCACAAAGACTGGTCAAGGGATAAAATATGCTCGAGGTCGGGGATGCTGCAGTCTTCAGCAGCCAGATGATGCTGAACATGCTAGAAAGGACCCTGTGGCAACAAAAGCTATATTAGTGATATACAAACAAGGACAAAGCAGATGGAACAAGGATAGATGGGTATGGGAACTGCGTCCATTCATTCGCACATTGTAATCATTTCTGCTCATGCAGGTACCACTACACACAACTCCTATGCAATGGCACTAACAACAATACGCTTCCCAAGGTCCTGTGATACATAAAGGCCATGGCCGGACTTGCAGCTCACGAAGCACACCAAGAGACCAGGAGTTTCATAACCTTACCTGTCCACCTTGCAAGGTGGCCCACCCCTATATAGAGAGAGGGAGAGAACTACGCAGAGGAGGGGGGAAGAACCCTTAACCCACCCCTATACCTTAATGACTGCATCATTGTTGGTATTCAAAGTGAGCTCGCAGCTGGTGTTGCCGCGGTTCAGGGCAATGCAGCTGTCAACACGTGTGCCAGGTGGCACTATGCTGTCAAAGGATGCCGCAGAGGCCCCAGCACCACCAGTAGAGCCTGAAGCAGGCCTGTAGCTTGCAAGCTCATGCATCAATTCCTGCAAGGCGGATGAAGCGCTTTCATATGACTGGTCCCAGACCGTCTATGCATCCTGACAGTGAGCAGCCTGCATAACACTACATGAGTCATGCATGCACAGATGGCGATTTTGAAATTCCCTAGAGCGACTTTGCTTAGCAACTGCAGACACTGACAATGTGCAATTGACATTCACACTTTCCTTTAAAAGGAGATGAATCCATATTCTAAAAGCTCACAAGAGTGATCCAGCCCTGTTGAGATGATTCCTTGGGCTCTGGGTTGCTAGGCCCTCCTAGATGATAGTCACTGCTGCACTGCATGCGCGGGAGACCTTCGGCCACATTGTCTCACCTGCTTTTTCTGTATGAGATCCTGCAGTAACTGCTGCTGCACAGAGATGTCCCCTGTCTCTGCCACGGCTTCCTTGTCCTGTACCTGATACCCCCTCAGCTGCACATGCAACAAACAGTGCACACAATTGGCCAATGAAAGGATCAATCAACCTTTTGCTGCTAATATTTATGACCCTATTTGTATGCGTCACCAGCTTAGGATGCACTGTCGATGGGAGCACACAAAGCAGTAAGTTATGACAGAGCGCTCCTACCAAGCTCTTAACAACAAAGCAGCAGGGGCTTCAAGCCAAACATGCAGCATGTGTGAAAGGTAGCAGCATCCATATGAGGTTCTCAAGAACGACCCCAGTTGTCTAAACGCCAAGCGCGGATTGCAAGCCCACAGCTGCACCGCAAATCTCCCAAATAGCCTATGCTACCTCAGACCTAGCACATGCCCCACCCCGGTCTACGAACCTCTCCTTCCACGCTTGCTGCCACAAGCTCTTGGGCACCTCTATGCCGCAAGTCTGCAGACATCACTGCTGCCAAAGGCGCTCCCAGCGTGTCCCTGTACATCACCTCCCCAGTTTGTATCGACCTCGCCTCAACCTGAACACCACCAACAACATATCGAATGTTTGCTTCAAAAGCATCATCCCAGCAGGGCACACTGCTACATACATGTCTCCCGTTGTTGGCTCACACATGAGCAAGAAACTAGGCTGCCTGACGACTAAAAGGAGCACAAAAGCATGCTGCTGAGCACGAGCACTCATGACGCCAATCTGCGACCAGACAACATACCTAGCTTGCTTGCAGTGCACCCAATGGAGCTTTCAGAACCCACCAACTCCGTTTCACCTTAGTCCCAAAGACAACTCAGACACTACTTGACAATAATGTACACATACACAATTGGTCCCCGTGTCTACGGTACAGTAGTTTCTGTCATGCCCCCCTCTCACTCACCTTGCCATTTGACCAGCCAGTTACAAGCTCAGGAACTCCATCCCCATCCAAGTCAAATGAAGCTATAGCAGCAACCGCATGCTTTGACTTCACCCTCCACATGCGCTGGGAGCCTTCATAAAGGCCAATGGTCCCATTCTGCAGGGCATATGCAAACCTGCGACAAAGCACCATGCTGTATGTGAACAAGTATGGGCATAGCATTGGTCCGCAGGGCGGAAGCACTGGGCTAAAGGCCCAGGACCAGGACCAGGGCGTAATCACTACTGCGAGGCAGTAATCACAAGCCCATGTGATGCAAGGCATGTATCGCCACTAAGGGCTGTCCTCAAAGTGGACAAAGCTTTCCCTTTGTGCTTGAACTGTGACTCCTTGCCACAGGCAGACTGTTGTCTGGACTTCAGCAGTTGTCTGCTAGGGAGGAAGTGGGTAAAAATGCCAAATAACTGTGCCAACAGGCCCTCTGCCCTCATGTTTTACCCAGGAATGTATGGCATATGCCCAGTGCAGTCTTCCCACAACACTTTGCCAGGCTGCTGCATCATTGAAGCCAGCTTTCACGGAGGGCCAACTCACCCACTACCGAAGGGTACACATCTTGGACAACAAACACATCTTTCAGCAAGGGCAGCATACTGTCATGCTCATGAGCCCGTGTTATGTATGCTCCATCCCCTGTCAATCCAGGCAAAAAGCATATTGTCACAGGGCTTACCTTGCTCCCTGTATGTGCACCAGCCCCACAACTTTATCTGCCTCTGGAATCTCCACCAACACGTCCTCCTCCTTAAATATGCGGATGTCACAGTCATCTGACCCAACCTGCAGGTCAGCAAGGTATTTGAAAACACTCAATGCTAAAATTAGTTTCTAGGCTTGGCTGGCCAAGTGCAGCCCATTAGGTATTGCTTTGCCTTTGACTAGGGAAGCATACCCCTTCACTGAATGTCCATAACGGGGCAGGACTGCAACCCTGTGCTTGGTAAGAACTCCTGGATGCAAATCATGCCGCCAATATTAGGCACAACGTCCGTAGCCCATAAACTGCACCCCTGTGAATGGTTGGTGCCGATGTTCTTCCTGCAGATGCTATCAGCATTGAGCTGCCACCTCCCTTACCAAAAGCTCATTTTTGCCATCGTTGTCAATGTCCGCAAGCGCTAGAGACGATACATTGTCCCCTGTGACCGTCCAGAAGACCTCCTTGCCCTGTGCATCAAAGCCCTATAGGAGGGGGAAGATAACAAGTACAAATCCTTAGCACACCATGGTTTCCATACCTCTCTTAACGCTCAGGTCCATGTTCATGTACTTCAAGGGAAGTTAATCCAGCCTGAAATAATCTAGCGAAAAGCCCTATCACTGCACCCGTGGGAAATCTTTGATCCCACAGAGCATAGAAATGGCTAGGCGCACTTAGAGCACAGGCACTTCCTGCACTGAGCCCAACCACAAGCCTTCCTCCGCAAAGGCAGATCTCAGACCCCCATGTATGCATCATAACGCTGTCATATAACTGCAGCAGGAGAAGTACATTTCCTGTCACAAAGCGTGCCTGAGAGCCCACTGTCGGTTCTGTAGTATAACATGTTGAAGCTTAATTCCGCCCTGTTGATGTTGCTGCTTTGCCCTACTGCTGTTATAAAACTTATGTAGCTACAACTCTGACCTACACTATGCTCAGCCACTGTGGTTCATGTTCTAGGTGCCCAGTATGGCATACTGCTTGCCAGCCATCATGTGGTAAGCTGCACAGCCTCTAATATGATGATCTGAGGTAGCCGAACGGGTGTGCCACTCTCTGCTGCTTCTCCTGCTGTCCTCCTTTACAACCAGTCCCTCTTATGTACAGGGTACCAATTGACTCTGGACTGGTGTTGGGAGTAGTGCTAGAGGTGGATACTGGAGATTGAGGCGTGAGTATGGCTCATTTGTGCCCCGCTGCTTTAGGGTGCTTTGTTACTTGGAACGCCACCATCTTACCACCCCTCCCTCAGTAATTCTCACTTGGACAGAACAATTGCCCCCAACTATGGCAAGTGGCTGAGTGTAGTTGCCAAACCAGCCGACTGCAATGCAGCTGACTCCATCGCTGACTTCCCTGAAAAAGACATCCCTGTTCAACTCCACATCATAGCACTGCAAACTGGTAGGTGTGCCAATGAAGAGGAAGTCTTTGCCACTGTTGCGTTCAAGCGTGCCTGTATACAAAAAAGGGGCAGTTCTCAGGCATGTTCAATTGAGGTTGAGCTCAGTACATGGTCAATGACAACAAATTTTCGGCTGCTGGGCATCCTGCTTGGGATTGGATCACTCTCAAGCTTGGAGTGGAGATAGCGCATGATTTGCAACAGCATTGTCTTGCTTGCTCGGCATGTGCTCAGATACACATCACTTTCACTACTAATATGAAGCTTCGATACATGATTCATAGCAGCAGTCACTGGTTAATTGGGCATCTGCTCAGGTCATCACTTGTAAGAGGTAGCGGCCCCACTGCTGCCCTCTGCTGGTTACTCCCCCCTGCTCCGAGATTAGATCATACATGACTTCCGCTGGAGAGTTGTGTGTGACGTCAAGCAGCAAGCATGCGAATGTGCTGACTCCATGGCGTTCTGCGCCACTTACCAGCTACTATAGAAGTGATCTGCTTGTTGATATTTAGATAAGCCACTTGCCGTGCTCCAGCCTGCTGCTCATGGGGGCTGTGAATGAAGACCTTGCCAGCCAATGTGGCACATGCGACGCTGCTGAATTCGCCATCGAATTTGCCGATGGCAGCTTTGCCTTTCTGGATCTTTTCTGCAGAAGAAAGTGTAGCTCTAGCAGCTTGGAGCATGGGGAAGATCTCTCTCCTGATAATGCATCTATGTACCGACCTTGTAGGTGAATCTGGAATGCTGGAATCAACATGATTATACGGACATCAGGCTCTCCTCCTGCTGAGGCCCGTCATGTTTTCTTAGCCAGAGATGCCGCCCATCTGTGGTCCTTGCTCCGGCCTGGCTGGCACTGATAAGCAAAGTCCGATCCTTCAAACCATACACAGAGGATATTACGTGGATTATGCACAATACAGAGCAGAAAAGGCAGTCAGGAGCGATTCCACAGGAGGTTCCCACACTAATGTACATTCACAGAAGCAGCATCACTCAACAGTATTGCTAGAATCGGCAGTGTAAAGTCGGAGACCGTTGAACCGGGGGGTAAAAGAGAGGGATTACTGCTCCCTAAGTGATCTGCTGATCGCTCCATGCGCGGGCATTTGAACATTCTGGCCATACTCACCCGGGCCGGGTTCAGGTTCTAGCTGTAGCCTGGCCTCAGAAGCATATTTGCAGTATCGGTTGCACGGTCTACAAAGGCGAACCTTTGTCGTCAGTGACGCGTTGCTTGGAGCCATCATCTCAGGCTGCAGTTACCCTCTGACGATTACCAGTGGCTGCAGATCACGTCAAAATGGCCAACCCAAAGGTGGGCTAAGCGCAGCGCAAAAGCCTCTTTTAATGGGCACTTTCTTAAAAGGTCTCCATGCAGGTGTTCTTTGATATCACTGCTGATGGAACTCCGCTGGGCCGCATTACCATGGAACTCCGCGCAGACGTGGTCCCCAGGACCGCCGAGAACTTCCGTGCCTTGTGCACAGGTAAGCAGCAGCCGGCCTGTTGTTGGGAGCACGGAGTATAGCTCGCAGCGATGTATGGGACCTGGTTGCATTGGCCGTTGCCATGCTCTCTGCACTGGACCCTGGCAGTTACCTGACTCTACATTCAGCCACGTCACAGCTCTTCTAACTCCTGAGTGCCTCGTGCAGGCGAGAAGGGTGTTGGCAAGGCAGGCAAGCCTTTGCACTTCAAGGGCTCAAGCTTCCACAGGGTGATCCCCGACTTCATGTGTCAGGTACGTTGCCCGCGATCGCCCGCCTACCGCACCAACTCCACTCATTACTCATGCAAATTCACTCCTTGCACAGGGCGGTGACTTTACAGCAGGTAATGGCACTGGAGGAGAGTCTATCTATGGCGAGAAGTTCAGAGGTAAGGCCTGCCACGTACTGCCATACCCCATGCCAGCTTTGTACGTCAGCTGCAGCGCGGTCTCGCTTGCCAGCTGATCCTTTCCAGACTCTTCTGCCCCTGAGAAGATAATAAACGTACGGAAACAGTATAGTATAATACATTTGCAAGGACTTCAAGGTGCAAAGCAGCGTCCCAGTTATACCTAGTGGATGCATCTATCAACAGCTGGCCTAGCTACCTGCTCTAGCTACTGTTCTTAGCAAGCCAGACATACACCTGGCTGGACTTGTCTATATGAGTACCCTATACAAGCTGCAAGGCCGCTGCAAGGCCATCATTGAGAGCTAAGTCCATCCTCTGCGCTGCACCTTGTGCTTGCAGATGAGAACTTCCAGCTGAAGCACACTGGCCCTGGCATCCTGTCCATGGCCAATGCCGGAGCCAACACTAACGGTTCCCAGGTGAGCAGTATTACGTTGCTTGATATGCCATAGGAAAAAGTACCATAGGCCCCGCACCTCAAGCTGTGACAAAGAACAGCGAGGTGGAACATATGAGCAGTAGCTATGCAGGAAGCAGCTCCTATCAGGCTAGGTATCTGGGCTGCGCAGTTAGACGGCGACATCCTACAATTTCAGTAGGGCTGCATAGAGCATTACTGGAGGGTTTTTGGCACCATCAGTGCCAGTATCCACCGTCACCTCTTCTGCTGAATGTGTCTGCCGCTTGAGACAGTATCCCTGGCATTTCAAGTGTGGCAAGTTAGAGCTTTTGGGTAAAGGCGAATAAGCAAATGAGCAGCCGCTGTTCCTTTCAGCAACAGGCCATGTTTGTGAAGGTCCTTGTGTTGGAAGGATTCGCTTGACTGCCAAATGATGGGAAGGGGAAGGGAAATAGGCTGAAAGGTGTCTCTGCTACGTCTGGGTATCATGCCGATAAGGATCATTGTACTCTGCGGTGCAGAGGGATGCATACAGCCAGAGGGTTGTTGCACATGTCATGTGCAGTTGCCGTATAGCGTCTCGTGGTGGTGCTTTGCAGGATAGCAAGAGCATTTGCAGCTCAGTACATCCTCTGCTGCTGGCTGTTTGCGCTCTTTGCATTTACGGATGTGTCTATTATGGTAGTCTGCGCAGCAAGAGCTGGTGCTTCTTATCATAACTACAATGCAGTCTTAATATGCATCAATGACGTGCCCTTCTTATGTATGCAAAATGAAATGTGGGAGTTTACCCATGAATTGTCCTTTGTAGTATCCTAAGCTCCTTGGGACGGATACTGCAACGGAAGGCAAACTAACAATTAGGAATGGTAACACGGGAAGTTAACAGCTTCAATCGCTAGGTGTCTTTGATTGATTACTTCCTGCTGTGGGGCCGGCAGGTGATTAGGACATGGATAGCATTTAGCAGGAGTGTCTCCTGGTTAAGACCTGGTTTCTCTAAAGCCTGTGTAGCTGAATCTCCAGCTTGTCTAAACTAACGAGGTCATCCCTGTCTTCTGCAGTTCTTCCTGTGCACTGTGCAGACCCCATGGTTGGACGGGAAGCACGTGGTCTTTGGCTCTGTAGTAGATGGTCTGGACGTGGTTAAAAAGGTGGAGAGCTACGGGTCTTCCTCTGGCCGCACATCCAAGAAGATTGTGGTTGCTGACTGCGGGCAGCTGTCTTGAGCCAGCTGCTGCACCTGACCTGTTGTACATAAAGCATCATCCTGCATCGGGAAGGGGTTTGCACAGCGTGGATTATAGCAGCAAGTACTGCAGGTATCATTTGAAATCTGCCTTGGTTTGGGCCTAAAACAGCACGAGCAGTTTGGCAGGTATACTTGCTGTCGATGGGCAGTGACGTGGTCTAGTTTTGGCATGGCGCTTGTTGTGGGTGCTTTGCAGAGGGGGGCTGAGTGTACAGGGGATGGGTAGTGATGCAATCTATGGCTAGCTGTATGTACGGGTTGTGAGCTGTACTGTTGCTGCCTGGTTGCAGTTGCCTGTTGTCCCAGCAGCCATGAAAGTTTGTCTTTTTCCTGTTCTTGTTCTTCCTACGTTAGTGCGTCGAGTCGCGAAGCTGGGGAAACCTCTGAAGCAGGGCAGGAGCAACCTTGCGGTATGTGCTTCGTGTCTTACTTGGATGGTCAAGGTTGCACAGTGTGGCAACGTCGTAAACGGTTGATAGGTTGTACGTACCGTCCATTCCGTGGTTTGGGAGAAAATTCGAGGTGCTAAGCAAGGCATTTAAGGCGGTTCAAGTTGTGGCTAGACTGCCTCGTGAACTACGTCCGATGTAGAAGTACGGGCAAACGAACTCTGTGGCAATACATGAGACTGCCGTCCTCTGTTAACCTGAACATCATAAGTAGGCTGCAAGTAGTATCGCAAATGTATGGACCAGAGACGCACCTCTAAAAGACACCAGGGCCCGCTCAAAGCCATGTGTATACCCCCCCGAGGAGAACTCTCTGCGCTCTAACACGGGACAGCTAGACCAGAGGGGTATACTCTTGTGGCAGTGTCTCTTGTTGCAATGCATTCACGTCACACAGCCATAGTGACAGCACAGTACATTGCTGTAAGCTTCTACCCTCCGCTCACGGCATGAAGCTGACACCTGCACTGCCTAAAAGACCACGTCAGCCAGTGCACTAGGAAGATACGTCTGCTTAATAGCAACTTGCGTTATTCTCACTCCAGGCGTACCAGGGTGCCCAGAAGGGCTTAGCAACATACGGCGCTCACTCCCCAGCACAGCCGGTATGGGACGCAGGTTGGTGATTTGAAAAAAAGTTGCCAATGTAGTGCAGGCTCCTACTAGCAATCCAGAAATACCTTCACATATTTGCAGCTTTCACCACCATGCTCATAAATAATGCACCTCAAGCACCATATTTGGCCGAACATACAACATAAATGGAGCAATTCTAGGCAGGACTGACACCATTACAACTATTGCCTGCCTGCAGAGAAGAAGGCAGTTGTCTATAGGTCCCGAATCTCATCGGAGAATGTCAATGAAGGTTTGTCATGGCCATGTGCTTCCAGCAAACACAGCTTGCAGTACCACTTGCAGCCGTACTGCCGCTCCAGAGCCAGATTGCTGCAGTACAGGCACAGCAAACTGCATGAGTGATGGTCTGCTTGGAAGTGTTAAATCATATGCAGCAGAGAGAAGCAGCAAGCAGTGCTGACAGTGCTAGGTAGCAAGCAGTGCTAGACACAAGCACCACTACTTATGTAGTATGCATTAGAGCTATTGAGTGGGTGATGACCAGGTTGGCAGAATGCCTTTCAATCTGACCTGATTTCTAGTAATCTCCCATGTGCGACAGCAGCAAGCAACCAGCGAATACAATACAAGTGTCATCTGCAATATGGTACTTGTCTGCGGTATCCGCTGCCAGAGAGAGACCGAGAGAACTACGCAGAGCGGAAGCGGGGCAGAACACTGCAACCCCTCCCTGTAACCCTGTAACCCATCTCTTTTGACAACCCTCTTCTGGGTCAACCTGCTAGCAGCTCCTACTGGACTCTCTGAAAGTACAGGCTGCCTGTACTGCAGTAGGTAGAGCTATTATACCACTCATGGCTACAGCACATGTTCTCTTAAGACGTCCTGCAGAGCTTACTCATGCTGGCTTTCCTGTGCTGCAGACAACACAGAAAGTTCAAACCGGTCAGGGGTGAAGGCGGCAAAGCAGCGGAAAGTGAGGATTGCAAGAAGTGATGCCCTTGAGGTGAAACTTTGGAAAAAAGAGTATGCAAGACCATAGGAATGCCATCATAGGTTTTAAACACGAGCTTGTAAAGGGACCCTACATTTCCATGACTCGGTCACAAGGGATACTACTGTTAGAAGTTGTTTGAAAACGTCAAATCCTGGGATGTCTGGAGGCACAAATTAGAGGCTCCCGTTTATTTCTGGGGTGTTTGGGTTTTTCTCTGCAGATGACTGTTTTTCAAGGCTGTTGCACTTCTTGATGTTGCCAACATACAAACCACAGGCAAAAACCTGAGCTTCACAATGTGATTGGAGCATGGTTACAGAGAGACTGGTGAAATCCAGTCCCACAAAGCCATCATAAAATGAGAGTAACCAAAGCAGTCCTATATGGGGATGGCTCATACAAGAGCTGAGAACCTCTACACAAATATGGTATAAAATGCAGCAATGGATGGCATGTAATTGACCCAGGGTTTTTTGTGCAGGGCGAAGCTGCTGACGGCCCGGCTGCACCCGCGAGCAATGAAACTGGGCACAGTGGTCTGGAGCGGACGCTGGGCATACGCAGCAACTCCCTGCGCCGGGTACCCAGCCCTTTGACCATACCTCCAGCAGACTCTGATGCAGAGGACCATGAGCATGTGGACTTCAGGCCTGGAGTGAGCCCATCCAAATCAACAGGTAAAGGCAGAGAAACAATACATTACGAAAGCTGCAATTCTTTTGTGCATGACAATGAGCCATCATTAGCTAGGGGTGTCAATTAGGGCAATGCCAGACATCCAGATAGTCCATGGCAGTTCTGGCTAAACCAGATTGTTCGGTCAAGGATTGTACATGGAGCGTACTAGTGAGCATAGTAGCAGCAGGGCAAAAGAGCACTTTTAAAGGTGGCACATCTCAAGAAGGTTGCAAAAGATCTTACGGGCGGGTAAGCACACTCATCCCGGACGTAGCCGCCATTAGCTACACAATACTACCACTGCAAAGGTGATGGTAAAGAGCTGACTCTTTCCTGACCCAGCATGGGTCCATAGCACGGCATGGGTCCATAGCACGATTGGGGTCCAGATAGTGCTGCCAATGCTTGCATAAGACAGATGCAATTTCCTACTGGTGATTTCTTCATGTGTCCATTCGATCCACTGATGGCAATCAGCTGAGAAGAACGCGCCCCAAAACTAGCCGTGGCATTTCTCCTGTTAAGGGCTCAAAACTTACTCTGCAGTGTGTTTTGTTTCCTCGTCATGTGCCGCTCATCAGCTGAAGGTGCCTTGAGTCTACTACGTAACATCCAAAGCAGCAGCACGGTGGGCCCTGCCCTAGGCCGATCCTACAACAGGCCATCAGTAGCTGTTGTCCCAGCAAGCCCTGGTGGCAGCCTGGCGTCACCCAGTGCCAGCAGTTACCAAAGGACCAGCCCTGGTAACCCGAGGAGTGACACGCCCGTGTCACCCTCAAGGAGCCCGCTTTCGGCCAATGCTCGGTTTCGGAGTCCCCTGCCTAGTCCAGCGAAGGGCTCCGGACCCAAGGCTCATCCGATGTGGAGTGTAGCTGAGGGTTCTTCTCATGCCTTTTTGGGACCTGCAGCAGCGGCAGGGGGTGAACCCATGGGGCTCTCTCACATAGAAGGTGCCTCAGTACCCACGGGGACAGGAGCAGGAGCAAGAGCAGGCACAGAGCGTTCACCAAGCTGCAGCCTAAGTGGATGCAGTAGCCCAAATAGTGCTGCTGGTGGTGGGAGTGGCAATGGGTGTCTGTTTCCGCCCTTACAGGGGGCAAGGGGGTCCCATGCAACTGCTGCTTCTGCTCTTTTTGCTGCTGCTGCTGGTGGTGGTGGTGGTGGGAGTGCCAGCTCTGGGGCGAGCAGCCCAGCTGGCAGCGGGAATGGTACAGGCAGAAGCAGCAGTTTCAGAACAGCATCTGGTGCTGGCGGCAAAGAGGATAACAGCCCCTGGGCAAATGGGGATACAGATAGGGTGACTAACCTGACGGGAGATGGTGGTGATATGGAAGGGACATGGTCTCAGGGGAGGCCTGGTGGATTGAGGAGGCAGATGAGCGAGAGGCATGTAGATCGCCCGGGCCTTGGCAGCATCAGCAGGAGCAGTAGCATGAGGGTTCCTGCATCAGAAGTTGAGGATAACACAGCTGCATCGATAGGAACAGCAGCATCGGGAGTTGGATGTGAGACAAGTGGGTTTCAGCACCAGCGAGAGCAGCAGCAGGTGGTTGATGACAGTCTGCCCACAGCAGCAACTGCTGCTGCTTGTTGCCCTCCTACAGGAACGTGTCCTGTGGGTTCGAGATTAGGCTCTGCTGTTGTGCGTGGAGGTATGACAGCTAGGAAAGGTACAGCCCCACCACCCCCTGCAGCAGCAATAGGAGGACACTACGGTGGCCAGCGCCTTTCAACAAACATCACTAAAGCACAACAGCAGCAGCAGCAGGGGGAAGGAGCAAAGGCCCAGCCACAACGCAGCTGTCTTAGATCAGCACAGAAAGTACCCCAGGGGCTGCAGAATCGTACCAGCAGCAAGCGATTGTCGGGGCGGTTGCAGCGCAGGTCAAAAGAGGTAGTGGAGGAGAAGAAGGAGGAGGAAGAGAAAGAGGAGGAATACTTCTTCAGACCGGCCATTGTGCCCATGGATGCGCTCCAGCAGTTGGCTGATAGGGCGGAGGCACCGAGGGACTGCACGGGTTATAGTCAACTGGTGGGCAAGTTGACCAAGGGGACATAACTACTAATGTGTGGGCTTGCTTGGGAGGTCGGGCAAGCACCTTGCCTCTTTATAAGGCAAGGTGCTTGGAGGCATGACTGTCCCCGGATCCTATGCTCAGGGGTTGGTGTCCAAAGGGGTACTTGAAGTGTTGTGTGGGTGAGTGGACATGAGGTGCTATCCTGTGCAGATCTCAGGGGCATGATGAAGCAGGATTACTAGTGCCGGGGTGAGGCCTGCTTTGCCCCAATGTCACCATTGCATGTGGCACCGCCTCCACCGGCTCACCACTTTGATGGGGCCATGTGGAAATAGGGTAATCTGTATGTGGGGTTCATGGCTAGGCTCTATTTGCCAAGGAGGTCGAGCATTGCTTTGCGGAGAAACCTTGACGTAGTGTGTGGTATTGCTGAACTGTGGCTCTGCTTTTTGCTAGCATCATGAGCGGGCGAGTGCTTTGTGACAGCTGCTGGACGGGGCGAGCAGAGCCTCCCACATCAAGTAAAATGTTTAGGGTTCTTTTACATCTGTACGATAGCCTCTCTAGATGTGCCTTGCATAATGGAGAGTCATCAGAATAGAGAGAGAGAGAGAGCTACGCAAGGAGGGGCGTGAGGTGCCCTCCCGCGTAAGATTAAGGGAGGGGCCCATTGGTGTAAGGATTACACTGGGCCAGCCTACCATAGGATAGTTACATCCGTGGGTGGGCTTCCGCCCACCCGCCTTTGTTAGCTTACTTTCTTGTAGTTCCTCCTGTGCCATTGAGGCTCTTTGGGCTTTTCCAGTTTTCTTTTTATTGTGTATATGCTGTGTAAGGAGTTAACTGCTGCAGTATGTACTTCTGAAATGCATTGCTTTAGAGCTTGCCCTTTGATACCGAGGGCTTGAAGATTCATGGTGGTACTGTTGTATATGGTGCCTGCAACTCCGACAAGCAAGGGATAGTACCATACTTTGGCAGTGGGGTCTATGTCTTTGATTTTGTCAATGAGTACTTGGTGTTGATAATCAGCTTTGCTTTGCTGGCCTGTTGGGTCTGAATCCCTGCAGATCTTGACCTCTATTATCCAGTACTCTGCTGGGTTGTTTCCATTCTTGGGTTTGTAGAGCATACCATCAGGGCGCTTATCGGTGGTGCCTTGTGCTTGTTGCACTGCCTCCTTTAGTCCCCTTGGAAGGAGCTCCCACGGGATGTTTCTTGACTGGTGGGCCATGATGCCGTCTTCTGCGCAATTTTCAGTTGATCCAAGGTCCATTTGAATGACAAATGCTCCTTTGCGTCCCCTTAACACTCTTGTCATGATTAGTCGGCCGACCTTGTTATGCCTGTTGATGTACATTCTTTTCAAAGCTGGGCATCCTGAGGCTGTGTGGTGTCCGCCATCCTCGTCACCGCACAGGAGACATTTGCTACTAGGTGCATGTCCACACCTATAGGCCATCTTCCTTGTCCACATGGTCCCGTACCGGTAGCGCAAAGCGGTTTTTCGTTCTGCATACTTGATTTTTCCCGAGGTCATGTACTCGTTGCTAGCAGGCAGGTCCAGTCTTTCCTCAATCCTTTTAAAAGCCTCGAAATAACAGGTAGCTCTGTTTGCCATCCCAAAGCGACTCTTTTGGTGGCAGTAATGACGTACCGAATCGTGAAGGTCTGTCAAAGGGTTCACCCGCTTGAAACGGTCAATCAACGTGCGCTGCCCATTGGTCCGTGACCAACGATTGTTCCATTGGGTCTTGTACGGCCAATATTGGGTCAACCTGTTGTTACTAGGACTTTCGTACTTCTCACATTCCTCATAGTCGGAGGTGTCCCCTGTCGCAGCCGCCTTAGCGATTGCGTCCGCTTTTTCATTACCGATTATGGAAGCATGGCCCTTGACCTTGTGAAGGGTTGTCCTCAGTCCCCTGTTGACGATCTCGGTTACTATCTCTTTGATTAGCTCACAGTGCTGGTGATTTAGGAGATCTTGTGGGCGTCTCAGCATCTTTTTGATTTGCTTGGTACATTGAGCTGAGGCTGTCGGTGGCTATCATGTGGGCTCCATGCCTCAGCGCAGCAAGGATACCAACCAGTTCTGCTCTGTTTATGGTGTTCTGGGGATGGCTGTCGCCTGCAGGGACAATTGGAACCCCACGTTCATCGTCCTCATTGGCTGCTTGTGGGGGGAAGTACACTCCTGCCCCTATGCCTGGGGCATCACACTCTGCATCTATTGGTGATGCTTTGTGGCTTGTTTGCTTGTAGCTACCATCTGTGTAGACATAGTTTTTCCAATTGTATCGGAGGGGTGGGGCTGTTGGTAGGGCAGTGGCTAATTGCGTTTCCAGGTCATCCAGTGTAGTGCTGGCGTCAACCATGGCTGGAGGGTCTTGACTGGTGGCAGAATCGTCCCGGAGGGACTCAGAGCCGTTTGTTTGTTTGGGGTAACCCATTTTGCTGAGCTGTTTTGGCGTCAGCAATGTTGGCTGATGAGATGTGCTGGGCGGGGCATTGCTGCTTGGGGGGTTGTAGTACATGCTGATGTCTTGTATCTCTTTGTCGTCCGGCAGGGACTGATTAATGGCATCCTGCAGCGTTTGCAGAAACCTGGTCATGTAGCCGCTCTCCCAGTAAGGGAGGTGGGCCTCAAAACCCTTTGCGTTGCCTGTGACAATGATATTTACGTCCCATCTAGGGTTTCCTGCATACATGTCGCCCCGTTCCCAAGTTGTGGGTTTCTGGAACCTGAAGTGTTTTCGGGGTATTTGTAGGAGATGCATGCAGTTTTCTGGGAAGTGTTGTAGCCATGCAAGGTAGGCAGTTCTGTTTGCATCGGACCAGGCAGGCAGGATATGTATGCCAAAGACAGGGGCTGTTGTGTTACGGGCCGCTGCTATGGCAGTAGCCATGTTCTTATTCAGGTCTTCGTCCTCATACTCTGGGTTGTGCACGCTTCCGCCGGTCCACCTATATCTGTAGCTATCCCATTTTGCCCCAAAGATTTGGTCCCTTTTGTGGGCGCTCCAGTACATCGTAAATGTTGGGTTGTAATTGAGTGGGCTTGCGAATCTCTCTTTTGTTATGTCTGTGAGCTGCCTGAGAGCCTCATACACCTCAGGGGGAGTGGCCCAGTGGTTCTTTATTTGGACCTTCCTAATGGCTTTGTGAGTTTTGATCTGTGCTCCATCTCTGTACCTGCACATGAGGGCATACAGTTCTTGGGGAAAGGTACCTGCCTTCAACTTCCGCATAACCTTTGGTTTGTGGCGAGTGCTGTGGCAGTACTGTTGGTACAGTATTGCTGTCCTTTCAGGGGTGAGGGTGTAGCGACATTTGCCATCTGGTGTGTATATGCAGGCGAGCGTTTTTATCCACCGTTGTCCATCTATGCACATCTCTACTTCTCTAATATAGACTTCGTGTCTTCCTGTGGGGTGGATATCAGCATGGGGGTTCATTGGTGATGTGTCCATGTCGAAAATGTTGCTGTACTGCTGTCCAATGTTGATGTTGTATCTTTGAGGGTGATCGGGGTAGTAGTCGCCTTGTTGCCGCAGTGCCGATAACCCTTGCTGAGCTTGAGCCAGCTCGCCAAGTGCAGGAGTTGCCGGGGACCGGTCATTTGCTGCTGCTGCCTGTTGCAACCGGTAAGCAGCAATCATCTCAGCAACAACTGGATTATGTGCGATGAGGTCGCTCTTACTTTCTCGACTGGGCTTCCAATGGACGTTGTAGTGCCTTATATGAAGAGGGAGGCCTTTAGTGGCATACTGATCCCTGTTACATTCAATGCAGGTCCAGCCTGTCGTGACATCCTCTTCCAATATGTCCCCTGCAGGGCGATGGGTTAGCAGGAGACAATCAATATGATATTGTCTGCTACATATGCTGCAATGTGCTAGGGTTGTACGTGCAGGGATTCGTCGTGCTGGCAGGTGGGCGTTAGGACAGCAGCATTCAGTCGGGAGGTTTGGTGTGTTGCAGACTTCATGATGGGTCATTGGCTGTAGAACGTGCTCTGGAGCATCATCAATGTGATAGCCCTTTTGCTTAGCCAGTTCCACCACCCATCCTTGCATAACTGTTGGGGCCCATCGCACAATGACCTGGTTCTGTGTTGCTACTTTCTTTCTCTTTTGCCCTCGTCCGGTGTGGCGTGCCGCCACTGCCAGACCTTCTATACCTTCTACTTTGTCCTGCCCTTCTGCAAAGTTGTTATATAATTGCTCTCGCATATCTTTGAAGGGCTGTCTTTTCTCATCTTTGATTCGCTGGTAAACGTGATAGCCTGTTTCTATTCGGTACACCAGTGGGGCTGTGATGTCTGTTGCAGTCTGGCGCACACTGCTGCTTTTAGTGTGGCCTCTTGGTGGTGCGCCGAGTGAGGACAGGTAAGCCTGTATCTCTGTCGGGGCTTGCTCTGTGCTTGGGGCATGTGTCTGTGCAGCCCACAATGCTGGGAGAGGTGCATTGCGTATGTCTATGTCATCGATGATGTTGTGGAACTTCAGCAGCCTTGCATACTCCGGATGGATTGTTGGACCATGTCCTGCTTGCACAGGTGGCCTGCTGCAGTAGGTTTCTTTTGTTATGCCTGGCGGGAGAGTGAGCATGTATGCAATACGTTTAAAAGCGGTCAGCGTCCTAGCGGTGATAGCCTTGTCCAGTTTCAACATGAGCTGTCCTGTTGTAAGGACAGTTCTACCTGTGGAAGACATAATGTCCTGAAGTCGGTGCATACCTACTTGTCTGAGTTGGTGAAGGTCAGCTAGGAGGAGGTCTGGTGGTTGGGGGCTTGTAAGTGCCTGCATGTTCTGCAGGTCTTGCAAGAGTGGGCTGGTATCGGGTAGTTCTGTTGGGCCAAGTCCCTGCTTTTTGAGCTCGACATCTATGCTTGCGCATGCAATCACCTGCCTCAGCCTCAGGCTGTGGTATGTTAGGGCAGGGCGAGCCATTGCTGTCAGTTTGTCCAGGCAGCTGCCATCTGTCTGCAGGCGTGTACGGCTGAGCTCTCCCACTGGTCCGGGGTCATTGAGAGCCTCTGTCAACCGCTGTATTTGTACAGTGTTGTACTCTGTTAGTAGGGAGGGGCACCCTAGACCGCCTTTACTGACGTCTTCATGTGCTACTGCCGTGGCAGTACTGTTGGGAAGACCATATGCTTCTTTGGCTGCCCTACAGAGGGGGCTGTCTAACGCTTTGAGCTGAGCTTTAGTGTAAGGGGCCACACAGAATGCATACCGAATTTTTGTCCGTATGCATGTATTCAGGGTGCGCATCTTTTGGGAGGTTGTAGCGTATGAGTGCTTCATGTTGTGACACATGTCTCGAATGGTATCCCTGGTCAGTTGATATTGGGCTGACCAGTCAAGGTGCATGGTGAATTGCAGGCCCAGGTAACGGAACGGTTTTCGTGGGTCGTGGAGTGTTGCAGGGGATCGTTGGACCTTCACATCAGTTAGGCTACGCCGGAGCTTCTCCAGATTAAAAGGGTCTTTGGTGTCAGCCCCATATCTGGCACCTGTGAGGAGGGTCTTTGTGTTGTTTATTTTTAGGTGTCCCCAGTCAGCATACAGGGTGACCTTGTCAGCTTGGCTGGTTAAATCCCCAATGCATGAACATATCAGGTTCAGGTCATCCGCATATGTGACATCTGGGATCTGCTGTTTCAATTTGAAAAGCGTATCACGGTTGTTGTATGCACCTGGGATGTATCCTCTGGCACCTACCCTTAGCCAGCGTAGCAGGGGCTCCAGATATAAAATGAACAGAAACGGTGAGAGGCTGTCACCTTGAATTGTCCCTCTGTCCATGGGCATTGGTTCGGTATTCCCGAATGGGGTTTTAAATGCTGTTGTTGCACCCGTGTACAGGTCTTTGACCACCTCTGTGGCATCTGTCGGGAAACCCAGGTCATACATGATTTGCAGCAGCTTGTCATGGTCAATTGTGTCAAAAGCCTCGGAGAAGTCAACCATAAGGAGATAGATGTCTTTCCGGGTCAGTTTGGCATCCTCAAGCAGGAGGGTGAACAGCTCCAGCTGGTCCATGCAGGTTCGTTTGTTTCTGAACCCACCCTGGGTGTAGCTCAGAATGTTGTGTCTTTCGGCATAGTCAGCAAGGACCCATGTGATCATTCTGGTCCATAGTTTGTATATTGTCATCTCTAGGCCAATGCGTCTGTAGAATTGCAGTTTGAGGGGTGTGCCTTTGTTTTTGAACAGGAGCACTGTGGTGCTCTCTTTCCATGCTTTAGGGGTGTAGCCTGTTGCCCACATCAATTGGATGTAACCGTGTAGGAGGTCTTGTCCTTGGGGAGGCAGCATGTTCAGCATCTCATTTGTTATTTGGTCGGGTCCCGGGGCCTTGCCGCGAGCCAGGGATTTGAGGCAGGCCTGAAAAGCTTGCTGGTCCCTTATTTCATTGTGCAGCCATCGTCGTGGAGCAGCACCGCTAGTGATGGCTGTGTTCAGGTCAAAGGTATCTGGGGCGTTGGGTTGTAGCCAGGGATATGACCTTGCTTGCTCTGATGGGTGGTACAGTCCAGTTTTGCTACCAGGACCTGCTGCTGGCATCAGCTTGGGCGTATAATATGTTGTGATGGCTTCCATGACTCCCTTTGGGTCTGTAACTACCTTATCTTCTCCAGTTTTTATTGCTCTAAGTTGCATGCTGTTGCGCCCCTTGAATTGGCCAGTAATCATTTGGTTGCCTATCTTCTGCCTTTGGTCATACAGTGCCTGCCTTTTGGCAATGGCATTTTGCTTGCGCTTTGTTTGGTGCTCACTGTCAAGGACCCGTAGTTCCTTGCGGATTTTGGTTTTAATCTGTTTGAGAGAGTCTTTGAGGGGTTGAGGAGAACTGCCGCTGCGCACATCTGTTTTGTTCAGTGCTTCAACTGCTTTGCACACTTCTGCGGGCAGCTGTGCTTCCTCCACATTCTCTTGTCTCAGGGCGTGGACTACCTTCTTGCGTAGCTTAATCAGGCCATCGCGTTGGAGTGACACAAGTCTGGGCCGATAGTGGTGTCCTGTTGGATTTGTCATGGTGGTTGGACCTTCTGCTAGCATGGTGTCCCGAGTCTGCAGCAGCAGGTCAGCCATCTGGGTGTTCAGCTCTTCCATAAGCTCCCGTTGAGCGGCAGGGTCAGCTGCACTTCCAAGATGAAGCGTGCGGAGGGGTTCCATGCTTGCGGGGTCTCCACTAGATAGGCGCTCCCAATGTGGGTACACATCAGTATGCAGTAAGCATTGCACAAGCTCATTAAGCTGGTGATACGCTGCACCGTGCCTTTCTTCCACTGTATTCTTAAGGCCCTCCCTCTCCTCCTTTGTGAGTTTTGTCAGTCGTTTTAGCTTTTCAAGGGTTGCCTTCTCAGCACTCTCAGGTGTGATTGGTGGGGGTGGGAGCATGTTGAGCTTGTGGTAGGGAACACAGACCTCCAAGAGATCATGATCTGTGCCTTTGCCGGTCATATCCCATATGTGTGTGCCTGCAGAGGCTGGAAGGGCTTCATTGTTTGTGAACATGTCATCAATGCGGCTTGCGAGCTGTTCAGCTGATCCCTTTCTCCATGTGTAGTTCCTGGGGTGACCAGCCTGGACAGGGTCCAGGGTATAGAGTTTGGCTTCCTTAATCTGTGTTTGGTGAGCATTGTCCATTGGGTTGGTATTGCCATTTGCTCTATCCATCTTGTTCAATGTTGCATTGAAGTCCCCTGCAAATATTATATTGTGGCGACCTTCCTCTTTGTCATTGGCTGTTTCTGTCAGTGCTTTCATTCTCCTGTAGATTTGGGATCTGACAAGCTTGTCTGAGGGATGGCTGGTATGTAGTAAGCATAAGTTGTACATTTGTTTGACATTCCGACTCCACCAAACAGAGGGATTATGGGGTCGTAGTATATATCGTAATATTGTCCATGCTGATACAAACGCAATCACACGTAGCGAGTAATGCTCACACTAGTAAGCCGAAGCACCTTCACCAAGGTGCCAAGGCTCAGTCAGGGCTAATATGCCAGAATGCAGGGGCACAGAAGCCCAATGGAACACAACTGCAGATTACTAACGGCGAACGGGGCTCCGGATGTCAATTGTTTCGACAGTTCCCAGGTCTGCAAAGCTCTTGTTGATTAGTAGGGTTACTCCTGCTCTAGGATTGTACTGGCATGCGCTGTGTCGTTGTACATATCCATGGCCACTGAGATATTTGCATGCCTGGCTGCATGCTTTTCTTGTTAGTTTGGTTTCTGTCAGAACGAGTACATCAGGTTGGTGGTCTTGCAGCACGTCGAGGACATCTTCAAGATTAGAGTGCAGCCCCCGAACATTAAGAGTCATCACTTTTGTAGTAAGCATAAGTTGTACATTCCGCAACCGCAGTGACCCTGCTTGCCATGCTCCACAGCCTGGGCACGATGGGCTCACTACACTTTCAGCTTGGGGATTGTAGCACTCTCTTTATTGGGAGCTTCTGTTTCGGTTCCTGTGCAGAGCCCCTGTGCCTGCTGTGAGTGTAGGGATGGGTGCAATATCTCCTCAGTGTGCGCTGTGGGCTGTGTTTGCTTGTGAAAATAGTTCTCTATGACTGGGATACTGGAGGGTTTGGCATTAGTGCTGGCTGGCTTTGGTGCCTTGTTCTTTCTAGGTTTGTTGCGCTGCCCCGGCTCTGTTGGAGGGTTCGTCTTCTGTTTTCTGATGGGGGCCCAACAGTCGAATTTTGCGCCAAAAGTTCACAAACACACAGTTCCACAGCATTCTGCCACCAAGACCCCAACTCTATGTAGTTCCCCCAGACACTCCTCCTGCGCCAGTGCCGTTAGTCATGTTAGCAGCAGCTGCAGCAGTCTGGGCCAACTGCTCCTGGTGCCGCTGAACCGGATTGGTCCCTGCTCCTAGATCAGCTGCTTTCGCCTTTGTGGCCTTGGCGCCACAATATGCCAATTCACGTATGCGAGCAACATAGTACCTGCGGCCATAGCAGCACAGGAATGCACACTTAGTGCTCACAGGACCATAAAGTGAGATAATCTCAGCAAAGCAATGCAGCGGCGTGAGAGAAAATATGTATTCCTTTATACATTATTTATTTAGAACATAAAGTTTTTTTTTTGATTAGTTAGAAAAGAATAGGATTACAATTTGCCAGAACTAGTACAGTAGAACATTTAGCAACAGTGTCTATAGGGCATGAAACATGTGGGAATTATCATACATGGTCTGACTTCTCAAGCAAACCTTGACAACCCATAAGTAAGGCTGCAGCTCTGCTTCTTCGTATTCTGTCCAAATGTATGAGGAAATGAGCAGGATGGAGTTTCTGTCACTTATGACAATCAGCCCCTCTATGGTCACCATCCTTAATTTCTTCATTGAAGCATGTTGCACGCATTGACTATGGTGTTAAACATGGGTGAAACCAGAAGCAGGTAGAGTACATATGGTGCCATTAAGTAAACGATGTCCTACCACCCAGCATTTGATGAGTCACAGGAACCTCGCGAACTCTATATACTCTTCGACTGAGACTCTATTCATAACCATCCAGCAAAGCAGCAAATCCACCATCGGTTGTGTGGCTTCGTGATTGTGATCAGGAGCCTTGTGTTTATGGCTTAGGTATGTTTGGCCATTGGCATAGCTGGTCTTGCGTTTTGATTGATTGAAAGCAGCAGCTATTCTACTCTTACCATATGGCGAACATGATAAAACAGAGGACGGGGATCAGGATGAAGACCCCCACTGGTTTGCTTTTCTGCCAGTCCAGGTTGTACCGCCATGTGCCCGTGGCAGCACCATAGATGCCATGAAAGGCCAGGTAAGCAGTACCATACCAAAGCAGCGCCTGCGTCCACAGAAAAACAATAAGTAAGTACCACACTGCATTATCACCGCAGTAAAGCAGGAATAAAGCGAGATTTGCAGATCTGCGTCGTGTGTGCACTCTCTAGGAACAGCATCTGCTGCAGTAGATCCCTCAAGAAAGGCACGAAAGCAGCCATGTGTGTACCCAAGCAGCAGGCTGAGCCAATCAAGAGTTGACCTAAGCTGCAACAATATCATGACCATTCCAGCTGCTGGTGGGACCATCCCTTACATAACGTACTGGAAGGTACTAACCCCGAAAAAAGATAGAACCCATCCCTAATAGGTGGCGTAATCACAGGTGGCCACATCATAGAGGTACTACATGGTAATATATTTCACAACTATCATATATAATTACTCACCTGATAATGATAAGACACCATTGGCAAGCGTGTTAGTGCCACCTGTAGTGCCGCCATAACCACATTGCCGCCATGTGCCATGAACATGGTAGCATCTCCGTCAAAGCCAGAGGACGCGATGGCCACAATGCCCACCCAGAACCAGAAGGTGAGGAAGAAGGCAGCGGAGGTGGCAGTCTCCATAATCAGGCAGTGCAAGATGCTCAGCCAGTCCCAACGCTGCAGCAAATAGAGAGGATTTGGATCTTTAGTGCATGAACTCCCTGAATTGTTGTATCAGCCCAAAAGCCCCACTGCTTTACAGTAATGCTACTCCCCTGATCAGTTGGATCAGTGCTGCAAAAAGCAGGAGAGTGTGATTGAACAATGCCAACCTCAGAGCTTAACCCATGACAGGGTTTAGCGCCAAGTAGAACTGTTACAGAAAGCCAGCACCAGAGGAAGCACCAAGAGCAACCACACGGAGCTCTCAGGCAGGGCTGCTCAGCCTAGCACATTGCTAAGAAGAACCGATGAGAAAAGGGTATAGAGCTGACAACCAAAGGTACTCAGCATGTACTCTTCTTCCACTTCTCAACCAGCCACTCCCTTCCTCCCTCCATCCTTTCCATCCATACTGTTTCCAGCGCTCCATACTGCTTCATGGCATTAAAGAAAGTCCATTTTACAAACACCCACATGCCAAACATGAGCATGCTTTGTTACCGCGCACCCACACCTGCCACCACCCTGCTGTATGCCTTTTCCTCAATCATTCCCCCTATCCGCACCCCGTTGCCACTCACCTCTCTTGCTGCTGTCAAAGGATTCTTGTAAGGTGCCTGCTCCACCCCCATGTCACCCCGCTCCATGTCACCCACCACACCCGCCGGTGCCGCAGCAGTGTCGCGGGTGACTCCATCACTCACACCACCACCACCATTATCTGCCCCATACTTATTTGCACTGTCAGCCAGGAACTGCTTGTGTAGCTTATAACCTTTACGCTCTCTGTGGTAGTGCCTTGCAGTGTTAATGAGCGCCACTAGACCAGCGAATCCAAGTAGCATGAGACTCCAGTTTGTGAAGTATGTCAGCCACTCGCCATAAGGAGGTTTAGCGCAGTTGCTGGCACACTCGTCAACACCATAATAGTCTGCAGGTGGACAGTGAAGTTTGCATAGTCAATGAGAGCAGGAATGAGCAGGTGCTGAAGAACATGCGAAAGATAACAGCTGGAACACCACAGTAGCCGGCAGGTGGACAGAGAATGTCAAATAGATGGGAGAGCAAGAAGGAACAAACTGAGTACAAGCCAAGAAGGGAGGAGGACAAGCCAACAGTGGTTACAGTGCACATGAGAGGCCTGCTGACAACGTTGAGGAGACACCGTGCAGCTGATGGAGACAAAATACGCAATATGCAGTACCATAAGGACGCTCTGCTACTTATGTGATGCCAGGATTTCCTGCTTCCTAATGTCATGCACCAGCTGAAGATCTGCTGGGTGCTATGCACGGTGGTCTGAGTAACGCTACGCCAGCTTCTCCTGTTTCCAAGGGGCATGCACCGCAGGCTGAAGACCTGCTAAGCAGCAACCAATCCCATAAAATCAACAGCACTGGATATATGTTATGCCAGCTTGCCCTGCTTACCCAATGCAACATCAATGATGATGGTCACCGCCGCATACAAAAAGGTACACGCATGGTGGACCAGGAGCAGGGGTGTGTTGAGGCAGTACGATTGTACCTGCTCACATAGCAGAACAGCAACCACACACAAAAGTAAGGCGGAGTCGACACTCAGCAGGATCCAGCCCACCATGATGCAGTTACAGTGTCTAAGCCTGAACAGTAAGCCCTGAGTTGTTCCTGAGGCCATGCTCTTGGTTCTACACACCTTTCAGCAGAGTGTAAAGGGATACCCATCAGTGCCTCCTTTGCTGCTGAAGCAGAAATAAGCAAGAGCGCCTCATTTGCTTGTTCGTAGATGCTTGCTGCTGTTGGACTGGATGACACTTGGCAGACTGTATAGTACACATCATCCTAAATTGAAAAAGGATAGGCACTTGGCAGGTAACATCACTTGCAGTAGCAGCAAGAGCAGACTGTACGACGACTTGATCCGTATGCATCCCTTTCTCCTAAGCTATCGAGCCCCCTGCTTGTAGGACAAGAACAGATTTAACTCCGACACCATGCTCGGTTGTGTCGAGGGTGTTGTTTGACCTTGCTGCCTCTCCATCACCCATGCATGATTGAAATGAAGCAGGTTTATGCACGTCAATGCATCGAGCCTCAGCTTGTGCGTGGGTAAGTGCACCATCGGTTGTGTGGATACGTGATTGTGAACCTGGGTTTGTGTAACTACCATTAGCATAGCTGGTCTTGCATTTCAATTAATTGACCATGCCCCATCAAATACCATGCACTGGGCTGCTACTAAACCTAACAACTAGTGGTAAGAAGGATTGGACCCCATTCCTAGTAAAGCTGACATCCTCAATGGAGATAACCAGCAGGATATGCATACAGCAGCGCACGTTCAGTGCCATTCTAGCCTTACCAGATGCGCAGGGTCGATCAGGTCAAATGCCCAGTACGACTCAGGTCTAGCTTTACGAGAGATACCTTCACGTCTGCAGTAACAGAAAAGGGGGACGAAAAGAGGGCATCTCTTCACTCTAAGAGAATACACACAGCAGATGAGAAACAATACTTTTGGACACTGCATCGGGCATGCAGTGCTGGTTCAATGGGAGCAGGTGCCCTGATCTGTATCCAAGTGACCCAGATCATGATGGTCGATGCAAGCTGTATTGTGGTGTTAGGGTCCAGAACGGAACGGCGGGGGACCATACCTATGTGGGGCTACCACGTGACTTCCTCAACTTCCATTAGCCCCAGATATCAGCACTCATGCAGCCACGCAGCCCAAGTGCTCATGAGTAGGGACAAATTGGGGCCCAACGGGTGCAGACGGACAACTGAATACATGTATTATCTTTCATATCTTGTTAAGCAGTCCTCCGTACCCAAGCAGCTAACAAGCAGCTGCTGCTGAAGCAAATTTTTTGACGCCACAAGCTCGCTGGCACTAAATAACTACCAAGGGCCATACTATACAGCCTGGGCCATGTAGTCAACTAACATTGACGTTACCAGGGTATTTGCCTACCTGTTGCTGATGAAAAGAATGCGAGGACAGTGGCAGCACTTGGAAAACAAGACTTTACGCAGGCGGCTGTTCTCGTTGCCCAGATACGTGAGCAGGTTTGCTGCTGCAAAGACTGCAATGGTCACAACTGGGCCCCAGACAGGAGCAGCAGCCCCGGCACTGTCTCCAGGTACAGTGGACCCAGGTGTTGTCCCGGTGGACATCTGGCAGTTGAACGGATGGGATATAGATCGGAATCGAATCAAGCGTGAGCACTGTGACCCGGCAGTTAGGGCGGTGAGCTCCTCGGCCACGGGCTGCTGTCTATGCCCTGGTTTTAGTCTAGCCTTTACTTCTTGATTGAAGTGGCAGCTCGCTCTGTCTTCCCTCAGGCAGGCTGCCTCCCAAATTGTTCTTACGTCCTTCCACTTCCTGGCGATTGGCTGAGACTATAGAAGAAGGAATATCCCGCGCTTGATCCTTAGGGCACAGGCACCAGCCAAACACTTGCACCCAAGCCCTAGACGTAGAAGAGCAGGACCCGTTCGTGCAGGAGCGACTTTGTGAGAGGGATGGCAAGCATGTAGTACCTCTTCTGCTGACATTTGTATAAACTAGAACCACCTGTAAGGCTAAGATAGCCGCTACAACAATTCGCTTGTGCAGCTGTAACGCAAACTGCCACTCTCGATGGATGCTTGACGTTATTTCGGCAGCTCTTACATATCCTTGAAGTCAAAACACGTAAGCTCTGTCATGCGAGATGTTCCATGGCACGTGTTGGGTGAGGCCATCTCTGACAGTCCGTCTGACGTCAGGGTGTGATCAGGATCACCTGACGGACGATCATCCTCGTTCAGGCCGGGCACTACACCTGTATTGCCCGGCGTGGACAGTACATTGTCCAGCGGGCCGTTTTGCAAAGGAACTCAGCCCAGCACAGTGCTACTGATAGGGTCCTAACACCCTAAGGTCTCAGTGGCGTTATAGACACCCGGCTATCCACACAGTAATGTAAAGAGGTCAGTCCAGTCACACATGCCGCTTTTGAAACTACCAGTTAACACAAACCTTTTGAAAAACTGAGGTACATGACAAATGCCTCCTGCATTAGAGAGGGATACTAGGTAGCGAAAGCGCCAATTGCATCCGGGGTGCATGGATCAAGTATTACCTAAGAAGGTGCTGCCTAGCAGGTCCAGGTAAGTAGCCGTGCAGCAGGGCTGGTGCTGCCTCCATACTTCCCAAAGGGGAAGGTCTCAGTAGCGGGATGCTCTGTAAGTGCTTCATAGTTCTCATAACAGCGAGCCCCTAAAAATATATTCCACATGTTGTGCTGCAGTTAAGTGCCGACCCTGTATTGACGCCTTTACGCTTGCTGTTGTTTTTTGTGGCACCTCGGTGGCACCTCCAAGTTATTTTCAAGGTAGTGCTTGCTGGTCGTTGGACACTGTGTTTAGTGCAGCAACACCAGGGTGAAAATTCCAACTACTCTGGGTGCACACTGGCAACTTCAGTTTGGCTGCCTGAAAGCATTGGTGCCCGTATGACAAACGAACCCTATTCTGTGAGTGCTTGTCAATCCTCTTGTATCCACAAGGTTTATACAGACTATTCTAAATGAAGAAAGATGGCAGCCTCCCACGCGAGAGATCTTGCTCAAAGTGAGTGACATGCAGCTGCCGCAATGCAGAATGTCATTCAATGTTTGTCATTTTATGTTTACGGTACCAGGCAGGACAGACAGTGACAGGACAAGTGGCAATGGCAGGACAACCCACATATCTCTCTATCTCTCTCAACGCACCGCGCAAAGTGCTTGGAGTCACATGGTGGGTGCTGCGCGACTCAATATCTAACTCAGAGAAAATGAGCTCCTCAGCAATCAGCAGCAACGCTGCAGATACCACCAGGGTAACATGGCCAAATGTACAAGTATGGCATGGAGTACAGAAGCACTGAAAGGCACCGTACAGCGACCTAATGCGTGCGCAAGGATGAGGATACTGTGATAGCCATCCATGAAGGGGCCAAAATTGATGAGCCTGGTTGGTTGCTGTAAAGCAATTCATGATTGCAATCTACCCTTCACTGGTTGGCTGTCCAATTCAGTACTGAGAAAAAACTGTTGCAAAGCCAGGCATTCACCCAATCGAGAAGCATCTGTTGCAAAATCAGGTATACACCCCAACACCCTGTACAAAGCCCTTTTCTCTTGAGCCCTTAGCTGCTTGCTTGCAAAGGCTGCTCAAGCGCTATGCACACAGCACACGCAATATGCGGATGGAAGTCCAGGCAGCACGACTTAACAAAATAAAAATGATATCCCACCTGCTGCATGCACGTCATTCGGCCTTTTGCAGACACCACTTTACCTGGTCCTGCAGACAGCCAAGCCCCAGCCCTGCCTAGAGGGTTGGTCATGGCCCTTCTTGCTGATCACTGCAAGCCTGGCATATGGGTGGACAGTCAGACATTCTAGAACCCACACCAAGGCATTGTCATAACCATGGTGGCTTGCTGTCAAAGGCTCATGATGCTGTCTGGTCTGTGTACCAGCTACATGCGTGCTGCAGAGAGGTCACTACATCTGTTATGTGTCGTCTGGTCTTGTGAGGCATGTGCCCGTGATAATGTCTGGGATAGAACACAGCCAATATCGAAGCCAAGAAAAGACACTGATTTGTGAAACCACAAGGGAACGGGCTACATCAGTAGCGACTGCGACGAGTGCAACAGACCCGGATGCCCAATGCGTTCACCCTTCCTGCTGTTGCTATACTGAATTGGGTGCACCTTTATGGGACGTTTAAATGGGAAAGGAAAGGGTCATTGAAATTGGAATCTCGGGCTGCTCGGCTCCGCAAACCGTAAAAAGTCTTTCGATCGGCGTTTCTAGATAGAAGATCCGTCAGACCGAGCTGGGCAAAGTCCGCAAGTCCCTGGTGCATTAAAAGGTACCAAAGGAATCAAGCGGTGGAGCAGCAGTTCGTGGTTGACCTGAAGATGAGCCATCGGTGTCGTGCCTGTGCCTGGCAGCCACCACAACAGCGTACAAAACATAGATCCTCGATGGTTAATCAATTCTGGATAGCCACTGGATAGTAGCGGACAGCTGCTGTGGCAGCATTGTAGTTCTGACCAGTTTACGGTTGGCGATCCCCAACCTTCTCTGTCAGAAACCTGTTCGACCATACACTCGGTACACTGGAGGGTTGAGGTCTGAAAGCCAACCCAGTTAGGGCCTCTCTCTGGCAACTGTCAGCAGCGCATGATGCACCCCAACACAAGGCAGCAACGGCAACATGTCCCGCTACCACAGAAGTCGGAGTTAGTCTGGGCCAAGGTTAGCGGGTGGCCTTGGTGGCCCGCAAGGGTTATACCAGAGCCTAAGAAGCGCGAGGATGGCCAAGATGGAAGCCTGGTTTGCTTTCTCGTGGACAAGACGCTGGCCCGGACTCAGGGCTCCTTGCCCTTTGAGGACGTTACGCATTTTTATCGCTTCCTGAATGTGGCGTATGGCGACAAGGTAAGAATGACATGTTCTGTTCCCATCGTGATCTCGATGTCTTTAGCACAGGCATCAATGGCCTTCGGTCAAGTGGAGATCACAAGACCCTGCCTGCCTTTGCAGAGGCTTATGCAAGCCGTGGAAGAGGGGCGGGCGTTGCTGCTTGACTGCTCTCTACTCCAGCAAGCCTTGCAGACGTCTCCTGCTCCTGACCCGACTCCTCTGCTGTTGCCTTATCCGGCACCTACGAAAGAGGATGTGGAGCGCAGGTCGGCGCGCCAGTTGCTGAAGTGGCTCCGCGGCGCTGCAGTGGGGCCAGAGGTGTGTACAAATGCGTTGGCTCTTTGTAAGTCAGGTTTTGTCGTATCAAATGAGCAAGGTTGGCAACCTTTTATGCAGGTTGCGTGCAACACCTTCAGGGACCAGCAGACCAAGCGTGTACTACATGCTATCAGGAACAACAGGACTGAGTGTCAGGTGAGGGGCAGTGGATGCTGTTAAGGCAGTCCAACATGACTTCAGTTGTATAGTACCAGTAGCCGCGTAAAGCTTGGCTGGTGCTGCTCATCAAGCCAGAGTCAGGAGGGTGCCTCTAAACCCGTGGTATCTACTCCAATGGGGCTCAGGGCGATCAAATGGCTGCTAGTAATGCAGTGTGCCTGTTGTGGTCCACATAGCTGACATGGGCACCTCAGTGTGGTTGGTAATGTTTCTTTGATATTGCTTTGCAATTGATACCACGTGCAGCTGCTGCATGGTCTAGTGCATGGTGGCAGCAGCAGAGAGTTGGCTGTTAGAAGTGTGTGTTACAATTTGATTGTACGTGCCAGTGCCTCACTCCTAAGGGTCAGTGTGTAAACCGATGAAAGCATGCAGGGGCATCTGCTTGCCCCTGCTGTCATTGCAGATACTGTTTATCTGACATTGGCGACACTTTCTGCAGCTGCGTCATACTTGACATCTTCATCATAGGGATAGCAAAAACAACAATAACGCGGGCTGTATCTCCACGTCCTGCTCCTTGTGTTCTTGCTCAGGCCCCCATCAAGGCTTTGTGCCTGCAAGGTGCAGCTTGCCCAGCACCAGCCCCAGGAGCAGCAGCTGCAGCAACTGTAGGAACCACCAGCTCCAGCCAGCTCAGGTCCTCTACCCCTGGTTTGCGCCCCGACCTCCAGATATCAGACAATGCAGACCAGCAGCGCACCTCCAAAAGGCAGCGCAAGCCGCAGGCATGGCTCCAGAACAACTGTGCAGTTCTGCCCAACCTGCTGCAGAGCACTGTTAACCCTAGTCCATGCCGGGAGATGCCTTCCAGCGGCAGTAGCAGGCAGCATGCAGAGGCTGCTGCTGGTGGCAGTAGCACTCCACGGCCTTTGACCCTGCCTTCAGACCCGTCCATGTGCCGCAGTGCTCGCCTCAAGCAGCGGGTTCTCAACTCCTTGGGCCAGTCAGAGCCTAGCAAGGGTGAGGGACTCCCTGCAGCTGGCACTGCTGTGGCTGGAGGCAGGGAGGGCCACAGGAAGCACCCACGTCTGCGAGAAGATAATCAGCAGCAGCAGCAGCGGAGGCAAGCGGGTGATAATGAGGACGATGACGAGTACTATGTGGCTGAGCGGCCGGCTAAGGTGATTCGACTGACTGTCTGCAAGGGTAGTCATGCAGCATCGTCTGTGCCAAGCGAACGTGCGTGGTTGGAGGAGCAGCAGCAGCGGCAATTGCTCCTGAAACAGGGGGCTCGGGCGGGTAGCGGTGCTCTGCATATGAAGCACAGCAGCCACCATCACAGCCACCGCCACCAGCAGCAGCAGCAGGGGGCCAGTAGGCAGCAGCAGCAGGGGGCGGGTAGGCAGCAGCAGCTGAAGCCTTGGCAGGCATTGCACAGGCACAGCAGCTGTCCAGGGAATGCTAGCAGCTCTTGTGGGGGTGCAGCAGCAGCTGACAGCGATGCTGATTGTGGATACAGCAGTGAAGATGAGGAGGATGTTGGATTTGGGGCTGCAAGGCTGACAAGGGCTGGGGATGGGCTGAAGCGCCGTATGCTGAGTCTGAATGTTAAGTGCGAGCAGCAGTGTGACAAGGGTGGCATGAGCAAGCGGTGGTCGACCCCTGATGAGGAGGAGGAGAGCGGTGGCAGCCCTACTGTCGGTGGCTCGCCCTGGAAGGGGCGGAACAGCTTCAGGGGTTTATCGAGGGGAGGCGCGGATGGTGGAGTTGCTGTGCTTTTAACCGTAGGACAGCTGAGGGCCGGTGGGGTGATTCATGCCCGGGGGTTGCCTATGGCATCGGGCTGGAAAGAAGGGCAACAGCAGGGGCAGCGGGGAGTGTGCGGTGGGCAGCAGAGCCCATCGCTGGTAGAGCTTAAAGAGCCCTTGGAGGAGCATGTTGTGCTGTTGGACCATGATCCCCTGGGCCAGGTGAGGAGAGCATCAAGGCTTTTGGGCAGGCCTAATATTGGGATTTAGGTTCTGATAACCATGGTGTCAAGGGCACCAGGTTTCTTTTGCCTGGGGCCTTCAAATATTTGGTGGCAGAGCTGCATCTTTTATTCCGTCTGGCAGCAGGCGTCACTTGCTGCAGCTTGAAGGTGCTAGGAGCAGCTTCCTCGTATAGCCTATAATCCATGCATGCTCAGCTCCTGCATTACACGTACAGCAGATTGTAGTGGTTTGACTGCAGGAGCTGCATGCTACCCCAGTGTACGCATGCTCCATGACTGATTGCTTGCTGTTAAGATGAACATCCCTTCGGAATATTGTTGTGCAGTTTTGGGTATTTATCTTCTTGCCTCTTTCCATCTCATCTGCAGGATGGTTCATGGTCTGGCGCTTTGGGTCACTTGGGTGGCTCTCGTGACGCTGTCTCACCATGCCCTGGCAGTGACGCATTGGCATCTGATTGCCAGGGAGCAGCACCTGGGGATGTGCACAACAGATGTGGCAGGACTGGGGAACCTGGTGAGGAGGAAGAGGAATTGCAACCGGGCTCGCCAACTCTCTCGGGCTCCTGCTTCCCACAAGTTGCGTTGGACGATTGTGGATTGATAGCAGGCGTGGATATGGAGCAGGACCTACGGCATGCAGCAGACCTGTTCGGCGAGAAGTCTGAGGCTGATGGTATCGCTGAGCCTCTTCTAGGGCGCCAGCTATCACCTCTTAGCGGCGATAGCACAGCTGATGTTATGACTGCACTGCAAGGTCCTGCAGAGGAGGAGCTGCAGGGGCGGAATGTGCGGGAAGACAGGCGCATGGGGCGTGGGAGGGGTCGGTCTGGGGATGGGGAGGTGGGGAGCTTCTGTGACTCAGGAAGTCCCAGTTGCTCCGGTGGTGAGGATCTGTTGGACCCAACTTGGGACTGGGAAGTGCAGAAGGATCTGCCCATAGACCCTGATCTGAAGGCGGAACTAGATGCAGCAGCAGACACTGGTGCAGCAGCAGCCAAAGCAGCGCTTGCGAAACTGAAGAGCGTAGCAAGCAGTACAGCAGAGTTGCTGAAGAAGGCGGCACTTGAGGTTGGGGAGGTGGAGGCAGCGGCAGCAGGGGCGATGGTGGGCAGGCAGCAAGGGGCTGGGCAGCAGGTGGGCAGCCGCAGTCAAAAGGGAAGGTTGTCTGGTGCACTTCGGCCAGGTGCAGACCCAGTGCAGCAGCTTCAAGCAGAGGTGGAGCGGAAGGAAGAACAGCTGGCTGCCTGCAGGTGCGATGGGCAGTTATGCATGGGGCTTAGGAGGTTTGTACTCCTGATTGGCAAGTTTGTGCAAGGCTGAACATGCTGGTCAAGGATGGAGCAGCTTAAACCTGGGGGTTATCTGACTGCTTTTGAGGCCTTGTGATTAAACATGCTTTTTGATGCTCTTGCTTGAACAGTGTGTGGCAGCTCTGCCAGAGGTCCTGCTTGATGAAAAGTTTCAAAGGCTCCCAGCAAGGCTCCTGTGCAACCCTTTTCGCCATGTTGGAGCCTCCAGTAGCAGCTTTCATGTCAGAGATCCAGCTTTGGTAAATGAACAGCAGACTGTGCTGCATCCAACTGTTTTCTCATGATGGTACCGGCAATGTACTCCAGAAGTCCACTTTTCGCTCACAACATTGCTCGCCCTTCCACCAACAGGAACGAGCTGGTGGCCTCTAAGGACTCCGTTGAGCAGCTGCAGCATCAGCTGTCAGAGCTGCAAGCAGCTCATGCAGAGGCAGAATCCCAGCTTGAACAGCTACACAGCAGCCTGGATGCTCGGGACAAGGAGGTTGCCGAGAAGGAGCAAGACATTACTCGTGCCAGGGAGCAGGTGCAGCTGCTGGAAGATGCTGTCAAGCGCCTGGTCATCTCTGCAGAGCAGCAGCAGGCGGTTTTGCAGCAGAAGGAAGTAGAGCTGGCACGGCTAGCTTCTTTAGTAGCAGCTACAACCACCGGGCCGGTGGAAATGCAGCTGCTTCCTGGAGCGCCTAGGAGGTACATTGGGAGGGGCCCTCCACCATCTCTGCCTCCGCCACCAATGCTGGACTCTCCCCATGGGCCCCCTATGCATGCATACCAATTGCCTGGGGCTGTCAGCCCTGGAGGGTCTGGTAGAGGTATGGGGAACGGGTACAGGGGAATGTCAGGTCCTGGGGGCCCTCCTAGCGGCCCTCCAGGGGTACTGTATAGGGAGATCGGGCCTGGGCCGTTTTCTGGGCCTGGAGGAATCCCCCTTGGGTGCCTTCCTGGTGGTCTGCCCGATGCGTCAGGGCTTAGGCTGGGGCCTGGGGTGCAGGGGATGCAGAGGGATGGGCCGCTGCTGCAGCAGCAGCAGGGACTAACCCGGCAGAGGAGCAGAGGCTTGGACCTTCAGGCGAAGGATGATGAAGCTGAGGTGGAGGGTATGGTGTTAGCTGTTGCAGCTGCTGCTGATCTTGGAGGGGTGGGGGTGTTGGAAGGGGATGTGGTGGGGAAGCAGCCTTTGCCACCTCCACAAGCAGCAGTCGCGGGGGGACCTAGGGGGCCTCCATCCCGTCCGGGGAGCAGCAGCAGTGGCAGTGAGGCAGGGAGGGCTTCAGATGATGATGTCTCACCCGAGGAGCAGTTGCTTGCTTTACAGCAGCAGCTGCATGAAGAGAGGTGTAGGAATGCTGTGTTGGAGCGTGAGCTGCAGATGAATGAGGGCAAGGTGGTGCGCATGATCGGCATGCAGCAGCATGAGAAGAGCCAGCTGCTGAACTTCTTGCAGGAGAGCGATCACCAGGTGGCGGGCTTACGAGCGGAGAATGAGCAGCTGCGGCAGAGCTTGGTGATGGAGAGGGGTAACGGTGTGACCTTGGCAACCAACCTCATGTCGAGCCTGGTGGCGAGCAGTGTCTGGAGTGCCAAGGAGAAGGGGAAGCTCAGCCGGGAGGTCAACGCTCTACTGCTCCATACCGTTGGTGCACAGGGCATGACTTTGTTGCCTGTGCAGCTGGACTTGTGAGGAGAGCTCGGCTTGACTCAGTTATTACCCAAGCTTGTCCACTGGTTTGGGGGGCCTTCTAGACAGCATTACATGCTGTTGAAGGGTTTCTTATTGGAGCACATTCATCTTTGCTGGTCAGGGCATTTGCATCGGCTTGGAGACTCCTTTGCATGGTGATTGTTGGGATGGAGAGGCAATGCACTGGAGGAATTATTTGGTCAGGGCTGAAGCTGTGTCCTCAGCACCTGACAATGTCCTTGCAGCTTGCTGTCTGCAGGCATATTTGATCATGCACATATACTGGTATGTCCTGTTTGTTTGGAAGAGTTTTGGGCAAAGTTCAAAAGTATGTTGGGCATACCTGTTTTTCCGTGTTTGCAGGAAGGCTGTTTGTCTGCGGCTTCACATGCTGCATTTGCGCTTTCACATGCAAGGACCCATTGAATTAGCTGTTTATGAGTTGCAATGCCAGCTCAATACCCCTTGTATGTGGTTATTGCTGCATTACTCTTTGCACATGTGATGCTGGTCATTCCAGAGGATCAAAAACACATGGTCACTGTTTGCGTTCTTTTTTGTTACTAGGGCAAAGTATTGGCTGACAATCCAGGCCGCTACTTGATGGGATGTATGTTTTGAGGAATGTAATGCCTGTGTTCATGGATTTTCCCCAAGCTGAAGGCGCTAGCTGTATTATTCCAGCTAGCTGTACAGTATTACAGTTAGCCGCAAGAGGTGGTAGGTAGGTCTTGGTTGGTTTTCAGGAAGCTGGAAGTGTCTTACTGTCAAGCTCATACAAGTGCAAGTAGGAACAATTATAGGCAGGTGCTGAAGTGTTTAAGCACGGCAAACGGCCGCTGTTGGGGGGCTTGTGGCTTTGAGCTTAGCATGCTAGTTTTTGATCTTTCATGTGGGCATGGATCATGGATATGGTGGGGCATGCCTAGGAGAAATGATCATGGTTGAGGCTGAAGCTTGCAACTGAAAGGAATACGAGGTGCAAGGCTGCTGAAGGAGCTCTCAAGTCCATGCATTACCTGGCAGCTTTGTCATTAGGTTGCTGTTCTTGCCAGCATATGATCCGAGGGTTGGTGCTTGGATCACGTGCCTGTGCCTGTACAAAAGATGCATTGATTTTTTGTGGCCTGCTGTGGCTGATGCAGTGGATCATGTGGCTGTCCTTGAAAATCAGAAGGTATTTTTTTACAGACAATTGTTCTGAGCGCTGACTGATTGGGATGATTGTTTTGGGGGCAAGGACTAACGCACCATTGTGCAGTCTAGACTTGAGTCAAGGGCCCCTGGTGTGGGTGGCATGTGCCAGCAGACTCGCATCACAGCAAGCTGCAAGTCATGTCATGTTGGGCATCGGTTAAATGGAGACATCGTTGTGGCGGCGATCCTCACTGCAACATGTGCTCAACTAGACCAATAGAGTGATGCATGCCGCTGTGTGTCTCTTTGGCTTGCACATACATCCTGTGTTGAATATGTGCTTGACTGGCAGAAGAGGGACTGGCCATGCTCCTGCATGTTCGGTGGACACAATGTCCCACATTGATCTGCTATATCTTGGGGTTTTGGTCCTGCATGGCGGCAGAGGACCAGGCGGAGGTTGGCCTTGAGAACATGAGCATGTTGAATCAATACTGATGTGGTGGGAGGTTTACATGGGTCTTGATGGTAGGATGTTGAATGAAATAGCAGGCTGGTCTTTATGGTCATGGCACTTTCAGTTGCAATCTGTTGCCATGGCTGCATTGGGGGTTGGCAGGGGATGCTATGAAGTGCAGGTTCACCATGCCCAGGGGATTGCAGGTGCCCAGGTGATAATTCTGAGGATGAACTGGTTGAAGTCCTCTAGATGAGTGAATACCTGCCTGGTATCCATTTGCTTGGTGGTATGGAACCCATTGTGTTTTGGATCCATCCGATGGTGTGTTTGGTCGGTTCGACCTAGCAGCCCTTGGCGGTTGCCACACCTTAAATGTTTGTTATGTTATGTTATGCAGAGCTGCCATTACTTAGTTGCAACTAATACCCCCTGGTCTGCCCCCTCCTGCAATTGAGCAGGTGAACCTGTTGTTGTGCTAGAACTGACTTGAGGCGATGCGCATATCTGGGTTCCTTGGGAGTTTGCACTGCATAAAAGTTGCGCGGTTTCGTGCAGCTGTGGTCCAGGGCGACAAGCTGCCTTTACCGGATCCTGACGCACTTGCTTGTCCGAATATTGGGGGGGTCCTATGGCATAAGTACGATGTACCCAGTACTGTGGGTGCAGGAAAGCATTGAGCTTCGGTGGTGGGATTATGCATGTGGTGTATCAGCATCAACCGGTCTGCGGACGGTGCTTTCATTGCTGCATGCGGGTGGTGCGACTGGTGCCGAAATATTGGCTTCACAGAGATGAAGCAGACTGCGATTGCACAGCAGAAGGGAGGCTGGACAAATGCATCGTCGTACTAGGTCCTTCATGAGGCCGACCCACTTTCTGTTGGAGCCGACTCCACTCGCCACGTCGCACCCATCCAGTCAAGGTCCAGTCACTCCCACTCCGCGGGGCCGTGCATTTGCCGAAACTACACTTACAGTTTGCATGCATATCTGTAACAAAGAGACGTGCTGCTACAGTGCTTGTATTCGTCATCGCGGTCCTGCTTAGACTGGTTGCACCTGCATGCACAAGCGTCAGCTGGTCAAGGCACTTGTTTGTCTGGTCCTGGCTAAAGGCGCAGCGAATTTGCCAGTCACACGTCATTACAATGGACCCTGCAAACAAGATCTTTAGCTCCACTCATGGCGTGGAACTCTATAAGGTTGGTGCTCATACATCTTGCCGTTGGGGTCCGTTCGAGAGGAGCTCGGCAGGGCCAGTAGCTGGTTTGTAGCAGCTCCTTTAAGCTTACAGTTCTTGCTGCATAAATAGCACATGAATTTCTTTTTATCGCGGCCATGCTTGGCAGCTATGTTTGGTTTTGCCCTCTCCAGCTGCGCGCCTTAGCAGCTCCCTTGTGCCCCAAAGGCTTCGCTCAGCAGCCGAGCATTCATGCAGCAATTCCAGTATGGTTCTTCTCACTCGTACCAATGCCATTACTTCAGGTCATAGGCGACAAACGGGACCCGATTGTGAAAGGGAAGCACTTGGAAGTGCACACAGTTGACCCAACAGCAGCATACCCCATTCTCTCAGCTGTCCTGACTGTGGGAGAGGTTCAGTGGCAGCTGAAGATTGGCGCACACACCATGCGCAGCTCATCTACAGTAGGGGAGCCTACCTACATCTTTTCCTCGGTCTTCGAAGCAGATCCTGATACCTTCTACTGCGTGGTATTCAAGAAAAGTACGTTGAATGGAGTGGGCTTCATGTGGTTTGCATGATGGAGCAGGTAGCAAAGGAACCTAGGGAAGGTACAAAGCGGACACAGCAAGCTGCTGCACCCGAATAGCTGCTCAACTGCATTGCACGGGGTGGTCGCCACGACTGGCTCGGGATGGATGTGCCGTATGCATATATCCACACCCTCTAGTGAACTCCCTGCCTTGCACCACTCTGTCATTAGAATCATGGTGTGCATTGTCATGCATGCTATCGGAAAAAGTTCGGTACTGCTGGTCTCACCCTTGCAAGAACTGTGCAACCATGGCTAGCTGAGCCTTGATATCCTCTACTGTTACATCCTCTTGACTGTCACCAGGTACCCCTGCCAAGGAGTTGGAGGTGTTTGAACAGATCCTTGGCAAGCTGAGCACGTACCACCAGTCTAGCAGAAAGCCTGGAGCACCACTCCCAGCCATTGACCCCAATGCTGTAAGTGGTGCTCGGGTGCATGCTCGGCCATGCTGGAGGATAGGGGTTGTACCAGCCCATTAGGAAGCGCCTCAAGGTTGAGTGACTTTGCAGCAGCAGATGGGTGTCCTACCTATAATGCTGGCTCCCATGCCGTGTGTGTAGTACTGGAAGCTTCAGCATGGGTGCTAAGCAGTTTGCAGCATCCGATGGATGTTCCTACGAGTAGTGTTCCCTCCCAGGATGTGGGGTGTATTAATTCAACATTCAGCATGTATGCTAAAAGCAGAGGGTAAAATGCAACAGTCTGCAGTGGCTCTTGATTGTGATCTGTGAAATTTGTCTGCAATGGCTCTGAAGCTGGGTGATTGGCAAGCAATGACGTGGACTAGGCCTTCCTCTGGCTCATTTAAATGTTCTTGAACAACAGCATAAGGTCAGCTGCCAAAACTAACAAGCAAGCCCCAGTCTCCCTTTGTAAAGCTGATGCCCTTGCTCTGATGGCATCTCTCTTCTAGCAGCCTTGGTGTCTTGAACTGCCTTCGCCCAGTTATGTCAATCTATGGCATCTGTCGTGATGCATATAACCAGCACCAGGTCTCAGGTTGGTCTGGCAAACCTCTGCCTACCATCCCTTAGAAAACCCAGAAGCCCAGAATCACAGGTACCTAACAGTGTGGTGATACCTGTGTGTCTTTCTGCTTATGCAGATAAATGCCATCATGCGTAAAGGTGCTGAGGATACACAGATGCTGCTGAATGGGATGGGCCAAGCTCTGCACGACGCCTTCCTAGCAGGCGTGGATATGCACAAGAAGTATGCGCCCAAGCCAGCTGGTCCCGTGGAGGTTAGCCCTGAAGTCAAGGACAAGTAAGTGATCATATTGCAACCTGAAGGTGAAGTGAAGTTACAGGGAAGATAAGATGGCCCTCTTAGGGGCATGGTGGTCAATGTCCATCCAGTTGTCTAAGAGTCTCTCGCCCGCAGCTGCTGCTGCTTCCTTTTGTTTATGGAGTAAGGCGCTGTTGCAGAGAGAAATAATGCCAGTCTCTCTTGGAGGAGTTTGCCCAATATCGCTCTGTAATTCAGCCAGTAATCCTGTGCATGCAATTCTGACTTTCGAAGCATCAGCTCTGGTAGGGAAGGTATGTTGCAAGGGTGAAATGGTGTAAGTTGGGAGATGTCTGATACCTTGTCACAGGCTGACACAGTTATATCCTAACCTTGGCTTGCTGTAACACATACATTGTGTGAATTTTTTGGGACATGCAAATTGTTAGGGATGCAGAGGATTGGAGCACTACGGTACTTTGGAAACACTTTGCAGCTGCCAAGATTGGTATTGCTGGCCAATCAGAATAGGCACATCTTGTCAGCAAATATCCAGATCGCTTGCAGCTGCCTGGTCGCAGAACAGTTGCATACTTCAGGCAGTAGGATGTCTACTTTGTCCAGTCGACTCTGTCCTGTTTCCACAGCAGCATTGTTGGAAAATGAGCAAATGTATAAAAAAAGTTTATATGGCAAATATATATAAGCGCTTTTTCAAAATAATAAAAACGAAACGTCATAACAATAAATAAAAAACACTTGCCTAGAACACTTGCCATTCATTTTTATATACAATGTTTTTATCTATAATTTGCCATACAAGTTTCGGCAAGTATAGGCAAACTTAGATCTTTAGATTTATTAAAAATTCAATTTAAAAAAAATTCGTAACTGCTTATACTATTAAAAATAGTGTAGACGTTCACACATCCACTGCCATGATAAAACATTCATTTTAAAGTATTGGCAGTGTAAGCATCGATTTCCCATTCCAATGATTTGCAATTGTTTCAGCTGTCTGCTACCCATTGCATTGCTATAAGCATGCTGCTCAAAAATTGAAGCTTAGCACTACAAGTTAAAAAGGTAGAGGCTAAACGCTCCAACTCTGGGTTGCTTCTACTGCAGGTTAGTGAAGACTAAGCAAGCTACAGCTGCAGGGCATGCTGTAGCTAAGGGTGTAGCCACTGGCATGCAGGCTGCTACAGCTGAGATTGGGGCCTCCCTTGCCCAGACGGTTTCATCTGCTGCTGGCGGGGGCAAGGGCTCAGATGGGATTGAGAAGACCCCAACAGCAGCAGCAGTAGCAGCAGCATCTGTTGGAGGTGTAGGGATGGAGCTTTTAAGGGTAAGTTTGTTGGAATTGGCTGGTCTCAAGCTGAGAGAGCACAGCTTTGTGTGGGACAGCTGACGTTCTTACCTGGAAAAATGCATGGGATTAGCAGCATTTGTTGGAGGTGTAGGGCAGGAGCATCCAAGGGTGGTCCTTTTTGTATGCTTGTCAACCGCTGAAAAAACACTGCTTTTGTGTGAGTAGCTGAAATTGTCAATAGATGCATATTACTGCGGGTCAGCAGCAAGCCCACCTCCCATGACAGTGCTGGGTCAGATGCTGAGTGGGGGCAGGTGGTGGTTTGTGATAACCTTTGGGCAACGGTCATTAGTCAGTGCGACATTTTCACATCTCTTCCCCAGAAAGATGCATGCACAGCCATTGGAAGAGAACTCAAACCATTGGAGCTTGTGCAACATATAATGAGCTGTGATGGGCTTCATTTGTAACCTCTGTGGCTATCTAGGCTCGAGGATAAAGCAGGTTGATTCCAACATTGCAAGACTTCTGCATTATGGCTCCTACGCGAACAGAATAATTACATCTCATGAAAAGGCATGGCATAAGCGCCATAAGCCCCGCACCTCAAGCGTTGCAAGAACAGCGAGAGGGGACAAGCTATACAAAAACATATCCTCACCTGGTGCGCGCATTTGGAAGTTTCCATACAAAATGCATAAAGTAAGATGCCCCTACCCTCCTATTGCACAGCTGTCAACTGCCTTTGTATTCTGACCAAGATTGTGTCTCCGTCCAACCTTTCTTGCATGCAGGACATTGCCAATGTAAGGGACGCCATGCTGGGTGCTGTGGGCAGTGCTTGGCAGGGAGCTCGTGATGCAACAGTGGAAGTCATGAACTACCAGTATGGACCTCAGGTGCGTGAGCTAAGGTGACAACCTCATTTGAATTCTTCCTAAACAGCTAGACTGCTAAGGGATGTTTTGACCAAGGTATGGGAGGCAAGAAAATGTTGCTCCTTATCTGCACCTTCTGACCTGCCTTGTATGCTGTTTGCCAAGTCCATGGTACTGCATGGTCTGCATGGCCCTCAAGCAGTACCTGCTACTGATATGAGGCATGGTAGGAGGTCCCTACCCTTGTCTAACCCCGATCCATCTTCAACAGCACTCAAAGTAGGGGTGGGGTGGTGGTCGTGTATGCTTGCCTGCGTATTTCTTATTGGTCATGCTCTCCGATCATACCACCTGCAGTGATCCTGCCCATAATTCCACACCCGCTTCCATACTCCATAGCTCATCTAGATCCAATGTTATGCTATGAAGTTATCCTATGTGTGCCTTGTGCACGGGATTTGAGGTATATTTTTTAAATCATATCTGGCTGGGATTATTGACTTTGCGGTAGTTATGCAGGGGCAAGTCGTGCCACTCTCCCCTGCATTCATATCCTGTACCCAAACTCTGGGTAGGGGCATGTTTGACCTTTTGGGTCCATCATGTCCTTTTAACCAGCTTACAGGACCTGAACGACCTAAACATGACCTGGCAATGAATCTGGGTCTTACCCAGAGGCTTGCGTTGACTCTGCCTAGGTCAATGATATACTTGTTTAGATGCATGATATGATTGTGCAGGTTGCTGGTTGTGCCAAGGACTCGGCAGAGGTGGTTGAGGGCATTGCAGGCATGGGGCTGGCCATGAAGTTTGCTCAGCCCACACAAGTTGCCCTGACGTCTGCAAAGGACACAGCTGAGAAGATGGAAGGCAAGAAGGCAGCAGATGACACCAAGGTATGGAGGCATGGCAGTGCTGTTTTTTTGAACATCGCCATCATGTTTGCAGGGAGTGTCCAACTTAAGGGGCTGCATTTTGGGCTTTGATGGTAAATGCTGGCTGATTGTTGTTCCTGCTGTGGCAAGATAGGTGACAGACAGTTATCCATCACTTTCTGTTGGGAATTCGCTTTTGTATACTTTTGCCGCTGCTGCGATACAGCATATGCTTGACTCATACACATGCCATGCACAGCCACCACCCGTGGCGTGTGCTTGAGAGAGGGGTGCCATAGTGCTTATGTAACCCTGTAAGCTTGCACACTCAGTAGTGCTTTTCATGGACCTTGCTCTGATTTTTTTTCTGAGCATCTTGCTCCTGGTGCTCACTGCAGGCTGCAGACACAGTGAAAAAGCAGCTGGAAGAGGAAAAGGCACAGCTGGAAAGGGAACGGGCAGCACTGGCAGCTGAGCGGGCAGCCTTGGAAGCTGCTAAGAAAGGCTACCCGGTGCCCACACAGCAGCAGCAGCCGCAAAAGAGGGGACCTTTTGGCAACTTCTACCCCGCCTTTGGATGATTCAGTCTTGGTTGAGTCATATCAGTTCTGTTTTTGGAAGTATATGTGGTGCATGATGTAAGTGGGGCTATGGGAATGTCTGGATGTCATGCTATAATGGGCCTGTGATCAACACCAGGGGAGGTTAGAATATCTTGCTTTGATAGGTTTGATATAGGCTGGTGTGCGGCTCTGGGCTCCGGCCAAGGGTCCCTATCTTCTAATCCGAATTGGCGTATGGTGTTTAAAGACAGCTGATGCGTTTTTGGCAGGGTTTAAATCTGATAAGGTGCAGGACTGCTGGATGACTTGATCATGAAATCTGGGAGCGTTGCATGAGATCAAGCTGCAGAAATGCTATACCTAAGGGCTCTGCATTGCTGGTGGAGGCTCGCTGCACCATGTGCCATGGCCTGGGATGTTCTTATCAGTGCCATTCGTCTTTTACGAATTACCAGTTACCAAATGGCCCCGTCAAAGCGAGGCGCCGGCGGGGGCAGCGCCACCCACAAGGAGCCGCGAACTTAGGCTCCAATGGCATCAAAATTCAAGTTCATGTCCAAGGCTCACACAGTGGCTGCACCAGCCCGCCCTAGATCCCTTGCTAGCCAATGTATGTCAGGCCATTTCAGCACCTGCAATCTCATGCAAGTAAGAATTCAAGGGTGATTAGCTGAGGCGCTCGGTTGCTAAAAGACTGGCCTGGATAGCCTCACAAACTTTTGGGAGTCCTAAAGGCAAGAATTTACGTACAACCGTGGTGATAGCACTTTGAATGCGGCTGTCGGTGCGCGGTTGCATAGTGTGGCTCGTCAGCGATCAATATGTGGGCTGTTGCAATGTTGTTGTTCGTATGTGCTGCAGCCGAGGTCAAGCAACCAAGGCAAAGAAAGCAGGAGACATCCAGCTGTGGAAGATGAGCGTGGCCACTCAACTGCTGTGTATCCCTGCTATGAGCGACTCTAGTCCAATCATTCTGGTGATTTGTCTGGTCTCGGAGTCCAATCATTCTGGTGATTTGTCTGATGATGCACTGGTTCAAGTTCCCTCTGTCTGAATGATATGGTTGGGTATGTTTATATATCTAACATGAATGATGAATGGCCCATCTCTCGGAGAGATGAGATTGGAACGTGTCCCTCTCAGTTGGTGGTCTGGAATTCATTGTGTTTGGATCCATCATTGGTGTGTTTGATTTGGAGTCTGTTTGCACTGGTTGCAGTACTCCTGTTGGTTGATTGCTGGTGTGGACTCCACTCATCGTTTTTTGCAGTCATCCGATGGTGTGTTTAGTCGTTTCGACCTAGCAGCCCTTTTGCGGTTGCCGCACCTTACTAGTTTGTTTGTTTGTTTATGAGGTCACCACGGTGAGGTAGTCATCACAGGTCAGGTTTGATTTAGGTTTGATTCATCAGCCAGAATCACGAGGTGCTGATCGGGTAGGTGAATGCATGTGTCAGATTCGTGCTTGCATTGTCCAAAAGCCTGTGCGGGTGGGCTTTCAGCAAATTGCAAGTGTATGTGTTGCAACGCAAGTTTGGATATGACAGAATGTGGACAAGCCAATCATCAGCAAGTAAAGAGACCCGCCTCGGGAATGTGGACCATGATAGTAGGGTGGCAGTGCCAAGCCTGCTCATGCCGCTCGAATCTGCTGGTTCGGTGTTATCTGTCCAGCCTTGGTCCAGCTGTGAAGGGCTCTTGAAAATCCAAATTTGAACTGGCTGACATCACCAGCCGAGTGCCAGCCCGGAGCCCGAATGGACCCCATCTCCTTGGCAGGAACGGCCACTCAAATTTGTTTAGGCAGAGAACTTGCTGCTATTCAAAGCTACACGTTGTCGAGTGCGCTTCAGTCACTAGCAGTTACCTACATCTGCCGTTGCCCTCCAGCCGTAGTCAGCTACGTCCATGCTCGGCTAGATGATATGTTCTCGTAATATGTTCTTGTAGAGAGCTCTGTCATGTTTCATAATCCACTTGTCAATGTACCTCATGTGCCTGTCATACAGGTGAGCCAACACTTGAGTGTACATGGTCTCGATCCTGTTCCTCAACCCAGATTACAATAAAAGATACGTAAACGCAGGCCCCAAACAAATGGACACAATTTGTGGATGACTCAACAGACGATGCAGTGTCTCAAGCAAGGCCTTGGAATCATGGGCAAGGCAGACAAACCACCTCCCAAATCCAGGGACCATCTGATAGCTACGCCCCTCAATCGCGAGCAGCCCGCACCGACGACGACATTCTGCGTGGACTCGGCTTTTCTACACCCTCAGCATGTTTGGCAACCCCTGAGAGCTCCCAAGGCACACAGCAAAGGGTCAAACAGACTCCTGCTAGGTGGAGTGGTTATCCCTCAACAAAATCCACCGCAACTCGCTTTCACAGGCCCAGCTTATGTAGGCTAGGTCCTGCCTCGCCATCGGCTGCGGAGAACCTGTCGGAGCTCTTCGCTCTCGACCAAAGTTCACAGCAACAGCAGCAGCAGCAGCAACAGCGTTCCCTCCACCTGGTCTACGAGGAGCAGAAGCAAGGGAGCCAAAGGAATTCCCCTAACGGCCTGGGGCAGGCAGCTAGCAGAGTAGGAGGACAGCCAGATCCAGTTAAGGTCCATCAGCAGCAGCAACATCAGCAGCAGCGGCAGCCGCTGGCTGCAGCAGACGGCCTGCATGGAGCCAACAACTCCTGGGCTTCGGGGAACACCCACCAGGGAGGATGGTTGCAACAACAGCAGCAGCAGCAGCTGCCAGCACAGGAGCAATGGCAAGCGGAACCGCAGCTGCACAAGCAGTTTGATGGCCTCCCAGTGCCTGAGCCTGAGCATCTGCAAGTGAAGCAATCGCAGCCATTACCACATCACTACAAGCAGCACATGAGTAAGGGGTTGTTGGGAGGAGTTGAGCGTCCATGGGAGCAGCAGCTGCAGAAACAGCATCAGCAGCAGCAGCAGCACCACCACCAACAGCAGCAGCAGCATCGAGTTGAGCTGCTGTATGGGTTAGGGGCCCAACAACCACAGAAGCGCCAGCAGCAGCCTGGCCAGCATTTCACTGATGCTCAGCAGCAGCACCAGCGACAGCAACAGCAGCAGGAACACCAGCAGCATGCCCAGCAAGACATTGTCAATGCAGGGAAACAGCAGCAGCAGATGCATGTGGTCCCACAGACCAGCATGCCTAGGACTGGTCAGTATGGGTGGGCAAGGCAGCAGGAGAGCACGCAGGATGGAGGAGCCTGTAGAAACCCCCAGCAGTACCAGTCACAGCAGCAGCAGCAGCACCCAAGCCTGCAGCCGTTTAGTGATCAGCAGAACCAGCAGGAGGAGGCGGAACGGCAGGGATGGCAAATGCCAGGAGCTCAAGGAGTACAGGGTGCTGACCAGCTTGGGGAACCAAGCTGCAAATCGGGTGCTGCAAACCAGCAGCAGCAGCAGCATGGGTACCATCAACAGTACCACCAGCAGCAGCAGCAAGAGGAGTGTTACCGAGACTTAGCAGGGCAGCCACCTGCACTGCCTTCAGCTGCTGCTGCTGCTGCTGCAGGTTGTGTCAGCAGCAGAGGCAGCACTCCTGCTGGTGGCATAGCACAGGAAGAAGCTTGGCAAGTGTTCCAGCCTAGTTGGAGCAAGCCTCCTGCTGCTGCAAAGTCACAGCAGCAGCAGCACCAGCAGCAGCAGCAGGAGAGCCAGGCAAACGTAGGGGTAACAGCTTCAGCTGCTGGAGCTTCAGCTAGATGGAGGCCCCTTCCACAATTAGCTGCACTAGCAGGGACTAGAGGGGGAGCAGGAGGGGTAACAGCAGCAGCAACAGCAGCAGTAGATGCAGGAGGAGAAGGAGGTGGAGGAGGAGGGGGGCCAGCGAAGAAGCGACAAAGGAAAGGGGAAGGGGCTGGGGCCGGTGGACGTGCGGGGCAAGGGAAGCAGGGGTATGGCAGCAATGTTAGCTATGAGCTTGTTCCCAACGATGCGGCAGAGCTTGGGAAGGCGACCCCTGCAAAGCTCAAGCAGGCAACTATAATGGGCACATTGCAGCGAGCAGCAAGTGCAGCAGGTTGCATAGGTGGGAAGGATGGGGTGGAAGGGGGAGGGCCAGTGCAAGACAAGTATGCTTGTATGGAATGGAATGAGAGTGATGATGATGAAGATGCTGCAAGCCAGCTGCCTCTTGCAGTGCGTATGGCTGGCATGAGAAAGCCATGTGGTGGTGGAGGCGCTGGTAACGCTGCAGCTGCTGCTGGTGGTGATGGTGGTGGCGGTAACGCTGCTGCTGGTGGTGGTGGTGGTTGCGGTGGTTATGCTGCTGCTGGTGGCGTTGGACTTGGGGCCGCTTTGGATGATAGCGGCTGTGGGTATGGGAGGATGGAGGGGGGAGGTGCTGATGAGGGGGAGGGGGGACAAGAGGAGGATTTTCTCACCACGGGCACAAGGCCCTGCAGAACTAGCGGTGATATGCGAAACATGCAAGGAGACGATGTTTGCATATCTGCTGGGACTGAGTTTGCAGATCCAGGAGGGGTTGCTGTAGCTGCTGCTGCTGGTTGTTATGGTGGTGGTACAGGGATAGGGGCAGCAGGAGGGCAAGATCAGCAGGCTGGAGGCAGGCTTTCAGCAAAGGAGCGTATGAAGCTCCAAAGGCGGCGGCTCAAGCAGCAGCTGATAACAGTAGCTGCAGGGGGGAAGGGAGCAGCAGGAGGGGCAAGCAGAAAGGCAGCACCATCAGCAGCAGCTGGAACAGGAGCTGGTGCTGTAAAGGGGAAGCCAAAGGGTGCAAGGAAAGGAGAACAAATACCATTGCCAGCAGCAGCTGGAGCAGCAGCAGCAAGATTCCAAGTGACAGCTGGGACAGGCAGCATGGAAAGTGGGGTTACAGGGTATCTGGAAGGGTCTAGTGTACCAGCAGTGGGGCATCGTGCTGTAGGGTTTCAGGCAAACCCTGGGCGGGGAGGGGGCAGTGGTGGGAGGGGTGGGGGTTCTGGGAGGGGAAGGGTGACCCAGCAGGAGCAGCAGCAGCCAGAGGTTGCAAAAGATGCTGCTGGTAGTGATGGTGCTGCCAAAGGCTCTGGGAAGGCTAAACGTTTGAGCAAAAGTGCGTCAAAGAAGATACAGCAACAGCAGCTAGAGGAAGCCATGCTGCTGGAGCAGCTTGTCCTGGATAAGCCTGCGTTCTGTAATGAATATGGGGTGGTTAGGGTTTTAGGGGAGACGGGGGCATGGGAGGAACTGGTGATGCAACTGGGGAGGTGCAGGGGGTGCTGCTTGGGGTTGCTGGTTGCGGAGCATTATGGGAGTACAGCAGTACAGTACTGCAGCTCTGCGGAGGGGCTTACAAAAAAGCAGCAGGGACTGCTGAAGAAAGCAGCAGCCAAGGTAGCAGCAGCAGGAGCAGAGGGGGGAAGTGGTGAAGGTGGAAGTGCAGCAGGTGGAATTGGCATCATGCCAATAGGTAGCGGTGAGTCACACGCAGCAGCAGCAGCAGCAGCAGGAGTTGTGGGTGGTGCTGTGGGCTCACGTGAGGTGGTTGCCACAACAGCAACCATGTTCTTCCTGCCTTTGGCCCACCCAGGGATGAGCCCTTCTATGCAAGCAGCTGCCGCAAATGCTGCAGCTGCAGCTGCTGCAGGTTTTGGCACATTAGAAGCTACACCAGCTGCTGCTAGCTCTAATGCCAGCAGCCACAGGAGTACCCCTTGGCAGCTGACTGCATCTTCCAGCCAGCTTATAAACCAAGTCCTGCTGGGGGGAAGTGGTGGTGGTGGTGGTGCCACCCCCTGCATCTGTTGCAATGCAAAGGGGGTGTTGGTGACATTACAGCAGCATGGGTGGGTAGTGCCAGCAGCAGATGAGCTGCAGCTGGTGGATCCATGCGTGTTGGGCTGGGTGCTGGATTCTCAGCGGGTGCAGGACAGCAAGGAGGCGGATTGTTATGGGCTGATGCAGGAGCTGGCTAAGCAGGGCATGGTGAGGGGCGGGGGTGGGGGTGAGGGTAGGGGTGGGGGGCGGGGGTGGAGGTGGGTGAGGGTGTGGTTTGGGTGGGTGAGGGGGTGCGGGTGAGGTTGTGATGGGTGGGGGTGAGGGCGGGGCTGGAAGTGGGTGAGGGTGGGGTGAGTGGGGGTGAGGGCGGGGCTGGAAGTGGGTGAGGGTGGGGTGAGTGGGGGTGCGGGTGAGGTTGTGGTGGGTGGGGGTGAGGGCGGGGCTGGAAGTCGGTGAGGGTGGGGTGGGTGGGAGTGAGGGTGGGCGGGTGGGGGTGAGGTGGGGTGAGGTAGGAGTAGGTGTGAATCAGGGCCAGGGCCATGTGGGAATGGGAATGAGTACACACATTTGGGTCGGTGTGCAAGGCGAAATGTGGGGTGGAGGCGGATGTGGTGTGGGTGGGGTGGGGTAGGATATAGTGGGCTGGAGTTGATGGGGTGCAGGAGATGGAGAGAGGTGGAACTGGCTGGGGTTGGATGGGTGGGGTGGAAGGCAGAGGAAGTGCAGGGGTGGGGCAGGGAAGTGAGAAGGGTGAGGGTAAGGAAGGTGCATGGAATTGGGTGGAGCAGGGTGAAGTGGACTGGAGTAAGAAAGGTAAGAGTAGATGCAAGAGAGAGACAGGTAGATGCACAAGGAAACTGATGCAGGAGCTATGCAAACAGGCTTTAGGACTTTGAACGATTACTGTCCAAACGCCTGGTGAATAAGAGTCGAGGCATGCAAATTTCTGATCATTGACATGTGTAATCTCGTGAGGGTGGCCCCTACATTACGGAATGGACTTGTGTGCCTGGGCATGACCTGGTTGACCTGCAGTGCAATGGTAGAGACAGAGGGAGGGGCTGAGGTGGCCTGGTATGTGGACAAGATATACCGGTAGTGTCAGAAAGAAGGTGAAGCATATGCTATGCACTGCAACTGCTGCAACGAGTAGCAGGCCTGGAGGTGGTGGCATCTTGTATGTAGACAGGGATCACCACGGCATAGCTCATGTGGAAAGCAGAGCACTGGGCGTAGTGTACATCATTGTTCTCTCATCCGCACCATGAGCTACCACAGCAATAGTTTGCATGACTAGGGCTTTCGCTATAAGGAGTGTCCACACTCCGTCTTCATCACATCCAGGACTTGGCATCATGGTTTCTGGGACCCTGCCACATGTGTCACTATGCAGGTACCGAGTGCAATGTGCTACGACCCCGAGGAGCTCTGCCCCTTGCTTCGCCTCCAGTGGCAGTTGGTGCAGTCTATGCGTCTGGCTGAGCTGCAGCACCAGAAGCTGAGGGAACTGGGTGCACCTGCAGCTATCAAGGTAGAACTCAAGGTGAGCGGGTGTGAGCACAGTCTGCATGCCAGTACCGGTAGGCCAGCCCAGTGCAGTCCTACACCAACGGACCCCTCCCATAGTTTTATGCGAGAGGGCATCCATGCCCCTCCTTGCATAGCTCTCTCTGTCGCTGTGCATGCCTGTACTAACCCGTAGGGTTAGGGCTGCAGCACTGGTCCTCAGGCTAGGCAGTACTGGTTTACTGTAGTAGGTCACTTGATAGTCTCAACCCTATGGCAAAACTGCTGTAACATAAGATGGAATATAACAGCAGGTTGGTCGGAATGGAGTCAAGAGGCATGTGTCTGCAGCCTGTGCAAGGGCTTGACCGACAGAACCACTCAGAAAAGTATTTGGGGCAGATGGCCCCCCATGCATGCAAGTAGAACATGACTATGAGGCTGCAGCCCCTCAGCGGCTGCTCCCCATGGTTGCAATACCGTGTCATTTTGTCCCCAGCTTGGGCTATGCATTGCTTAGTATTCTATCTGGAAACACATCTACCTCAAGCCTCTTGACCTTGGAAGTGTAACATTTTGCCTCTACCCTCGACACACATAGATGCCTGGTATGCTGCACATGTATGTTTCATGCATTCCTAGCCAGCCAGAGGCGGGAGGACACAGATACAGTGGCCATCTGCAATCTCCTCACATTGCAACTAAAAAGTCATATCATCTACATTTGCTTCTTGGTTTCTTCATGTATGTTGCAGTTGCTAGGTATCCTTGCCCGCATGGAGGCCCTAGGTGTGGCGTGTGACCCCTCCGTCCTCCTTCAGCACAAGGCCAGCATCAACAGTCGCCTAGCTGCCATCACCAGCAGAGCCATACAGCTGGTGGGGCACAGCTTCAACCTGGGCAGCAGCAGCCAACTGGCAGTGGTGCTTTATGAGGAGCTCAAGCTACCACCACCAACACATGCAGGTGGGTAGCCTCTGCCGTAGCCTTTGTCGCCCATCCCAGCTCCAACCAGTTGATATGAATATTAGTCAGGCATGTGGGGCATCAGTAGGTTACTGTTATTGTTATCTTTTGTGATCTGCCATAGCAAAGATGCAATAGGCCCCGCAGCTCAAACTGTTACAAGATTGTGAGGTGGAAGACATGATGTGGGGTATAGAGGTAAGGCATGGGCCACGCATAGCTCTGGATATGAGGTTGCTGCAGGCCTCCTGCAAATTGCCAATTGAATCCGCTTCTGAAAGGGGGTTGATGATAATTTGCAAGCATGCTGGTGATTTTGCAATTGTAGATAAAAACGCATGACTGCCCTCTGCTGGTTGTGACTTGTAACAGCTTACAAATTCGTTCACACTTGCAAGACTGAACACGTTGCTGGGTAGCTTAAGGTTGACATAGTGCTGCTGTTGTGTTACCTGAAATCAGGTGCTAGAGGGGCTGCAAAGACGCACCTGCCCACGGATGAAGCAGCACTAATGCAGCTTGCACAACAGCACGAGCTGCCTTCCTTGATCATTGAGTACCGCTGCCTGACTAATATCATTACCAAGTGGTTGGAGCCGGAGTGGGTGGCAAAGGCTACTGCAGAAGCTACTGCAGCAACAGCTGAGGCAGCAGCAGAAGCAGGACCAATGACAGCAGCAGCAGCAGCAAGAGCAGGGCTCCAAGCAGCAGCAGCAGGGGTGGCAGGATTGGCAGCAGCAGCAGCAGCTGGGGGAGCAGCAGAGAGGTCCCTGGGGCCTGGTGGTGTGTTTGTGAGCCGGGTCCGCTGTTCTTGGAACCAGCTAGCTACTGCTACTGGCAGGCTGTCCTCCTCCTCACCTAACCTGCAGGTAGGATACCACCACAGTGCGAGCTGTACTGTAGGTGTCGTGGGGATCCCTATGATAAGGCAGTTTGGGTACTGAACACCACCAGGCAGCTGCATTGTGTGATATTGGGGACATATAGGTCAAAATGCCATGTTGTCAGGGACTCTGTTCTTGCCTGCCATAAGGAGATAATTTGTCCCTTGATTTTGGCCCAACATATTGTCTACCTCAGCAGGTGTCTGCCAACCTTGCCGCTGGCAATCCGAGTCCTCATGCTTTTGTACACCTACACCTCCTCCATTGTATGGGAGTTGGGGCATAGCTGGAGAGTCGATAACACATGGTGACATGCCCATTTCAGCAGAACCACAAGCAGGCATGGCTTCACACTATAAGCAGCAAATACACCCCCTTGTTCTGAGGGGGTGTATAAGTCCTTGTTTTGTGCATTTATGAGTCGGGTGGTGCCCTTGCGAACACTCCGCAGGCTGTGACCAAGTACACTGTCAAGGCCTGTGACCAGAACCAGCCTCAACAGCAGCAGGGCCCCGCACTGACCACCACCACCAGCAGCAGCAGCAACCAGCAGGTGGAGATCAACATCCGAAATGTGTTTGTGGCTGCTGCCAGGAAGCTGCTTCTGTCAGCTGATTACAGTCAGATAGAGCTGCGGCTGTTAGCACACTGCAGTGGGGACCCCAGGCTACAACAGCTGCTGAGGGGGGTGGGGCCTGCTGGGGACGCCTTCACTGCTATTGCACATGCTTGGCTGGCAGATCACAGAACAGGTGAACCAGGGCTACCTGCTTGTGGGGCACGGTCCGTCTGGACAGTAACCTAATGATAGCCCTACACCACAGAGGGCTTTTTTGCTGCCTGTTAGCATGCATAGGGATGGTAAGGTCCAATCTGTGATTAAGGTTTCAGCAAAACTTGTCTTGTTGTTTGGTGGTTAACTCGCTCCTTTGTAGGTATGACGATCTGTGTCCTCATTTCATTACATGCTGCTTTTGGTGATGTTGCAGGGGGACCAAAAGATCCAACTACATCATGCCATAGCCAGTACCCTGACAGGATGGGTTACTGAAACTGGTAACAACTGCCACTTCCGCAACTATTGCTGCCGAGGACTTGCTGTCTTGCAACGCAGGTCAGCTACCTGCTGGTGCTCGTGAGCGTGCTAAACGAGTGGCATACGCCATTACCTATGGTGTAACTCCCTTTGGCCTAGCTCAGCAGCTGCAGGAGCAGGGGGTGACAGTACCAGCAGCACAGCAGCTCATCAACAGCTTCCTGAACTGCTTCCAAGGGGTGAAGCAGTACATGGATGCATGCACAAAGGCGGCTACGGAGCAGGGCTATGTGAGGACCCTCTTAGGGCGGAGGCGCCCAATACAAGGCCTCCAGGTGAGGGACATTGGGGGGGGGGGGCATGGCCACGTCTTCGTAAGTGGTCCTGGTCCTGTGGACCAGCGCTATGCTGAAGGTACGCAGTACTGCTGCGCAGTAGAAGTGGTTAGGTACAGGAGGACTCCACAGACCAGCATTGGTGCTTATGTGTGCACATAAGCAAGGGGGTTGGGCAAGGTTAGCTGGAACACAGGTACCAGGTTGCTGCACATTAGCGTTGTCTGGACAAGCAGCCACTAACACCCCAACCCTATGAATCGCACTGCTGTCGGCCTGGGTGCTGTGGATTTACGTACTGTAGTCCTTGAAGTACGTGCTTTCAAGGGTGTAGGATTAGAGTTTTGGGCTACACTTTTACTCACATCAGTAAACCATCTGGGTCTGGCTCCTCCTCTGCTCACAAGAAGTGCACCATGGGCATGGGGTCTGGGCAGGGTAGAGGAATATGAAGACTGGTAAATGAGCGAGAGAGAGAGAGAGAGAGAGAGAGAGTGTGTGGGGAAAAAACTATGCAGAGAAGGGGGAACCCTGGCTCCCATAGGCTAAGGAATAGGCCCTTACCTATGCTTCATAAAGTTGCAATGATCCTTAGGTAAGGGCCTACTCCCTTAACGTATGCAAGAAGGGTTTATTTCCCTTCTCTGCGTAGTTCTCTCTCTCTACCTTCAATGATCTGCAATGCCTCAAGTGTGATGCACCTGGAATGTTGTGCCTTCCTCTCTGGCAGGCTGCTGATCCCAAGGTGAAGGCTGCAGCAATGCGTAAGGTGGTCAACAGCATCATTCAGGTGAGGGATGTTACATGCAGATGGGGCAGGAGGTGGCATGGCTGTTGCCACCAGCTGGTCTGCAGACAGCAGATCCTTCTGGCCGGTCCAAGCCTCCAAGGGCTGTGCAATGTTCTATCTCATGTATAGTAGATCAGCCTCTGCAGCGTAGTATGCATTTGGACTCGTTCCAGTTAGGGGAGGAGGCAGGGAAGGGGAGGGTAATGGCCAGGCGTACCGCATACGAGTGGAAGTGCTTTCCGAGTTAGCAATGTAAGATGGTTCTCAATTTCAACCTACGGTCTCCTTGTCTCAGCCTCGCTGGAATTCGCAGGCCTATGGTTCTCTGTCTCTTGCACTTACTCGCCCCACCTCATTAATAAACTGGTTGGAGTCATGTTTGGGTCCTGCACAGCCAATCCAGAAGGCTGTGCAGTGGTCTCTCCGAACATGTATAGTAGATCCCTCTGGCTGGAAATTGGATTACCAAAGTAATTACATTGGAACATGTCAGCTCAACCCCAAGTGTAAATTGCAGAACAGCTTGGGCCTTGGGCTGTGTGCGGCATAGCAAAGGCCTGCTACATGAACATACAGATCTTTAGCCTCTCTGCCTAGATCAGGGGTTGTTCATGTGGGCAACAAAATCATATGATGCTAAGCTAGTTCTAGCAGGTTGATGCAACTAGAGGTACAACAGCTACCGGTACATACATGGCAGGATACCGCATGCCTGTGGCATCCAGCTCTTGTAATCCAGCCAGTCCACTGCACAAGACAGCAGTGTTTGTACACAGGCACAGGTCTCAGCCGATGGTTTTATGTTGTCAGATGGGTAGAGTGTGCCTAGGGTTTGTGTTGTATCTTTGTGCAGGGAAGCGCAGCGGACTTGGTGAAGCTGTCAATGTGTTCCTGGGACGATTGGTGCTACAGCAGCAGCAGCAGCAGCAGCCTTGGCTGTAGCCAACCTGAGGACCCTGCTGGCGCTGCAGCAGCTGCAGGACTAAGAGAACTGGGAAGAGCAGCAGCCGGTGGTGGTGGAGGGGTCTGTGGTGCTGTGACTGCTGTGACATCATGCAGGAGCAGCAGCAACTCTAAAGTCTATAGTGGAAGCGGCTATGGACCCGTCAGGCCTCCTGCACAGCTAGTTGCGCAGATCCATGATGAGTTACTGTTTGAAGTTGCAGCTAGCAGTGTGGAGGACCCTGTGTTCCAGAGGGTGGCTCAAGCAGTGAAGGCAGTGATGGAAGGGGTTCTGCAGTTGGATGTACCGCTTAGGGTGAATCTATCATGGGGGGTGAGATGGGGAAGCATGAGGGAATTAAGCATGGGGTGAGGTGCTGAGACTAGTGTCGTGAAGCATGGCTGTAAATAGCGTCATGCATGCATAGCTTAGTTAAGGTGTGCCTACTCTTCATGGACCGTAACTTCGCGGATGGCCACGTCGAGGTGGAACATGGGTGGGGCACTCCATGCAAGATAAAAGCAAAGCTCAGCTCCAACTAGAGACTGCAGAAAACGACACTTTGTCCCAAGGCTCAAGAAGTCTATCACAGCCCACTTTTAGCCCCTTCTTAGCCCGTGTATACGGTTACAAGAGAGCAATGCTGACCTTGTAATAAGGAGGGCTTACATACATGTTTGTTTCTTTTAAACATGCTGTGCACTAGTGATCTTCAACTATCTCATTACATCCGTGTCCTACTTGGAGCAAACAAACGACTGGTATTAGCAACGAACGCAACTACCGAACCAACCGAACCAACCCCCCACATTTCTAGCTCAACGGCTGCATACTAGTAGACTATAGAACTGTGTATGTAAGCCAGTTAAGCTCACAACAAATGCTGGGTTGCTTTGGCAGTTTGGCAGTCGGTTTTGGCAGTTCCGCATACTGGGGCTACGTTTGCTCTGAGTCAGATGAGCTAAAGCTGGCAGCCGGACTGGTGCCGGGCCGGCTTAGTATGGCTGTTAAATATGGCTGCCATGACGGCATGGTATAGGTGCCCACTGAATCTGTTCCTCACTTATAAGCAATAACGACGCCACTAGAACTTTGTGTTGGTGGGCCTCCACTCGGCCTGCCTTGACGCACTAAGGGCAAGTCTAGCTTGGGTGTAGGGGTTCGGCTGTGGTCCGTCGAGCTGTATGAGGGCCTGCCAGACCAAGTAGGCCACATAGGCCTAGAGACTGGATGAATGCCGCTTCTGTCTGGAGTGCAGACATATCAGGGCCATGGTACAGTGAGCTTGTGATTGAAGACAGCAAGGCACGGAAAACAGAACCAGGGTGTACAGAGAATCAGGAATGGACGTCGTATTAAAATGTTTACAACGGTTGTAGTAGGTGTACGTGGAAGGTCGCGGTACAGAGACCTGGGTAATAGCTACAGTTGGTTGAGGGTCAGGTAACATTCAAATGGTAACCCTAATAAAACGTAACCCGGACTTGTTTCAGAAGTAACTGGAGGCTGCGGGTACAGTTGACACTGATTGTAACCAAGCTCACTGATTGTAACCAAGCTCACTTCCACTTTGGATGTGATCAAGTCCAGAAATACACTGATACAAGCCGTGGTGACTAGCACGTGGACCGTTTCCATCATGATTAAGCACCATCCTAGTCACCACGGATTGCGATGAGTTTGATCAAAGTGATCAAAGTGATCAAAGTCATCCCACTGCCTACAAGTTCGGAAGTTCCCCTGTTGTCCTGTTGATAGTGCCTGCTCTGCGGCTGCCTGGATGTAGATACTATTGATGTTCTGCGGACTTGAGCCTGAAAGCATGTTTTGCACAGCGACGCTTGCTGACACGATCTTCGTGGCACATGCCTTTCGTTGACACAATGGCAAACACAACCCAGTGGCCTATAAGCACGAGAAGCTTAAGTGATGACTTTTTCATGTACCAGTATAAAGTGTATCCCTGCCCCTTGCGGTGCGGACCGTAGGCCAATTTATGCATCTCGATTGGAGAGGGGTAACTGCTTCTTAAACCACTGCCTTGAATTGATTGCAGGGAGATGCATGACCAGCAGGGTTGCCCGTACGTGCATCATGGTGAAGCAGCAGCCAGACGGGATCCCATGAAATCCAAGTACATGAGTGTCTGCTGCCCAGACTCCAAAGCGGTGAGTGGAACTGCAATGTTTCAGCGATAGCGGCTGGGCAAGAGTGCAAATGCAGTGTCTGAAGACAGCAGCCATGGTTCCTGTCGTTGCTTGCCTCCAGATCCCGGAGGCTCAACCTGTATTGTCCTTCTGACGGTGATGTTTCCTCTACTGTTTGCAGGGCAAGGCCTGCACCCGTGGTGATGCATGCAGCTTTGCTCACTCCATGCAAGAGTACTGGCTCCACCCGAGCAGGTAAGGGCGGCTGCGGGGTCTGCTTCTCTGTGGCCACATGCAACGACTTCTCGTAACGGCATGGCACGCATCCCATCCGCTCCGCATGCGCTCCGCGCTCAGTCACTTTTAGCAGCATGTTTTGACGATCCACATGCGTTGTATATGCAGGTACCGCACGCAGCTCTGCAGGGCCGGGCCTTACTGCAAGCGCACCATCTGCTTCTTCGCCCACAGCAATGCGGAGCTCCGAGTGTTAGTGAAGGACCCAAGGCCAGCTACCGCAGTAGGTGTTGATGGACCTCTCTTGCCCTTCCAGAACGGCATGTCAGCAGCTCACGCAGCAGCAGCCCAGCCGGCACCACCACTCAAGCTGCAGCTCCAGCAGCAGCTCCAATATCAAATCGGCGATAGCCCTAACGTCGCCTCCAGCCTTCCACTGCTCCCTATGCCCAATCAGCAGCTCCAGCAGCCAGCAGCAATGCCCTTGGCGCAGCAGTCCATCTCCATGCCTTTGGACCACTTGCTGCAACCAGGCATGGCACAGCCCCTTGTCCTCCAGCAGATGCAGCAGCAGCAGGCAATCGTGCTAGAGCAGCACCACCAGCAACAGCAGCAGATGCTTGCCTTCAACCTCCAGGCACCCACAACAGCAGCAGCATCTGCAGCAGCAAGCACATCAATGGTTGGCTTTCCTGTTGCCACCACGGCCTCGTGGCCTGTGATGTCCATGCCGCTCCTGGGGCCCTGTGTGATCCCCATGCAACCTCAGCAGCTGCCGCCAGCACCACTCGGTGGCCACAGCTCCTTCACAGATGTAGCTTACTCAGGTCCTCTGATGGTTCAACATCAGCAGCAGCAGCAGCAGTACATCAACTCGCCTAGCCTGGAGGTGTCTTACCTGCCAGATGCAGTTAATGCCACTATTGCACTGGGGCAAAGCCAAGGGCTAGTGGACAGCTTGTCTGCATGCCCATGGCCAGCCCCCACCTATACAACAGCATTGGTAGGACCAGCTTGAAAGTTTAAAAAGATGAAGAAGAAGGGTACATTGAGCTGGTTGCGCCACTGTAGGAGGCAGGACATCTGCTGCAACCAGCTCAAGCCTGTAAAGGCCTCAAGATGTTGCAGCCTTAAAGGCAGCACATTGCATGCCAGTGTGTAAAGGTCATTGCATGTTAAACCCCTGAAGTTGGCACTGTGGTGTCTGTTGGAGCAAGTTGTATTGCAACGGATGAATCAGTAGGATATAATGCAGTGAGAAACGTTACTGAGTGCTGGAAACACATGCTTCACCTTGTCGCAGTGCGGGAAAGATGCGCCAAGATGTAGCGCATGCACTGGCAGTAGAAAGACATGTGCTTAAAGTCTGTTGTGAGTAGGTGTGAGTATGCTTACAAGGTGGGAATTGACATGACAGTGGTGTTCGTGGTGTTTGGCAGGGATTTAAGTCGCTTGGGCTTGCATGGGAGTGCGCTCTTAGGGATGCCCCGTGACCATGCTGCAAGATCTGTGAGAGTTGGGAGGGAATTATTTACTGTCTGTGTACTGATCTCTGCTTTCCAGCCAGTGGCTTGTATCTATTTGTCAGGGTGCCTTCAAGCAGCCAGTTGCGGGGAATGTCATATTAGAGAGTGTTACCCCGCTGGTTGCAATCGCACTCGAGAACTTGAGACTCAGCATCTTCTTGTACCAGTCAGCAAGGTCATGAACCTGCAGGCTGGAATGGATCTGCCTGGGCGGTCAAAGCGAGTATCACCACACAGCGAAGGGCACTAATCATGGTGTTATGTGCTGTGTCTTTTTTGTTCAAGTCTGGTTGTGCTGGGTCGGCCCCTCTGGGAGGAGGCTTACAACGGATTGGCATTTGGGCAATGTATGTCAGGCAAGGCATGTTCAAGTTTACCCGTCTCGAGTTTAAGAAGCTGTTGGACGCCAGGATCTTGTTAAAGTGCAGAGCTCCACGTTGGGGCCTGGGACCATAAGCTCTGCTGATCTCAAGCAGGGGGATGTATATGGCACAATTGTGACCCATTGGACTGAAACACTTATGTGCTGAATCATGTGATTACCAGGCACGCCAGAATAGGTATGATATAGTTGTGACTGCCCTTCTGTGTGCCTGAAGGTGATGTAATTGAGTTACGCACGCACGGAAGCTTCAACGCATGGCAGAATAGGTATCTTTGCTTCCATGCATCACATGAAAGGGATTGACTGACCACATTGAAGTGCTTTGCAGGACATTTCCTGGGCACATGGATGTATGTTGTTGTGGGTCATCTCCAGTGTCCACTGCAATACAAATGATTTAGTTGGTATTTACCACGAGTTCTCATCTGTGGAAAAGATTGGGTGGTTACAGCAGATTGGATGAATTCTTAAGTGAGTGAGTGGACGCTGGGCGTTAGCCCTGTTGTAGGTATACATCAAGCAGCTTCAAGTTGTGAGCTAAAAAGCTGCTGATCGTGCTGTGAGGTTGGTACCTTGATAACAAGGATTGTGGCCATTAAAGATGCCTGCCATCTGCAATTGTGATGCTCCAGACAAGAATCTGTGGTGTTATCCAGGTATGCAAGGTTGTGCCCGTGTGCTAGTACCGCCTCTTCCTTAAATCTACGCAGGGCTAATAACCGGCGTCCACTCACTTACTCAATCAGATTGCAAGTGAGGGATAGGTGTATGCTCTTTGCTTTGTAGGCGCCATGCCAGTCTGTCACGAACCCTGTCTGTCCCCCCTAGCTTGCTCCCCTGCGTTTTTGCCTGTACCACTTGCAAGTGAGGGATGGGGACTGCAGGATGCCAATGGAGCATGATAAGGGTAGAGCGCAGCATAGCTGGTGCTACTTCCTCGCATCTCAAACATCAGTCCTTGGCGTGAAGCTTCCAGTGCTGCCATTTTCTTCTTGGGTACTCTGTCGGACAAGGTAGACACCAGGGCGCTCACTACTAAGTGAAAGAACAGCGTCGTTGGGAGCCTTATGTGAAGGGCTTGCTTGTGTGCAGTTGGCCATTGCAAAATCTTTTTCTTAGCTTTGGCGCACATGGTTTAGTGCACATGGTTGCCTTGCCATCCTATAGCACTGCGATCCCATGCCTTTGTGGTGAATGTGGTTTACATCACAGGCAGGGGCAATGATGTCAGTGACGCTATGAGTGTGTATCACACCATAAAAAAGTCGTCCTCAGAGGCACTATCAGATCCTTATGTTGAAGAAAAGGGTTGTGGGTACTTGGTAATGGCTGCATTGTTGCAGGTGTCATAAAGGAGGAGATATGTATAATACATTACACATCCTCAAGGAGGGGTTCAACTTGGCTCCTTATGCAGAACACGCAGCTACGCAGCTTGGAGGCAGCCTCTAGCATGAGGGTGACATTTGTGACTAGTCCCTCAACATATCTTGCGTTTGTAAAGGGCAGTGCTCATTCAATAGTACCAAAGGGCCATATGATAACTCACTGCAGAACATGAAGTATGAATCGCTGCTGTTTGCTTGCAGGATTCTATCGGGTGGGTGTGTTACACGGGCAATTGGCAGGACACTGGCATTAGTGTTTACAACAACCACTTTGTGACATGTGACAGAATGTACCGGTCCACCAAGTTGACTGGGCCCACTGGAGTAGGGTGAAGAGCATTCAGCTGACGTCTAGCTGCAGGCAGAGCACATGGGGGTGGGACGCTGTGCACGCTTTTGTTGGAAACTCCAGTTCAATGGCTGCTCCAGAAGAGGCAGGGGGCTGTGGTGCAGAAACCGTATGCATATGTCCTGCTGTATAGATAACATCTGGCCATGTTGTTGACAGATTGTCCCTCTGTGTGCCGTGTGGAGCCTTCCATAGCGTTGTTCCCTTGCCAAGTGCTTTAGGTGCAGGAAAGGAAGCAAGGAAAGACTTCGATTGTGTGGCTTGTGTGCAGTCCCAGTATGATCCCTCACAGAATGGTCAGCTTTCCATAGCCAGATGCTAAACAGTAATTAATTGCACCTGCGGCCTCTTGCGCGTAACTTCGCGCTCACTATCATGGTGAACAGAAACGAGCATTGCAGCCTGCGGTATAGCAATTTTCATCCGCGGGATCATTGTGGCATGACAGATACAGGGAGGCGTCATGCAGTACACTCCATGCAGGAAGCATAAGGCAGCCATGCAAAGCCATATGCTGTTGGCTGATTTGCTCGGCTCAGCTTGATGCACTTGTCTGCTGCCAGGCTACTCAAACTCTCCTCTTAGAATTGTTTTTAGTGGAAAGGGCACGAGGCTTGCTCGCGTATATTGTTTTTCTTGACCTTAGGGTCACCAATTGCGTTCAATTGTGCAAGGCTTCACAAATGCGTTACTTGCAGCGTACTGCTATGTTCTCTTTAGAACTGGATGTGGCTTATGGGTTAGTACCTTGCAAGGGGGGGGGTCGGCCACAGTACCTATCAGTGCATGCACAAAGTGGCTTGCTGTTTGCACAAGCATGAGGTGTGTTGGATTACTGCTGAAAGGAAAGCAAGTTCAGTGATTGGATAAGGTCTTGTCTACTGCCTTCTGGTGGTCCATGTCTGCTTGTTGAGGGAGTGTGGATTTGTTTGAGCAACACTAGCAATGGTTCCTTTGCATCACATCTATGACGTGGGGGACAAAGAAAGAATACAAGCAATGGATTTCAATGCTGGCCGTGTGTGGGCACCCTGCCATAGCTCACTCTTTGTTTCCATCACAGAGCATCGGGGGTTGGGTCTTTGTATGAACAGGGAGACATTGGTCTTCAAGTTTCTGAAAAATAGGGTAGCAGCACTGCATGGAAGGTTGGTGCAACCCGGTTGGTGTTGGGTGCGTGGGACTGTTTGGCGTTTCAATGTTGAAGTTGGAGGATGCTCGTGGCTGAGCATGCACACAGACCACAGCCTTGCATGTAAAATGTAGCATTGAGTTCCTCATGGCCGCAGGAGTTTGCAGCTTCTGATCATGTACTCATCAGGCTGGCCTCAAGTCACCGCTTACAGAGTGTGCACTCTCTTATGCAAGCTGCTGTTTCATGTGTATTTTTGTTCAAAATCATGGGGAGTTGTGCACGACAGCTCTCAGCTAGCTGTCAGGGGCTCTTGATCGCGCTTGCAATTGTCAGTGGCCAGGTAATCAAAGGGCTGAAAAGCCCGTGGATGCTGGGGGCAACGAGTTTAGAAGCATCCTTTGGCAGCTGCTACTTGACAGCAGGAAGGTAATGATATTGGGGCTAATGGTACTATTGTGCATGTACCCAATGAGCCTTGAGTTTTAGGCATGCTCACTATGTGTCTGTGCTGGAGCATACCCTGTATTCATCAACTAGACAACTGATCAAGTTGATCTTGTCTGCGCACTGTTCAGTCGCGGCCAAGCTCTGGCTTTTTGGCCCACCGCACCTTGGGCAGCTGGACTGAAAGGGCCTGCCTGTACCTATACACAGATTGCCAACCAATGGAGGGTGCTCCAAACTGCAAGTACGGCAAAAACCAATTGGTATGAAAAGGTACAGCTGCTTCTAGTACATCAAGCCAGCGTATCAGATATGAAAGAAGACACTCAGTTGGTGGATGCAGGTCGCAGGTTAGTTATTTCCCCCTGGAAGAGCCATTTGAGAGGTTGCGGGGCTCATTGCGGGTATTAGTGTAGTGGGCAAGAATCGGGCCAACCGGGGCGGTTGGCCCCTTGGCAATGCCAGTCAGGAAGTTAACGCCCTTTGGCATTTACTGGTGCAGATGTGGTGTGGGTGTGTGGGCTGGTATAGATAGCCCCACTTGGCTATCTGTCATGAGGCTATCTATTGAAAAGATAAAGCAGTATTATGAGGGGCTGGCGAGCATGCTTCCGCCTTCTATGCTGTGGTTGTGCCTGCCAGTGTGGCTCTATAGTGGTGGTTGGGAGTTATTGAGCCCGAATGAGGCTTTGTCACCCACTGACCCTTGTCTTGGGAAGTGGGTGGAAACGGGGATGGTGAGGCCATGTGGGCCTATAGGACTGAGCTTTGTGGCTCACCCGTGTCTTGGAGACTTGGTGGAAAGCATTAGCAAAGCCTGTGGAAAAGCGTTGTCAGGGTCTGTGCAGGGTGCTAAAGTGTTGCATTGGCAAATTTTCTGTGAGGACTGATGCACTGATCTGTGGATGGATGTGCATGGATAGGCACGTATGGCCCTTACTGTCGGGTGGCCATGTGTCTGGTACTGGTGTCTACCCAGTGAGCTGATGCTTACCTTGATCTGTCTTGACTGAAGAAAGGTGGTAAGGGCAAATGTTTGACACCTTCTCAGCTTGACCAGGAGGAGAGCGATGAGTCTATTTCTTCTGTTTGGTTGGCTCCTGGCCATGGAACCTAGCTTGGCTCCTCGCGGGCGCACCTTTTTGAAGGGCCACCTTTAATCGTAGTGGTAACCTGAAGGTAGTGTTGGCATTACATGGACGGGAGGAAGTTCGTGGGAGGGGAGTTTGTGATCGCAAAAGGGCAATCTGTGACTTGATCCCGACTGAACCGTTTGTGTAGAGGCCGTAGGTGGTTGTGCCGACTCACCTCAGGCTGTGACCACCGCACGGACCACCGTGCACAAGAGTGGTGAGAGCTGTCTGTATGTATTTGCGACTCTGTCGGTCCTCGCTGCAGCTTAGAGCATATAGTATGTGCAGGTGCATCGCCCTGTTTGTCAGGCGCAGTCTGCAGTATGCCCCTGGTTGAGCCGACATGCCATGTCGGCTCAACCCACGGTGGTTGGCGGATTTGGAACCCTAGCGCCAGCTTCTTTGCTACCACATTTCAGAGGTTTTAAAAGAAGAAAACGATTACCAGGTATGTCCTGAACTCAGCTCGCCGCGAGATCTTTCGCTCGAGACGTAAATAGTTTGGTCTGGCCATAGGTACATGCACCACCGACGACTTGTCAACGTGCACACATTTATTAATCAACAGCTTTGTAGAGCTGTCAGACATCTACAAAACATGGACAAGCATGTTTCACTAACGAAAGCGTACACTAACAGTCCATGTCCTATTTGCTCCTGCTCACCATCCCTACCTTGCTTGTTTCCCATGGACACGGAGGACAGCAGAACCCCTGCATAACTAGCTCCAACATAACAAAGATGAACTTTAAGCCCCAGTAGCCCCGGGAATCTCACCCTGGCTGCCACCAAGCCTGCCCTTGATCCCTTGCTAGCCAATGTATGTCAGGGCAGCCCACTTTGACTTGCCATGTGCTGACCAGTTGACCCAATCAACAACAAACCAAGCAGTTCAGAGCCTTGCTCAGGGGCTTGATACCGTAACTGGGTGCTAAATTTCCTAAAAACCATCTGCTCGGTGCCCCCAGGCATCATAGCTGCTGCTTCACAACAAACAATCCTTCCTTGCAGGCCCACGCCACCTCAGATCCCATGGTCTCTGCCCAGGTAACTCCACGACATGCCGCAGGCACTGCTGCCAAGCTTCCTCCAATGGCATCCATGGCAACAGCTGAGAACCGAGTGCCATCCATCCATCCATCCTTGGGCAGCCTAAGCACCCAAGCTGTCACTTGGTAGGTGCAACACCACCTCTGAACCCCTCAATCAATACTCACGACGGCAGAGGCCATGCTGCTGTTGCTGCACTTCAAATGGGGGCCTCATCAAAGTCCTGCAGGTTCTTATTAATCTCACGTTGCTGCTGCTCCAGTCGCGGCTGCTCCTGCTCTCGCTTATCCATTGCTGCCTGCAGTGCTGCCTCTATCTCTGTCAGCTCTTGTTGCAATGCTTGCAACTCATGCTGATCATCCCGCTGCTGCTGCTGCAGTACTCCCTGCTGCTGGCTAGCAGCATCGAGGCTCTCCTTCAAGGCCTGCACAACATGCAAACACTCCACATCATTGGTAGGCCGAGTACATCTTCAGAGAACTAAGGAGTTGTTGAAGACTGATGAAGCCCTTTACAGAACACAGGAGGAGCATACTGCTAGTATCCACCTCCCTCTGTCCAACATTTTAAGGGCACATATATCTCCATCCTGCCTGGCCTTTTGTTGATGGTGCATTACTTGCAAGCAAGGGAGAAGCCCAGCTCAATTACATCAAATGTACACCACTGATATTCGTTTGGGTCACCTTGTCACCTTGTTGAGATCGTGATCAGACTCAACTGCCAATCATGCATGGCGCGACAAGTGCCCATCCATCCATCCATTCAATCTCAGATCCTGCAGCTTGCATGCGTTTCAGACCCCTTGCTCCCACAGGTGGATAACAGATTGCTAGTATTGCTTAAGGCATGCTGATTTCCAACCTTCCGCTTCACTTTATGAATGGCAGCAGCAGTTTGGGCAGGGCCCTGCTCCAATCAGGTCCCTCCTTAAGCCCATTTGCACCCTCATGACTCACTACTCTAACCCCTACAGCCCCTTTCCCCAGCATACACACTGCAGCATCGCACCAGGCACTACACCCTCCACCAGGGAACTCCCACAGATTGTTGGCTCCCTCCTCTAGCCCAGTGAGCACCAGCCCTGCCTGTACCAAGCATTTGCCCGCTGCCTCCTTTGCCTTGCCATCCCTGAGTTAGTTTACCTGCGTGGATCTCAGTCTCAGGTCCAAGGTGCCTCTCCTGGCATTGACGTCAGAAACACCACTGAACAGGAGTTGCCGTGGTCTGCTCCATTCACCATTCTCCTCTCCAGCCGCCACATTATACTGCGCCCCGTCCAGTGCTATCAGCCTGTAGTGCTGGATCGTGCGACCTGCATAGAAATGGGCACACCGGTATTATAATCCAGAACAAGATGCATAGCCTACTAACACTGGCTGAGTGATCTGCTAATTGGCATACCTGTTGTCTGTCACTAGCATGGTAATCATACCGTAACATGCATGGCAATCCCAAAATCTCTGTTATGCAGGTTCATGACTGCTAGGGTTGAAAAGACGAATAAATGCTAGAGCTTAACCACAGCTTTTTAACCAGGGTTATCACAACAAAGCACAGTCCGCCTCTAAGCAAAATTTATGCAAGGAAGGTTTGCAATTTTATAAATTGTGCCCCTTACTTATCTGTGGGGAACAATCAGCCCAAGCCCGAGTTTGTCAAGGCCCAATCATTCAGCATTGCAAGACTGTCACCTACAGCATGCCCACAGGTCTACCATGTACCCCTGCTGCAGGTGCACCGCCATAGCGGTGCTCAAGTACACAGCAATTAAGCTGCAGAAGCAAACCTGTTCAAGTAGCCATCCCCAAACCCCTTCCCCGGCTTACAGAATTGGTCCAGCAGCTGTCTTGCCCTTTCAATGTGCACCCCTCTCTCAAACACCATTACGCCCCCAAGCATGAACTGCCAGAGCGTCTGCCGAAGCCCCAGGTTCAGGACACCCCCTCTTTGTAGACGCACACGGCTGTGATCTGCAGAAATAAAGCATGCTTTTGTTCTTTGGTAGATGACACTGATTCAATGTGCACCACTGGTGCTATGGTGAACGCACACAGCAAGCAAAACCCCTGTGCTCAGATCTTGTTTTCTATTGGGAGCTGCTTATGAAAACATTGTGCCACAGGTCATGACAAAGCACTATGCCAACATTCACTGACCGAAGGTCCCAGGCAGCTCATAGCACATGATTCCAAGTGCCCACTTTCTTTTACAAACATCCCTTGTCATCTTCCGCGGCTGGCAGTTCAGTACAAATTGTCACTTCCACTTCACCATATCCTGATACAAGCCTAATGCATCAACCAAAGACACCCTTCTTGCTGGACTATTGCCCTGCTCCTTCTCATAACAGCCCTAAATGCCCCAACAAATTCTCAGCACATCACCTACGAGCCATGCTGCTTACCTGCCTGAGCCTCCAGAGGTATCAGGACCTGCAGCTGCGCATCAGTCATATGGATGAGGTTCACACCAAAGCCAACAAAGCCCTGCTCAGGAATGTAAGAGTCCAGGTCAAGAATGCCCTGCCACTGGCGCCGTGCATCATCAGGGATGACCACAGGCCGCTGCTGGTGCTGTTGTACCACAGGAAGGCTCGTGTAGAACCGGTACAGATCCTTGTTGGCCAGGACAAACATCCTTACCCTGCATGATGGTAAATGGACGGTGCACTCATCAGGATAAGTGATGACTTCCCCCGGGGAAACAAAAGATGACTTTGAGGTTCTCTGCCCATGCAGTGGCACGTGTGCGATCAGCCAGGACTTGTCCTATGCATGGCAGATATGCAAAGAACACGTGGCAACTCCCAAGTGGTGCGCTTAATCCTCAAATGCTTCAGCTGTGAATTAGTATTCAATCCAGTGCAGACCGACGCTGTTCTGAGGTCGTCCACAGCCTCCATTCATAAGTATAGCAAACAAATTGTGCTCTAAAACCCCGACAGAAGACTGGCCTCAGCAGTAGACCCAGAAGCACAATAACGCGAGTATGGCAGCTCAACAGCTCAAGAGCTTGATGGTCATTCGAGACAATTTCCAAGCTGAATGTTTGTATTCAGGGTAAACTTGCACACAGCACACTTGGTTTTGCCAGCACGACTTCACCAAACTCACTCACCCTCGGACCAATTGGTTGACCACGTCTCTCACTTGGAAGTTGATTACCACATATTTCTGCATTTTCCCCTGGAGGAAGGCGCTCAGTGCAGTTGCCACATCCAAACGCTCCACAGCACCTAAGCAGCACACCGGTCCTAGGACGCCACTGTTGGACAGCAGCACATCTCGCAGCGCTAGGTTGATTACAAGGGGAGGAGCATTCCGGGGATCCACTGGACGTGGCTGTAGCAAGCGGGGTGAGTTCAGCTGCAGAAGCAAACCAGTGGAACAATGTGAGACAGGCAGTACATCATGCGAAAGAGGAACCACTCTGCATACCTCATGCTCTGGCAAGTGCAACCCATCCTTTGGGGCCTCTGAGGGCACCACAATATGCAGCACTGATGCTGATTGTGCCAACAGCCTAAAGTGCAAAGTTTCAAACGGCGCTACAGATAGCACATCACAGACTGGCCTTGGCTTAGCTACAATAGCATTGGCTCCACCGAAGGTACAGTTTTCAATAGCTCATCCCAAATTCTGTCAGCAACTAATAGCACATCAGCAGGGGCGTTTGACCAGGTATGACTGACCTAAGGCACATGCTGTCCTAACCAACGATCAACCGCTTAATGCACCGTGCAAGGCTTCTTACCACAAGGTGCATCTGCTGGTTCTCCAGTGTAGGAGCACTCCGCCATTGGTTAACCAGCGCCTGAATGTTGCTTTGCCTCAGAGCAATCTCCTGCTGCCTTCCCTGCACCCTTTGCTCAACCCACTGCACCTTGGCTGCATTCTGGTCTCGCTGCTGCTCTGCTGACTGCACTTTCAGATACAGCTTCGTAAGCTGCTCCTGCACAGCCTCCAGGGTCTTGTACAACTCCTCCTGGCTCGCATACGCCACTTGGTAGCGGCATAGCACGGCCTCCTTCACGTCCCCAGGCTGAAGCTCAGCAGACACCACTATGCTGTAAGTCCCCTTTCTGTCAATGATATCCCCGAGCTGTTTTGGAGCTATGTCAAGCTGAGCCCCTCTGAATGGCGCACTATGCCACGCAAAGTCTGCTGTTTCTGCTCCTGCCGCATCATCACCATCCCTCTGCTCCTGCTCCGCCCGCAAGATCACGCGGCAAGTAATGGGATCCATCATCCCTTCCTCGTCATCACCACCGTCGCTCTCTTCTCCATCGCCACGATCATCACCGGTAGCACCGACAGAAGCAGCGCTCCCTGCTGCTACCTTCTGCCGCTTACTGGGCCCTTCAACTACAGCAGCTCCATCACCAGCACCAGCACCTCTCCTTTTCCCCGACCCTTGGTCCTGCCCACCTGCCCCCTCGCCACCCTCCTCCTGCTGCGGCTGTTGTCCTGCTCCTCTGCCACCATTGCCATCAGCAGCATCCGGAATCACCAAGGGTGGCACATCCTGCATGCTAGCTGGATTCCCATGCCTGTCCCCAAGGAACAGCCGTGCCCCAGGAAACTCCACCTCCTGTATCCTTGCCTGAACCACCACCTGGAATGGTGGTCTGGACTCCAAGCTGCTACAGCAGACACCCAAGTACGCCTCCTCCTGTTGACCCACAAGCTGTGCTCGCAGCTGCCAGCAGAGTTGGTAGGGAAGGCCAGCAATGACCTTGAAGGCTGCCACTGGCAAGTCTGGCACACCTGGGCACAGCAACAGAAAAACACACACTTCTTTCAGTGCCAGACTAAATATAATGCTATCAAGCACAGTTGTTATGAGGGTGCTTAGAGAGGCGCTGTTCCAGCACAAGCTCAAAGACGCTTATCAGGCGAGGATCGACTGCAATGCCATACACCTCCGCTCTGGCATACGGCTACCTATCCCAGATAGGAAAAAAGCTGGGAGGCAACCTAATGTGCAGTGCACCTCAGTGCATTCTCAACCCTTTCTGTGTGGCCTGACGCCAGTGCAGTTAGTGGCTGGCAAACTTGCCACTCATAAAGTTTATGTGGTCCAGTCCTCCTATCCAAGTGACATGCTGAAGCCACATGAACTTGAATCCAAGGCCTTACCTTCCCCGTAGTAGACCACCACCTGATACACACCAGGCTGGGTTGGGAGGAAGATCTCCCCAGCTGCCAACTCATACAGAATACGCCCTGCCTGCACATTGGGTGCCAGTGGCTGAGCCACAATACACCCAGGCACCTCCGCCAGTGCTGCGGCTGCTGCTGCTCGTGCCCTCCCTATTGTCCTACCCCCTGAAATTGTAGAAGAGGCCGCCCTAGCACCCTTCCTGGGGGTTCCCACCCCTCCCCTCCCTGCTGACGCTGAACGCATCGGTGTACCTGCTGCAGCTGTCTGCGCTCTCCCAGCCATACCCGCCCCACCCTCTCCCAGCACCCTAAGCATTAGAGACCGTACTTTAGGGAGAGGCATGACAGCACCATCCCTCGTATGCAGCACAAACTGCATCCCGGGCAAGGCTGGGCCCTTGTCAGAGTTATTATCTAGCTGCACAAGCAGCTCCTGCTGCTGCCGCTGCTGAGGCTGTGGGAGCGGTGTAGCGAGCTCCACCTGTGTGGGATAATTCCCCTCGCTCACAGTCACGACCAGGAGCACTGGCAAAGCATTGTGCAAGTCCGCCGTCACAGGCTTGACTTCCAGCAAATGCTCACCCATCCAATCATCGCCCCTCTGAACCTCCCACTCCACAGTTGCATGGCCTCCCTGCACCACCACTTCCCCCAACACCACGACCTCATCTACATCCATCCCCTCAGCCGCTGCTGCCGGGTCCAATGCACCAGCTGCTGGTGCCTGCTGCTGCCGCTGCTTGCGCCAGCCTTTGTGCTCTAGTATCTGCAACTTGCCCTTCAAATGGTCCAGGAAGTTGTGGTGGTCATCCTGGAGGTTGAACTTCAAGCACACCTTGGTACCCTCTTTTACTGAGGCTGCATAACCAACTGCAAGCTGGTCATGCGTAAAAGCAGCATCTAGCTGAGGGGGACCAGCAGCAGCAGCTTCTGCTCCCGCATCACCGCCATCACCCGCACCATTGCCACCAGCGGCAGCGGCAGCACCAGCAGCAGCTTCTGCTCCCGCACTGGTAGCCCCCCCAGCACCACTGCCACCAGCAGCAGCAGCAGCACCTGCTGCTACAGCTTGGCCTGCTGCTGCTGCACCACCATTGTCAAGCGCGGCCGCGCCAGCAGCTGCACCCGCTGCTGCTGCTCCTGCAGGCCCTGTTTGATCCAGGTCCATGGCTGCGCCTTGCTCTGGCTCATCTGACTCCAGTAACTCCACAACCTCTGGCTTGCCTTTCCCTGCTGCTGCTGGCTCATCCTCATCACTATCCAAAAGCTCTATCACCTCATCATCTGCAGCTGGAGGCGCACCAGCAGCAGCACCACCTATACCATCACCACCTGCTGCTGCTGCCTTCACAGGCGACTCTCCCACCCTCCTCCCAACCTCATCAACCTCCTCCTTAATCTCCTGCTTTACAGCAACGCCAGCCGCAGCTGCCCCATCTCTGACTTCTGCTCCTGCCACATCCTCCTGCGCCTCCTGCTGGGGCTCTGGCTGCAACGGCGCTGGCTGATACAGCTCTAACGTATCTCGGTGGACCAACCCGAGCCTGTTAAACGCCAGGACCCCCTGCCCACCCTCCTCTGCATCCTCCACCGCCTCTAGCCCCAGCCCCTGCAACCCTAAACCTCCAGATTCCACAAGCAGCGGGATCTGTAGCTCCAAAGGACCATGTCCATGGGCACCAGTGGCAGCAGGTATGGAGGCAGACACTTTAAAGCGCCCTGCACCCTCTGTCACTTTCAGCTTCAGGGCATTGCAATAGTGCCCCATGCCTTCTCCAGCAGCACGGTTGTTGCGTGCCGCTGCCCTGGTGTCTTGGGGTGCAGGGCACCAGGACCAACCGAGCACCTCAACGGTGCAGGTTCGTGTACCTGCCGCAAGCAGATGAAGGACAAGCCAGGCAGATTAGATCAATTGTCTTTGGTGACTCATCAGTATCCTTGAAGCCGGATCCTAAGCACAATGTACGTAAATAGCCCTTACAAGCAGGGGCACTACCTGTTAGAACTGCTAGAACTGCCCAAAAACACAGTACGAAAGAGTATGGGATGTACCCAAGCTCTATTCAAGGGATTCGCGTTGTACTACCAAAATCCTACAGTAAAACGTATGAATAACATTTGCTTTCAAGAGGTTAATGGAAGCACATGGCCAAGATAAGATATTACCGGGTGGGCAGCATGCGATTTAATTCGACCCAGATGGGCTCCCATGCTGCAAAACAGCAAGTTGACAGATACAAAAGCCAGTCCACTGTATGACCCGCATGAAAGTAGCTGCGGAGCTAAACAATATAGGCTTCACTCATCTCATCACGCCCCTGATGTGAAAGCCCACGAGCAACTGGCAGGAGCCTGTCATTGTGTAAACCTCACCTGCTGCCCCTCCCTGCCGACCATGTGGCTCCGCCACCACCCCAACCTCTTCCAGCTCCTTATGCATCTCCTCCGATAGTAGCACCGGCAGCTGCAGCTGATCCAGCGCCACAAATGGCACCAGGAACTCCTCCCCACATTTCACCTTCACCGGGTCCTCCAGCACCACATGAGAGGGATGCAGATGTTGCATCACCATCCCAGCCGATCGCCGCCTGCTGCCGCCCCCTCTGCCACTGCTGCCCCCTGCTGCCGTAGGATCTTGCCATGCGGCAGCAGTCCTGTATGCCATGTTGATCGGGTTAGGGCTCTCGAGGTCATCGTAAGCATCAGGTGTACCAAGCTCTTCCTGGGACTCTCCTCTGGCAGAGGGCTGCTGTACCTCCCATGCTCCCCAGGGCGCAAGTCCAGGGTCCTTCAGAGCCTGCTGCCTCTGCACATGATACGAACCAGTGAGAAGGCAAGCAGGCCTTAAAGAGTTGTAGCCCTACAGTCTTTAGCTCTATACGCAGCTGTTGCTTGCCTAGGTGTTACTGCAAGCAAGGATGTTACCCCACGGAAATAGCAACAGCCAATAGAGTGCCCAAGGGAAAGCACGCAGAGGATGGGTAAGCAGCTTATCTCCAACTGCATTACGGTAGCTACGGTACATGCCTAACTTGCCGCCCAACTTCAGTTCTTTCGTGTGCTTTGCCCTACTAGCATAGTAAGCATTTTACACACCTGCATGTTGTCCACAGGACAAGCACACTACAGCTGTTTCATGTGCATACATGCCCTTCTAAATGGGCATGTAACGTTCTCCAAGAGGCATCCTCTCACCTTCAGCACCAGTGTTTCCTTTGCTCCCCCGGGCAGCACCATGGTGATTGTGTAGTCCTCAAACAGCCCCCCTGCAGGCAGAACCTTCAGTTTCATGGGTCGCCTGATGCGCCGAATCCAGAATTCCCCATAGACCACCTTCTTGCCCCCTGGCGGCTGCAGCGCTGTTGATGGCCCTCCTGCTCTGCTGCTGCCTCCGGCTCCCTCCAGGTCCGCGTCCCGTATGGACACCTTGACGCACTCATGATTGGCAACAGTGAACCAGCTAGGCTGCACTGCACACGGCGGTAAGGCAAGTATACCTTTCTGCGCAAGCAGTGTCTGCCTGCCGAAAGGCTCCTTTTCACCCTCTGGTGTGTGGACCACCACCTGAATCAGGCCAGCAACACTAGTAAGCAAGCACTCACTGCAAGGTCATGGTCAAAGGGCAAGCTTGTTGAACAGTGCATTTGAATCTTACAACAAAGTGGCATGTGGCCACTCACACATTCCAAATACAAAGTAGATGCATCAGGCTGTCCTCTACCCTTTACTTTGCTGGCTTTTGCACTACACGGTCCATTAGGGGTTCCAATAAGATGGCTTCAAGGGTGATGAAGGCAGTCTGTTAAGCCCCATGCAAGAAGGTCTGATCATGACAGTATGTAGGCAAGGCAGTCAAATGTCAAATGCATCTGCCATTCCCCTTCACCTTAAGCCGGCTTTGGAAGCTCTCATCATGATCGTCACTCTCATTGCAGATCTGGACAACAATATCCTTGATTATCACAGGCGTGCTGGAAGCATCCACCAAAAAGGCCACCTCAAAGAACTTCTCGTCCCTGCAAGAGACAGAGTGATGGGCACAAACCATCAACACAACTTTACCACTGAAGCCGTCAATGCATCATGACCTACTTCAGAGCAAAGGATTCTTCATATATGACACCCATGGCCTGGCTGAACCCTGCAGGGGCCACACAGGAATTGTAGGTACAGCTGCGACAGCATTTATATCAGTCCGCACTCCCTGCATAGGACTCAGAAAAGAAAGAAATGTCACCAGACATTTTCCCGCAAGCAGTGGATCAGAGACTTCTTCACATGGACATGAGAGTAGGGAACATACATCCAACTTCCTAAAGGACCATTAGCCTCCCGTTTCATGTAGTAAATATAGGGCCGATCCACACATGTGCTAGGGCCTGGCAGGACTGCCTCATGCACCAGCCTCGCGCATGAGCACAAACACCCAGTACCAACTGTAAGTCATCATGAAAATGCAATGCACATTGCATCCCAGAACCTACCTGCTGAACAAGGCCACCACTGCCTCTTCATACTTGCCAGTCTCAACCCCGAGTAGCTGGCCATTGGGCCGTACGCCACAGATGACCTGCAAGCAATGACCACATTCAGGTTCAGATCCGGGCTCAATATCAATATCAACATCAACCTGACCCCTGGCATGCTGTTGGGCACTCATTCTTATACATTTTCCATCATGAGCAGCTCATGACACCTAACCCGCTGGTTGATATGCATTACACTTAAGCTGATGAAAGCAGGTCTGCCAAACCAGCTCCCCCCCCCCCAGCCTATCCCCTTACAGCTGATACAAAACTCGAAGCTGTGAACAGCTGCAGCACTGCCACAACTTGCATTCGCATTTTCCTACTGATTACCTTCTTGCCCTTGAGGATGTTCTCTCGAATCTCAAAGGCATCATATGCTTTTGGGTTGTACAACACACTGGTAGTATTGAAGTCACCCTTGCTCTTGATGTCATATGTGTCCAGAACGAAGCAGTGCATGAAGTTCCACTCGGGTGGCAACCTGCATCGCAGAACAAGTAAACAAAACCAGAGCAGTGTATGTTATGGATCTGCTGGTGCGGCCTACAACGCTGGACTCCGACGATAACAAATGTTGCCATGCTTGTCACACTGATGTGTTCATGTCAATCCTATGAAGGCAGGCCAAATGGTATGCATCATACACCTGCCTGTTGGACCACCATCATGTCAGTACTTGCTACCATGCACCACCAGACTACAGCTGAGAAACAAGGGTGCTCTACAGGGCAGCAAACTTTTCGAGCGCTGGCATTATCCTCAAACTGGCTAACGGCTCTTACCTGTCCCAGCAGCAGCCCAAAGTCATGGCCTTCCGTGACCTCTTGGCATCTTCAGAAGCCATGAGCCTGATTGCCTCATGGCGCATGCCAATGTGCATCTTCTCCACCCTGAAGGGAAACTCTTTGACAAGGAACTTCTTCTTTTGGTCCTGCTGTCCATCTTCCCCAGGCAAGGGGATCACCAGGAAGAGCCGCAGAACAAACTGCTCCTCGGGGGCAGCAGCTACCCTGCGCCAGGAGAGAACAGCAAGAGACTCCAAACACGTTGGCTTGCATCAACATACTCAACATAATCAGCTGGTACTTCAGCAGGTACTTAAGCATGCTCAAGATCCAGCATTTGGGGTACAGTGTCAAATCCTCAAGCTAGCAGGCCTAGCCACTATAAGCACAGTCATTTGCCAAAACTGAGCACAGTGCTTTGCCAGAAAAGCTGAGCACAACGTCAGGCAGCCATTCCATACCATTGCAACCTTCCTTCCATGTATGCCACCAAGCAATAACCCCAACACGCACTATCCCCCAGGGATGCAATCATAACAATCATGTACAGGACTGGGCCTGCCAAAGCAGCCACTTGTCCAAAACATCACATGCTATGAGCTTTCTCCGCACAAAACTGTCATGCGTTAGGACGAGCCATAGCAATATTTATATCTGCAGCCTGATATTACAATGGTGTATTGCCTGCAAAAATTGACGCCTGATAGGATTTCCTCCCAAGAGAGCCTGAGAAACCTGTCACCTGTATCTGTTCGCCGGGAGCTTCAGCAACCCCTTGTCCAGGGTTAGGTTATGAACCCCTGCAGCTTCTCCTCGATCTCCCCCATCTCCAGCAGCTGCAGCTGCACCGTCGCCTTTGGCCGGGCTAGCATTAGCTGCAGTCCGGGAAACCTTCGGCTTAGCTTTAAACTCATCCACGATGGCATGCTTAGGAACGCATTCGATTTTTGGTACAGGAGCCTGCAGTTAACAAATGGGAAAAAGTCGACTCCCACAGCTGGACATTCACATCAGAGTTCTGTTATGCTAAGCCCAGGTATAAGTCAATACTGCAGCCATTTGCTGACCTCAATATAGGACGGTTAATTAAGTGCCAGCAGAAAAAGCTAATACATTTGTGACCAGTGGAATTGGCACTATGTGGCAACAGTATGTTAAAAGGCCAACAGTAAAGCTAGTGCCTGAGGCTTTGCTATAGCATTTTGTGCTGCCTTCACTTTGAACGCCCGGCCGTAATGAACCAACAACCTCCAACAGTCTTTCCTCAAAGACTGCCCTGACAATCCAGATAGTACCGTCAACCATACCGTTGCTTTGGATCCCATATGGACATATGGGTTGTTCTTATTGTCCACCAGCATCAGTATAGAGCCTGCAAAGGTTTCACCGCGAATCATTGTGGCCCTCCTCAAGTCCCTGCAGATGAGAAGCAAGAGTTTACATCTGTGTGGAACGTTCACATGGAGCCACACATCTTGCATACTATTGCTGACTGCTGGTACCCATGCATGCCATAGGCATCCCCCATCATTGTCAAGCACAAAGCTCGATGCGCATGCTGGAACTCAGTGCAGCACGCAAGCCAAGCTCTCACCACGCAATGGTGCTCTCATCAGATAAACGCCTCGATTTGACTCCTGCTACTCACCCTTCCTCCCCGTCCACAAGCTGCCATGATCTGGGTTTCCCGCTGTACACCTTAAAGGGCAGGTGCTCCACATGGAGCGTCAGACTCTCCACCCGCAGTTGCACATGCGCATTAGCTTGCAGCACCCCTACTTGCTCATCGGGGTCTTCGCCAGTTGGGTCAAACAACTTCTGGGGCGGCACCCTGTCCAGGACATTTAACAGAATGGTGAGATGGATTTCTACACATACTATGCACACCACGCAGCTCCCTGATTACTGAACTGGTCAGTATGCAACGCCGTCGCACGGTGCTCAACATATGTCAGTTGTCAACCACCGTTCTGTACCCACCATTTTGTACCCAAAGCACACCACATATTACAGCAACCTCTTGATCCTACGCAGAAGGACCCTCCTGCACAATGCACTTCGACGCAGGTCATTTGCAACTCAGCAGGAGGGAAATAAGGCAGACATCCACATACGTCCTTTCACCGCAACTTGCAGCAGACTCACATGATACCACTGACTTCCATCTCCCTCCTAGAGTCATTAAAGCTGATTTTGGGGGGCTCGGCTTGGTTATTGTGGCGCCTCCTGGGGTCCCTGTCAACTTCCGCATCCCACCCGCCTTTCAGGGTCACGTCCCCACTCTTCAGCTCCACCTTGATGGCCCGCACATCCTCATCCTCTGCAGCCCATGGAGGGAAGGCAAGAACCTGCAAAGCGCATGGCAACAAAGAAAGCACCACTGCCATCTGTACCTTGCATGACAGAGGCTACCAAAGGGTCCAGTTTACTGTTCACGACCACTCCGAGCCTGCTCTCTCCCCCACATAGGAGTCTGAAAAGGAAGCCCCTGTGTGCTAGGCTATTCAAGGATTGCCCAATTTGCCATTGTTACCACAGTTCTGCTAAGCCATACTAATGCCGCCCTAGGCACCCCACATAAAGCTGTCAAGCTTGCAAGTAGGAGCTGACAATTGACATGATACAATTCCTGTTGCATCATACATCAAGAGATAAGTCCAACCGTAAACAAGCCAGTAAAATAATCATAAAGACCGGTGGCTCGGAATGTACAAGCATCATGCTCATAAATTCACAGCACATGATCAGTGACAGCCAAGGACTGTATGCGCTGGACTCGGTTAGCATCGTCTTATGAAAACACAGCATGGATGGGTAAGTCTCACTATGACACTCTCGAGAATTAATGATGGCACTGGCAAGTCCACAAATTACATTGACTTTTTTAAGGGGTCATAGTGAACAATAACAATACCATCATGAGAGCAGCCAAGTGAGCAAACAAGGCAAACTGACCCAAAACGCACATCCGCTGAGCAGAGCACAACCAGTGCACACCATGTTCGCAAGCTTGTATCTCCCTTGACAGTGAGGAGAAGCCTGTACCACCCAGCTATACGTTTCATTGCTCGCACCTTCTGCTGAGCATCTAAGAGCTTGAGTTTGATGGTGCCAAGGGTGCCACCCAACTGCACCACATCATCGCCCTTCTCCATCCACTGTGCCCGGAGACCCGCGGGGATGCCTTCTTGGACCTGCATGCACCAGAGCTGGTCATGAGCAAGAAGGATACATTTGGACATGACAGCAGACCCAATCAATGGATACTCGACTTGACCAGCAGCAAATTTCAAGTGTGACACAATTCCCTGGCGAACCACATCATGCATCCAGCAAATCTGGCCTAAAATTACAGGCTCGAATGAGACACTGTGTAGTGGCTAATTAGAGCTGGCCTGGGTTGCTATGGGAGTTGCAGCATAATCCATCCACTCACAGTTATCTTTAGCTCTAAGCTGTTCTCAGCCAGCCAAGTCTGCTCCATGGATCTGAATGTAAGAAGGTAGGTTTGGCTCTGGGTCATCTTGTCCCGTGGCAGGGTGAACTCAGCTTTCTTGTTCTGGGTATAATTCACCCCTTTATAATCCCTGCACGAGGACAAACCGAGTTAAGGGTGACGACAGACTTTCACTAGTTGTGGCAGCAGTGGGGGAGCAACACAGTGCAGCTAGCCACTTCGAAGACACCCCTGGAAATCCACATACCTTTGGAGTACAACCAATGGTATTATGCAGGGACACATGATGACAACCCAGAAATACATTAGGGCTTTAGCACTGGTCTTGCATTACAAGGTACAGGAGCACAAGACGCTACATCAGGCAGGCCAAATTTCATATATAAGCGTTCTTGAGCTTACAGTGGCTTGCCATTGGCAGTGATCACCAGCTCGAAATCCTTCCGGAAGACCTTGCCAACCGTAGCGTTCGTGATCTCTGTCTTCTCGCCTTTGGCCGTCACAAAGCCGAGCTTGATTGTCTCTGGCAGCTGCATCATCCAACAGCAAGAAAGGTTGTGCTGTTAGCCAGTCCGCTTGGTGCTGCCTCAGAAATCAGACTAAGCAAATTTAATTCAACGAATGTCAGGATGATGCATCTATCCATCCATGCCTCCCAATCTGCAAGAAGTAAACCACCCATCCTTGTGAACATCTGCTCTCACTAGAAATGAAAACAGGAGAAAGTGACCAGCCAAGAACCTTCAGCCGATGGCAGCCCATAGTGTTGTCTCGTTTATGAAAGATCTGTACAACAATCTGCACCATCACAAAGCAGCAGCCCGTCCACCTGTAGAGAGTTCATATAACGTATCAAAGCTCCTGACTCCAAACAGAATCGATCTCAGCCTAGGTCTTAAATCTTTTCCACAACCTCCCGCATCTTCATCCATACCTGGGAGGGCTGGTAGATCCCGTTCGGCCGCAAGTAGCCCACCTTGGCAGGATCCTTGAAATACCTGCCATAGCCATCCACATAGGCCAAGCTATGCGGCACCTGCGTCTCCCAATGTGCCTCGAGCTCCTGGGTCCTCCTCTTCACCTCCTGAGCAGACTTGGCAAGGGACAGTAGCCGAGCCACCTCCACATCTGCATTGTGCACCTGTGATAGCGCCCCTTCCCAAAACACAAGACCATGACCATGTCAGCACATATACCGTCCAGCAAACATCCTTGCTTGGAGCTTCAAATGCAAGTTGCTGCATAACTGTCTATGCAAGCACTACAAGATAAGACACTATCATGTGCATTATGATCCCATGTAGAGGCCCACGACCAAGCAACAGAAGTACAACATGTATTGCATTGTCCTTTAGCAGGCCCATCCTACCTCAGCCACATAAAGCGGAGAGAAAATTCCTGAGAGATGCATTTGTTGGGATGCCTTGAACGTCCAAACATTTCACCCAGTGGTAACCTGATCATGAAAGTACATCCCCTGCAGATCCAACAAGGAGTCACATCCACTGAGTCATGCAGCAGTGCTGTCTGTGCAGGGCGCATGTTGGAGATGTAGCTGATGTCTGTTTGATTGCATTGGCTGTCTGCCGAGTCCTGATAGGCTTCCAAAATCCTTCTGCTCCACCTTATCTTTACCTAGTCTCTGCACTGCACATGCACGCTCGCTTCAAGCTGCTGCAGAATAAACCCTGGAGTACTCTCCCTGCTATCATAAAGGCAAACTTGCCTGGTGTGACCCAACGAGGGCGCCACGGCTTCAGAATCACATGGTCTCCTTGGCTGGTGCTGAGCTCCACAAAACCCTCCACTACATAGTGGTTGCTGGGCCCAGAATCTAGATCTCTTCCTGCAGTTGATCTTCTGCAAGCAGATGACGGCTCCTCAGCAACTGGCTAAGCAAGTTACCACACAGACAAAAGGCGACCATAATATGTGAACTCTGCCATGCCACAAGCACTCCCTCTTTACGAGAAAATGAGCTCTTTCTGCTTGCTTGGCAGAGGAAGCAGAACAAGAGAAGCAATATATAAAATGCACCCAGAAAGGTCTCCACAAGGGAAGCAGCACACCAATCCGCTCTTTGAGCAGTGCACAGCCAATTGCCAGAATGTGCCTTACCTCTTCCTGCCAGTACAGTTTGGGGTCTTGAATACCGGCGCTCCTGTTGGTGCTGCTGCCGCATCCTCCTCATCCTTCGTGTCCATGGACCCAGGCCTGTCCTTCAGGGCAATCAGCTGCCCTTTCTTGATCGGCTCCCTGCATGAATAACAACATTGTATTTCCATTATTATCGTAGCTCATGCGGACTGTTAGGGACCTAGCAAAGCCAATGTGCAACGCACATAGGAGCACTTTCAGCAGTTTAAAACAGCAACATGCATAGCAAGCAGCAGGCTCCAAAGATGTACAGCTCTCAGCAAAGATGATGGGCAGAAGGGAAGCGGTACACATCTGTTTGCAGAAAGTTTCAATCTCGAGCTTGCTTGCCTTGATATTTGAGGCACCAAAAGGCACTTGACAGGGCCTACCCTGGCTGGCATGAGGCTGTGCATCTTAATCATTACGCTGCATGGCCACCAGGAAGCTTTCCACTTAAATGCTTAGAGTGCACCGAGACTCAAGTATAATCACATAATTGCTTTGGGCGCTGCTTACTTACTTGTCGTTAGGGAACCGATACTCTGTATACAGCTTCTGCCCATACGGCCCCATTCGCACCTCTCCCCCCTTCTCTCCATCCTTTTCCTGCAACGCAAGGCAAGCAGGCGAAACAAAACTGAGCAAACAACTGAATGTGCACTGGCATCTCCACTTGCACCAGTGGCCCAAAAGCCATGCCCCCAGGGTCGAGAGTCAGCAGGTCCACATACACAACATGCAGCACATGGTTGAATTCCCAAGTTTCTTGGTCTTGCACAAGCGACATTGGAGCATCTCCAACCTAGTTCCATGCTTGCAAAGCCTTCAGTCACAATAATAAGATTGCCCTCTTCTCTGCTGTGGCCCCTCCAACCTATACATCGAGAGGTAGAGCAATTTCCTATGCAAGGAAGCAAGTCAATTTGGCATGGGTCCAGCAAAGGCTAGATGCAAAAGGCACAGCTGCAACTTCTTCTATGTCATCATTGACATGGCCATATATCACCAGCATATGCAGTCATCCCAGTCGCACAGTTGGGTCTTGGCAACAGTCATCTGGGGCAGAGCATCTTGAACAACCACTTACCAGCCCAAGCCAGTGGTCCTCAAAATGCTTCTGGACCATGCGAGTGACACATGACGATGCATCCACCCAATGACCATGTACGTCCACCCAGAGTGTGCCCTGTGCATCTTGTGGGTCGCCCTTTCCTCCTAACGCCATAAACTCATTGTAGGCAATGTCCTGAAAGTCAGTCTTGTGATTCAAAGTATATGTTTCTGCTGACACAAACAGCAGCCCACTGCAGCAGAGAAAAACCAGAAACTTAGTATGCGGCAGAGCATGATCGTGTGGTTAACGCTAGCTAGTATAAAATGTGGCATGCTCAGTTAGGTATTCATCAGGCCAGGCAGGACTGTGCCGAGCAGTATCTGCCTTGTCATGACCTGTTATTCGATAATTGGAGAGTACAAGAAGGGCCCTGATTAAGCATGCTGCTGTAGACCAACTCTTTGCCGCTCGGCATGACTGCCACCAACCCCAACCGCCATCCACCACTTGCTGATCATAGCGGCTCTGCAATGATGCTGATCATGCACACAACATCTTTAAAACCCTTAAGGTAGACAACCACCACATTTAACAAGACATTCTCACAATGGAACCACGGAAGCAGATTAGCAAAGCCGTAAGAGATTGCTGGCTTGCAACGCTCTTAGCTTACAATGCAGAGGATTTAGGGTTTAGGGATCAGTCACTATGTCCTTTTCTAGCAAGCCCCTTGGTGCATGCCCTGACTACATCATCCCTTACTCACCAGAGCCTCTGAGAAGTGAGCTTCCAAAGCTGCTTGGTGGTACTGTTGCTGGCATTCTCAATGAACGCCGGCAGCTGCCGCAAGCAGTTCGCACCAGGCATGAGGCGCCCTGACCAGAAAGGGAAGAGGCAGTACTCCTTGCCACCCTCCAGCTGTACATCAGGCTTAGTCCGCTGCCTGCAGTGGAAACGGATTATGATGAGTGCAAGAAAGGGATGGGCCTAAGCATAGCCCCTACATTCAGAACCTTACAGTAAAAAGATCAAGGAGCAGACGTGAGGACAATGCGCCCTCGACAAAAGGGTTGCTTTGACAGCACTCCAAGGACACAGCATGTAGCATAAGTACTTCTTGCACGAACTTAGACTGGCGTGAGTAAGGGTCTGGCAATGTGTGTCAGGTGGAGGTGGTGTCAGTAGCAGATGAGAAGATCCCATTCAAACAGCATGGAAACTCCAGGGCAGCGATGTGTGCCTTGTAATGAGAAGATAGCAAGGCACTCACCCGTCTGCATAGGGGTAATACATGAGGTACAGCAGGAAGTCCCTGGGCACTCCCTCCAACTGCCCAGCAGGGTTGGTGCCCCCTGCCGAGCCTGCTGCTGCTGGCCTGCTTGAGCCAAACCGCGTCTGGATGTCCTCAGGGCTTGGCGGGTTCTCAGGTGCGACATTGGCGGGACACCACCTGCAACACCACATAGAAAGCGCATTAGCAGACTGACACAGTTGCCACCAAACAACATTCAACACTGTACCAGGAGGCTGCTGCAGCTCTGGGACCAGGCAAATGGATCAAGCTTGCTGCCCAGAAGTAAAACCTACATAGAAGACTTTCAGGGTATTGTGCTGCCATGGTTGACCACTGCAGGAAGCACTTTGGTTAGCAGCCCATGTACAACCATGCAGGCAGGAGCAGCAGTCGTCCGCAGAGTGCTTATCCTGTGTCCTGGTCCACCATTTCCGCAACTATGGCTTTCGTACATAACCAGAAACAAGTAAGGAGCTCTGTCATCGCACATGCCTTGTAACAAAAGGCTGACCAACAGGTAGAGCATCAAACTCTGAAGATGCGCCCCAAGTGTTCACACACTGGCAGCGGTCGGCATATTGCCAGTCGGCCAAACCAGGCATTGTGCAACAATCAGCAACGTTGCAATAGGGCAGTACTTGCCTGCTACACAGTCATAAGCAGTCATGCACATAAAAGTATGCCTGCTCGTTGCCCAATGCTCCCCAACCATCAGCAATGCATATAGGACCATACCTGAAGCTCAGCACCAAAGGCTTCAGCCGACCACCATGTCCATAACTCAACCGCTCGTTGCTATCAAACATCTGTTGCAGTGGGACCGTGCTGACATCCTCCGGGTTATCCTCCTCCTCATCCTCCATGTCAATGTTAATCACAGTGCTAGGCCCAGCACCCTTGCCTGGACCTGGGGTGCTGATGGGGTCCAGCACTGGTCGCTGAGCTCTGGGCAGCTTGTGGCCAAAGAAGTCCAGCTTGATCCGAGCCTCAGGTCTGGAAATGGCCCCCTTGAGCTTGTCCGGCAGGCTGTCCCAGATAAAGGGGGGGAAGTCATACAGGAAGAAGTAGTACAACTCCTGGAGCTGGCAGGACCATTGCAGCAATTAGGGCACATGTCAGATATGATGTACATGCCTGTAAGGCTCAAAGGCACTGAGACGCAGCAGTCCTCTTCCTTGAAAACACTGTGAGGGTCAACAACCAGCATCTGGCACACATTTACTCGTGCATCTATCAACATCACCAGTGGACTAAATGCTTGCATGCACCTTCTGCCAATACTCCGCACAACATATTAGAAAATATGGCACATACCAGCATCCTATGTCTACCAGCGATGTCTGCAACCGACACAGAGATTATGGTCCCATAGTACAGTTATCGACAGAGCGAACTAAGCGCGCTTCCTTCCTCCGGTGTGGACAGCTTGGCAACGATACTGAGTCAGACACTGCGGAACACCTAAACATGCACCAGACTGACCTGCCTGCACCATTTTGTCAGCTCCACCTGGCTCTGCAGCTTTCTGTTCTTGGGCACATCACGAAGCTTGCTGATTGTAATCTCAGTGTACGATCTGTCTATATTGGCGACATCCTCCAGCTCCTCCGTAGTCACTAGTCAACAGTCAGTCATGCAGCAAAGAAATATCAAGGGTCAGAGAAACTGTTGAACCGTTCTGCTTTACCTACCAACGAGATCAGAAGAGCTGCTTGCAAGGTACCACTCGGCCCTGGAAATTTACACACTTACACACCAGCCAACTCCCTCTTACTAGGGCAAAAGCCACACACTCCCACACCAACAATCTACCTCAGCCACATATAGCCAATGCGCATCACGCAAGGTATCTTCATAAAGAGCAGCAAGAATGGTTTGAACCCCCATTGGGTAGCTTATGATTTTATGTTAAGTTATGAAGGTGGCCAAGCGGCGGATGTTGCACACCACAAGTGTAGAATACGCTCATGCTTGCCATGCACACTGGCTTGTCATGTGATCAATGGTTCAGAGTACATGCTGGTTGTGGGCCTGCATATCTATGAGAGCCAATGTTCAGTATATTGCCTGCCGTCCTGAAATTCAGCTGAAGTGCCTGCATGTGCTGGTGTGCATTGGAAGGCAGAACATACCGTTGGAAACCTACCCTTGTAATCGCATGCCCCCCCTGCTTGGTCCTCCTGGATCCACCTGCTGTAATCTACTACCACTTTGACAGCAAAAGGGGTGCCAGCCTCCTTTGTATTAATCTCCACCAGGTTGCCAAAGTAGATGCAAGCATTGGCTCCTTTGCCATGCCTGCTAAGCACAGCACTGATGAACTCCGCCAGCAACATGGGGAGGGCGCCCTCTATAGCACAGAACCAGCAAGCAAGCACTGCAAAGTAAGACGTGGACTACATCACAGCACACACAGGAGGCAATACCAGCGCTTTACATGCAAGTGCCTGTCCAATACTCTGTGTATTCCATGCTTAGCCTCTGCATAAATGATTCCTAGTCTGTCTTTGCCCATGTGGCTCACCTGGCCACATTTGCTATCATTACATTCCCAAAGGCATCTATGCATGTGCCAGGACCAACGTGAGACTGACTGCCCACTGTCAAACATCCAAATTACCTCTGTGCCCAGAGACCGTGCCGCTCGTGGTGTAGGAGAACCGCAGGTACTGTCTTGCCTTCTCCATGCTCATGCCACACTGCATAGGCCACAGGGCAGTCTTGTCAGCCCAAGCAGTCCCACTGATAAGCCCATGCAAGCCAAGCATGTCAGATCTTTCAGTGATGTGTGACAAGCAGAAAAGGATAGCTACTTTGTCATGGTTGAACGGGGACGCTCCTGTCACCTGCTGCCAAGTAAATGAACATTGGCATGTGCAAGCCTGCCAGGTTCAGCAAGTGCTGCGCCAATCAGTGTAATAGGCATCTGCTGCTGAGAAACGGCTCAGCACAATCCTGCAAAAGAGCCACAGGAATAGTGGATTGCTTCTTACCCCATCATCTCTGATCCTGAGGCAAGGTTGCCCTTCAGCGTTTGTGTTCATGTCGATGGACGCCCATTTGGCTCCTGCATACAGGCTATTGTCGAAGAACTCCGACAATAGGACATCAGGCTCAAAGCACTCCACCTGCATCGCCAGAAGTCGCCAGTCATGAATGAGACTGAGCAGGCATGACCAACCTGCAGCACAAGTGGGCACTCACGTCCTGGAGAATGTGGTGTGGGCGTGGTGGGATGCTGAACTCCTTTGGTCCGGCGTCCCCCGCAGAATCCGTCTTGCTAAAACAAGCTACGATGTCTGCGCCTTCCTCCACCTGCAGAGGCAGATAGGTCTGAGCGGTTGCAAGCATGCCATGTGATGGGAAGTCATCTACTGTTTCGGAAGCAGCGCACCTGTTCTTCCAGCCAATTCCCCGTAATGGGCGAGAACTTATCGCCATTTCTGCGTTGGAGGGTCAGCCTGAAGCCCGGACTGGTTTCCTCCAGCGCCCTCCTGAGGGCGGCATATGTGCCAGTTAACTGCACTCCAGGAGGGTTGGGGACCTTCTCTCTCCCTTTGTAAACCCGCAATGAAACCATGCGTGATGATCAGATAGGTTGGAACACACGGTTCTCTCAGGCCGCTGCTCCAAGCTTTGGAATAAACCTTGCCATGTTGATAGAACCTCTGGACTCCAGGGATCTTTTCAGACAACTTCGCCTTAGGCGCCTGAGTTCTCATTGGCAGCTTCTACCTTTCACATTGAAGATCCAAGAGGTACGACCCATGCCCCATGGCCGGGCATGCTCAGCACGAGAGGGGAGTGAGAGTAACTCTGGCCCAGAAACCACTAGATCATTCATTGTGAGTTGCCTAGTTGCCTGACAAATGCTGCACATCCTCAACTGATCGCCATAAGGGATTGATACCAGCGGCTGCTGTCTCGTTCGGCCTCGTCATATTCTGGCGCAGCTGCATGCTGTCCACTTGCAGCCTCAATCTGTCGGCATGCTCTTCATGCGGGCTTCCTGCGGCCGTTCAGCTACCTGGGAGATGTAGCGTTCTTAAGCGACGTAAACAGCACCAGGTGACAAATCCAGACAATGACAGTTACCGGAGCATCCCCCAGGGCTGAAGCAATGGAACGGTTTTGGAGCAAGTCTGTACGCTTCTACGTCTCCCGCTGTGAAGACGTGAGAGGCAGTGTGACTGTGAGTGCTAATCACAGTGAAGATAGTCCAGAGCTTCCCGGAAGGTTAGTTCCCAAGCCTCTCCACCAGACAGGTAACCACCTACCCCATAAGAGGCATCCACGACGGTCCTCAGTAGGCCTAATGAAGCATTCCACGCATCAGGTGTGGGAAAATGGTCAGCCACTATGTGCCAGTGGAAAAGCTCGGAGATGCAGGCTATGACAGCCCGGCCAGCCCACATCAAGTTTCACATGCCCAGCATCTATCCATCTGACAGACAGACCTGGAACAAGCTGGTGGATGCACTGCAGTGTGATGGGACCTTTACCCGTGTTCTCCTCCTCCATGTGGCTGGTTGGTACAATGACGACGGCATCAAGGTATGATAGATTGCAGGCAGCATGTACATCATTGCAGAGCGTCCGTTCAATGCTGTACTGCAAGGTATCTGCACTGGAGATGGTCCCTTTGGGAGCTTGTGACTTTATCCTCAACTGACATGAGCAGGCTGGATGGTCATTAGACACTGCACACGCTGACCACCTCGCTCGATTGGAAAGCATGCTTGGTAGCTCAGCAGCAGAAAGTCTTTTGCGCTCTATAATGCTTCCAGGACCTTGTCGATTTGCATTAACTCTCTCTCATCACCCTCCCCTGCTTTTATGACTTGCACCAAAATCCAGAGACATGAAGAGTGTAGTGCCTTCCCAAGTGCCTTTTCAGATGTCCTTGGTGCTGTGAATAAACCTTTCCTTTGTGTTTGGGTGCAGCTGCTGCTGGTGCCATACGTCGAGCCGGTGCTCCATGATGTGCAGCTGGCGGGTTACTTCTTCCTCCTCCCTCACCGCGAGTTGGCCCGCAGCCATGGTAGCTACACTGTAGACTACCAACAAGTGAAGAACTGCATGGATAGCCCGGTTAGCAGATCAGCTGCTGGGTGAGTTTGGGGGTAAACCTGGTTGGATGGAGCTCGCTCTCAATGCTACTTGACAGTGCGAATGCCTGTTGGGTAATGGGGTAGATTCCGCGCATATTGCTATGTCTTCTCCTAGTTCTGAGGATCCCGGTGGTGAGGCTTGTTCCACTTGAGTGCTACGATGCTGTGCTGTGTCTCCAGTTTTTACGCACCAGCTGCCACCTTTACGGGGTCAATGCTCGTGCCACCAGTAGGTAGCAGTAGCACTGGTACTTATGCTGCTGTTGAACCCTGCTTGTTATCCCTCTTGCCTGAATGCACGTGCCTTAGAAGTGTAGTCGCCTCCTGATTGGTGCAGCTGATTATTTGCTTAGTTCCACATAGGATCTTGTCAGCATAAAACTATTGGTTGTGTGGTTTTAACCCCGCCTGACACTCAATGCCCCATGCTGTGTTCTCTTTTGTGCAGTGCATGGGACAAGTGCATTGAACAGCAGAGCAAGTGCGGGAAGGATGGTCTGCCCACCACAGAGCCCCTGCTCAGGATAGAGGGCCACTTGTCGCAAGCAGAGCCAGGGGGCCAAGTGGACTACATCCCCTGCAACCACTGGCGCAACTGGCAACCACGGGCCGGTGCTATGCCGCGTGCGGCAAATACAGGGATCAATAATGTAGCAGGTGCTACTCCAGGTCAGCTAGAGGAGGTCGACTACTCGCCAGATGACAAGTACATTGCCGCATGCAATTGCGAGCTGGCTGTGTGCGGAGGTCAAGCTATGAGGGAGCAGCTGCTGCAACTGCGGAAAGACGGCATGCAAGTGGCAGCCGTTATCAAGCAGTCAAAGGCAGGGGGGTTGGGGTTGTTTGCATCGCAAGAGGTGAAGGAAGGGACTGCGGTGGTGGCGTATGTCGGGGAAGTGATCTCTGTCGAAGAGGCATGGGCCCGAGAGCATGGGGATGAGAAGAAGCAGGGGCCGGATCGGAGGGCGGGGTATGCGGAGCAGGGGCTTTACTACCTATGGGACATGAAGCAGAAGCCTCGTACTATGGATGGGGAGCCTAAGTATGTTATTGATGCCACACGCATGGGTAATGCGTCACGGTTCATTAACCACAGCTGCAACCCTAACTGTGAGTCCAAGGATGTGTGCCAGGGACCTGAGAGCAGCAAGAGCTTCATGGAGGTGGTGATTATGGCAGCGAGAGACATCAGGAAGGGTGAAGAGTTCACAATGGATTACTTTCCTGACATAGCTGGCGTTAGGCAAGACACAGGCATCATCAAGTGCGGCTGCGGGACACCGCAGTGCAGGTAAGCCTTTTAGGAGAATCAGCTGTGTGGTGAGTTACCTGTACACACACCTGATCATAGATGTGCCTGCAGCATTTCCTTTTGTGCGGTGCATAGAATCAATCGTAGTCTGCTGAGGGAATGGGCCTGGTAAAGGGCCGGCACTGTGCATGCCTGTGCATCAATCTGACGGCAGGTTTCTGCAGAGCGAGGCAGTTTATGCAGAATTGAGGGCTCTGCATCGAAAGATGCAAATGCCTGGTGAAGCAATCAGTGGATGTCTGCTTTTTTCCAAGGACGTTGAACTTATACACTAAAAACCAGCTTGGGCAAGGTATAGTTGCCCGTATACGATTGTCCTTGTATGCCCAATTTGTCCTTGTATTACTAGTTTTTTGATATATTTATCTATCCTGCCTGGCCTCTTGTCGATGGTGCACTCCTTGTATGTTACACACGTAGGAGAAGATGTGTGTCTCTGGTGGCTGGCTGTTGGATGCTGTGCTGAAATTCATCTTTCTGTCAGGCTCTACTCAGCAGCTCTCTGCTTGGGATGTTGAGCGGGCCGTGGCTGCCAAGCTTCAGAAACCTGTTCTTACTATTTATGGTTCACTTACTGCCTGCTTTGCAGGGGCTACATATGGCCGTCTAATGCTGCTGGAAGAGCTGGGACCCGCAAGCATGTGGTTGAGGAGGAGCAAGCAGCAGCAGGAGACCAGCAGGCAGGAGCAGGGGCTGTGGGGCAGGGGAGGCAGCCTGCAAGCAGTGGAGCCACTAGGGTACAGGGGCTACCACCTCGGGGGCAGAGAGCGGCAGGGCCTGCAGCTGGTCGAGCGGGATCAGGACAAGGAGGGCATCAAGTAGCAGCAACAGGCGAGAGTAGTGGTGGTGCACAACAGCAGAGGCAGCAGCAGCAGCAGTGTGCAGGGAACAGGGGCAACAAAGCACCTGGGAAGAGGGTCCTGCCGGGGCAAGGGCAGGGGGCAAATGCAAAGAGGAGCAGGGAGCTGCAGCAGCGAGGTCAGCAGAGGGGGACACCTGTATCGAAGCGCAAGGCGTCTGTGCCCCGGCGGCATACACAGGCGTCGGACGATGACTGCGAGTCTGAGGCCCAGCCTTAGCTGCATGTCATTGTATACAGGTTTTGATAAGAGATGTGGGGCTGTTAGTGGCTGCCTTCGCAACTGGACTTGCCCAATGGGGGTGGGCGGAGTTATCCTATGCATTTCGGTTGTCTGACAGCTGCAGCTGGCGGGGTGGGTGTAGATTTTATAAGATTGGGTAGCGGTCCGCTATTGCTGCTGCTATAACCGCAAAGAGGGCAGCACTGTACATGGTTGCGCTGAAATCTCATTGCGACCTGTATCATACGCTGGGCAAGAGCCTGGTGCCATCCAGAAGGTTACCGAGGCATGGTACATGTATGAGAGATGTGGGGGGTACAGCGGGGTATGTTTGACAGCTCAAGACGCAACCAGTTCTTGCCGTATGAAATACTGAAGTGGTGCATGTGCGCTACACAGTAGTCTATAGCACAATGAAGAGAACCTCTGAGCGGCCCCATGGTGTGTTGGGTTGCATGAGGTGTGTAAGATTAGGTTATGTGTGACTTGCTTGATGTATCGAACATGAATTGGATGGATGCATTGCAGAGCTAGTCCAGGTACAGTCACTGGCAGGCTGAGTGCCAGTGATTCATGGTGTATGTGGTGGTGGCAATATACGGATACCGCTGAGAAGTTTTGAAGTACTAATATCCGGTGCGTAAGTGACCCAGCAACCTTTGTCTCACCCCCTCAGTATTGTTGCAAGTGTTGAATGTGTTGCCACACCTCAAATGTCCGTTGTCTAATGTTTTGTTTGTTTATCATGCCATGACCAATATGGGAGTTGTTCGAGTCCAATCTACTTAATCGTAATCGTAATCAATCTACTTAGGCTCCTAGCGTGTTTGGCGGCTTTCGGGTGCATGAAGGGTAGCAGGGGAAGGCCGGCCTACGGTTTGGTCCGATGCCTCTCTTGTAGTTTGACTTTGGCCGCCTCAAGTGTCAGCCTGAGCCGCTCTGTAAACGGCTAGTGCGGCCGTGCAGCCAGCTTTGATTCAGTGATTTGAGGGAAACGCCCCACACCTACTGGATAGACATACATCCAGGCATGATGTCTGAAGACCGTTTTGAGATGGGCATCACTATGGATGCTTCTCTCAGTCAAGTGTGCAACTGCATGGATGCTCACTACAGCGATCGGACTAGCAATGCAAGCAATGCCAGAAGCACTAATGGTGCTTGAACGCACATTATATGCGCCACTAAATTGACCCGACCCCAGCTCCATGTCGGAGCATAGCGGCTTGCTCGGTTCCGTGGCAACTAGATGCGTTCATTCCCCGTTTTCGCTAGGAGGGCCCACTACATTCCGGCCGCAAGGAGGAAACCGAGTGGGCGCTCTTATACCAGCTGGAGGTAACCGAGACGTCTGAGTCTGTGTCAGGCGGCAGGCTTGTCTTTTGTCCCCATGGTATCAATCCTTCTGGGGGAAAGTGAGAAAGGGGTTGACAGAAAAATCCCCACATTTGGAAAACTTCCCAAACGGGTGGAAACAACCTTCTACCGCAAGAAGGCCACCTAGCATGGTGGCAGAACTACACTGAGATTCAACAGTATGCTCCCTTTTCCTGCTACGCAAGTACAAGGTACAGGTCAGGCCGAAAAAATCCATGGCCTGTGGTCAGTCTGAACCTGGACGCCCAGTCCCATATAGCAACAAAGAAAGCGGAATGAAACCGGTAAGATGGTCTGCTGGCTTGGATGTCGCGCTATACAGCTTCAGCAGCAAAGGTTTCAAGTCAGACTATAGATGGTGCCTGCCCGCCCTTAGCCCTGTCCTTCATTGGAAGCAATTGGGTGCAACGAATGCGTTCCATTCTGTGGCTCAGTATGCATTTTTAACTCTGCTAAGCTCACTCCGCCGCAACTCTCCACAGGACTCTCTGTGGCGGTACTTGTGAACAGTATGAGGCGTACCTGTGCTATCTGCATGGCTGCTTCTCAGGATTCTGCACATGTTGAAGGAGAACGCTAACACTGAAGAATTGCTCTTGGAATTGGTGCCTGCTTTGGGTTGCAGTGATGGGCAGAAAGGCGAAGAGAAAAACGAAGGATGGGCCACCCTCAAGTTCCGAACGTGAAGAGGACGCAACGGTCGAGGAGGCACAGCAGCAGGAGCAATGCGAACCTTCCACAACAATGAGGAAGACCCGTGCTGCTCTGGCCCCTAAGCTGGTTGAAATAGAAGATGTTTCAGCTAAAGCAGCGGACAAAGTAGCACCCGACGAGTCTGATAGTGAGCTTGAGCCCGAGGTCGAGCCCGATTCGTCTGCCAGCACCGACTTCGAGGAAGAACTCCATCCCGCCAAGGGCAAGGGCCATGGGGGCAAGCATGCTAGCAAGGTCAATGGAAGAAAAGTCAGATTTGTGCCTTTGAATGAGTTTGAAGCTGCAGATGATGATTCAAAGCCCCCTTCTGACCCCCCACCCCCACCACAGCAAGCAGTGATTCCTCTGAAGGATGGGTCCCAACTCACCATCTCAGCTAGGGCTTTTGCAGACATCGTATCAGCTTATAATGTTCTGCGGGCATTTAGCTGGCAACTGCGCCTCAGCCCCTTCTCTATTGAGGTAAGCACCAGCAATGGGGTTGATAGCACTATGAGCTTGCAATGTGCAAGGCGGCTCAGATGAAAGGCTGCTAGAGCTGAGCATGCAGAGATGAGAATCACGTTTGTTTAGCTACCAAGTGAAGATTGTCATGTTCCTAGAATGAGTTGACTTTGACCCACACAATGTACCGGTTGTATGCACAAGTAGGATGGTCAACACTCATATGGGCCAGCACTGGACCTTTTATGGCCAACATTCTAGCTACATTTCTATTCCAGTGTGAATACCTCCCATGAAGGATCTATAGTGGTCAGTGGTGGCCAAGATCTATCGCTCCAGTTGACTGATTTGGTTATCCAGTGACCTCATGTTGCAACTCAAGGCACCATCCCTGTGCTTCTGCTGTAATACCATTTTTCTGCTCTTCAGGAGCTGTGTGCCGCCATGGCGCAAAGCAGCCCCAACCCACTGGTTGACGAGGTGCACCTCTGCATACTACGCACGCTGGCCATGTTTGAAACATATGCGGAGCGCAAGCGGCGGAGACTGGACCTATCCCTCTTGGACCATGTCACATGGCCTGAGTATGTGTGGGAATGGCTGGAGCTAGTGAAGGATAGGCAGCTTGCACATCTGCAGATGCTGCCACCTACTCAGCCTGAACCAGCAGCAGCAGCAGCAGCAGGAAAAACGGATGGCGAAGGAGCAGCAGCAGCAGGAAGAGCGGATGGAGAGGGAGCAGGTGCAGCAGCAGCAGGATCAGCTCGTGGTGACGTTGCTGTTGGTGAAGCAGGAGCTGTGCAGCAGCAGCAGCAGGACGATGCAGAGGGGGGCAGCCAGCTGGACCCGAATGTGGGGGGAAAGGGTGGCGAAACGAAGCATGGGCGCAAGGGGAAGAAGAGGGGAAGGTCTGCCCCAGAGCTTGGAGCAGCAGCAGCGGATGGGGTGGGAGCAACTGCTGCTCCTCCTTCGCAGGCAGCAGCGCAGGAGACAGAGAAAGGTGCAGCTGAAACAGGAGCAGCAGGAGGTGCAAGGGCAAGCAGCCTGCAGGGCGGGGTGAAGCTTCCATTCCAGCGGTCAAGTACCAACGGGAACAAACGGAAGAGGGGGGTACCATACCGGCTGACTGATCCTTCTGCTGTGGAGGAAGAGCAAAGAGCAGCAGCAGCTGGAGGAGAGGGTGGTTCAGCACCTCCAGAAGGGCCTTTTAAGAAGAGGGGTCGTCCTACAGATCAGGAGCGGCTGCTGCGGCTCATTGCAGCTGCCAGGCAGAGTAGGCTAGCAGCAGCTGTGTCAGGAGAGGGGGAAGGAGAGGGGACCCCGGGGTTGCCTGAGGGGAGTGAGGTGGGCGGATCAGGAGAAGGTGGCAGGAGTAGGGGCAGGGGGAGAGGGAGGGGTAGGGGCCGAGGGCGGGTCAAGAAGGTGCCGGAGGCAGGTTTCAGGGACAGGACAACTGGGAGATGGACATCGAAGGTGGCGGTGATAGGAGGGGAAGCTGGGGATGGAGGAGAAGGGGATGATGCAAAGGGCGGTGCTGCTGTGGTGGCAGCTGCAGATGGGCATGAGGAGGGGGAAGGAGCTAAGGCAGGAGGGGATCCTGGGGACCCAGGGGAGGGTAGGAAGAGGATGGGCAGGTCTCCTTTGCAGGATAAAGCGCCTGGACAGCAGCAGCAGGAGGATGGGAGTGTGGGAGTAAGTCCTAGGAAGCAGCTGCAGCGGCAGAAGCGCGGGGAAGCTGTTGAGGCTGAGGCTTTTAGGAGCAAGAGGGGGGTGCAGGCTGGAGCTGTGCTGCAGCCAAGCGATGATGTAGCCCCAGAGCAGAGGCAGGGCGTTGGTGGGTTGGATGTAACTGGGAAAGGTGGTGGGGCAGCAGCACAAGCAGCAGCAGGTCAGGGGCTGTCAAGCAAGCAGCAGATGCTCCAGCAGCAGCAGCAGCAGGTGGAGAAGGGAGGTGTGCTTGTTGGAAGCAGGGAGGGGCGGGGAGCAGCAGAGCAACTGCAGGGCGGGCATGTGGATATGGATGTAGATGATAAGGGGGAAGTTGAGGGTGCTGCCACTGCTAGTGGCGTGGGTCCTGCTGGGGGTGTTCCGGCGGGTGGTGCTGATATGTCTGCGGCAGCAGAAGCAGCAGCAGCAGGTGAAGCGCATGAGGGGCAGCTATGTGATGCTAATGGGGTTGCAGCAAGGGAAGGGAAACAGGATGAACAAGGGGAAGATGGGGGTATGGTGGGCAGGAGCAGAAGGATCAGAAGACCAGCAAGTGCTGCTGGTGCTGCTGCTGCTTCTGGTGGCAGTGGTGTGGCTTCAGATGGTGGTGGTGGTGGGGAAGGGGAGCAGGAGGGCACCAGCAGTCAGTTAGGTAGTCAGAGGAGGAGGTCGAGGAGGTCTTCTTTGGGCGCTGCAGGAGCAGGGAGCAAGGAGGCATCGCTTGCTGCTAGCATTGATGGAGAGGAAAGCATGGGGATGGAAGCAGAGCAGCAACAGCAGGAGGAGGAGGAGGAGGTGAAGCCAGCGTTGCCTGAAATTGTTTTGGAGATGAAGGGGCATAAGGTGCAGGCGACGCAAGCAGCAAGGCGTTCAGAGTTCTGGACCCTTGGGTTGGAGGCGAATGCTGCGATTTTGGCAAGACTCTGTGATGATTTGCTGAACAATGGGCCTATTAGGAGTGAGATTGACAGGAGGGAAGCAGCGGGGTGTCATCACACTGGGAAGGGGGGTGTTGGCGGCTTCTGGGCAATGCGCATAAAACACACAAAGGTGAGGTCAGGCTTATAATCCGTCCGGCTACAGGGTTGTGATGGTCTGCCAATGGGTGGTCGGGAGAAAGAATAGGAGGGCTACAGAATAAGATAGGGTTGATGGCCATGTTATTGCATGTGAAGATTGCTGGCTTCATGTTGTTGTCTGCATGCCTGGGAGTAGCTCACGTTGGTTGGAAGTAGCTCACTTGCAGCCCTAGTAAAAGGGTCCTATTGGCGTCACCTGTCTGTGCCCTTGTGTCAGTTTTATAGACCAGCAGACTCCTTCAGCAGCTATCAATGTAGAAGCTTACCCTCCGCTCCTACCAGAAAGACAAACCGGCGCCGTGATGCTGCTTAATACTTAGGCGCAAGCTCTTTCTTTGTGTTTTGGGCACGAAGCACCTACTCGTCTATGCACACAAACATCCAGGCGACCTTTTGTTCACAGCTTTGTATGTTGTGCTTTCTGCCTGCAGAACGAGGATGAGGAGCAGCAGCCAGAGCAGCCTGCTGAAGATGAGGATGGCAACACAGACACTTGCATGGTGTGTGGGGTCGGGGGCAGCTTGCTGTGCTGTGACGGCTGCCCAGCTGCTTACCATCTGCGGTGCATCAATGAGACCAACCGCAGCCTGCCTGAGGGGGATTGGTTGTGCCCGGAGTGTGCCATGGGCGGAAGAGGTGAGTTGGATGTTTAAGTCTGTGAACAGGACTTGCTTGTGTGTACCAGCAGAGGTTGGATGCCACTGACCCAACCTGACCTGGGAGTGACAGGGCCTGTACAAGCCGGGCCTGCTAGTAGGGTTTTCGTCATAAAGTTGCCCAAGGCAAGAAAAAGTCCCCTTACACCAGACTAAAACCAACTTGTCGAAGTGAAGCGCTTTGGAAGGGCGCGAAGTCTATAGGATGGCAGTCCGGTGTACCTTGCGGCTTAGAGTGTCTCATTCCTATACTGTACTGCTTCGGGGTCCATTGTTTATATGCTGATGGCGGAGCACTTTGCGCCTTGGAGGCCTCTCGCTGGAAACCTCCAAGCAGCACCTATGTCAGCGCCTGGTGCTGTGTTGGACCTGTGCTGAGCTGGCCAGCGAATGTGTTATCTCTGCTGCTTGCTGAGGTCACCTTGTGCTTCTGCGTGTTGGCCAGGTGAAGCCAATGGCATCCGTGTTCCCGGCTATGGCAGTGACCCCGCCACAGGTGCAGTGTCATGGCTTGCCTATGGTCGGATCTTCAGTGCACACCCTCAGGAGGCGTCCGATGCACGTAGGAGCAGTAGCAGCATGCGCCCTGATGCTCAGGCACAGGGTTTAATGATGGCGGCTGGCCCAGAGGCAGAGCAAGCCCTAGCAGTGATACACCCCATCAAATGGAAGGCAGGGAGTTCTGGGGGCCCGCATGAAACTTCAGTGCAAGTAGTGCAGGTAGGTTGAAGTATGTGCACTGATGCATACTGCAGTATTACGGTAGGTGTAAGAGCTACTCTATGTGCACTGACGTCATACCCTTGGCGCCAACTTGGATGCTGCAGTATGCATACGGTATATGTAAGGAGATGGCTAGTTAGCCCTCTCCTGTACGTTCGAGGGGTACCTTTGGGATAGGGGAATGTGTCGCGTGAGTGTCATGCAGCCTTGTATGCGAGCATGAGCTTGCATAAGGGAGAGTAACCTAGTGATGTTTTGGGGTGACATAGTGTGTTTCGGCAGTGACTGCGCGTCACCGCCTGTTAGATTCCCAGTCTGTTGGATTCCCCAGACAGCCTGCCGAAGGCGGGCTGGCTGGTTGGGACAAGGTACTTAAGGGCTGTGGCCCTTGAGGTTCGGGAAGAGGTGCCTTAGTTTGTAATACTTGTTCAGCCTTGGGCTATTTCATTGGGGTACATCTGTCTTGATTGGGGGTTAGTTCTAGATAGTCTAGAGAAGGGCGCAGCTGTTCACAGTATGCCCCTGTTACTTTGATCGTTGAATACCGGCTGACAGTTTCAGGGATGTGTTCACAACGGAGGTGTGCATTTGCAGTTGCACCCGCCCAGGGGTAGACTGATAAGCACTTGCTTTACTACTGTGTCCCACCTTGCTGTTCTTTGTGACGGCTTGAGGTGCGGGGGCTATGGCACTTTCTGCTATGGAATATCATGGTATATCAATAAGCAATAACCCCTGTCATAAACGGCACGTCTTATGTGGGTACTCTTGCCTTCTGAGTAAGCAACTCATACTGCTGTGCTGCTGCTGCTGGTGGCGAGGTAGCGGCCACTGCTTGCACTTGCTCTAGGATTTTTGCTACCGCCTTGTTCATCGCCTGCTCCTGTAAGATGCTCCTCCTGCTGCTGTGCTGCCGCTGCAATCACAGGAGGTGGCCGCTGCTTGGGAGTCTCGAAACCTCAACCCTGATTTGTACATCAACCGCTACCGCAATGCCTGGCCCGCTGCTGTACAAGGGTTGAAGCAGTACATTGAGACAGAGCAGCGGAAGAAGCGCTCGGGGCTGGGAGCACTACCTGCCCCCATGCCCCTTAGCAAGTTCCAGTGGGCCCAGGGTCAGGGCAAGGGGCTGAGGTCTTACAGCAAATGTGGGGCGTGCTTGCATTGCAGTCGGCCGCAGATGAAGAAGGCCTGCTTGGCGCCTGTGGCTAAGGATGGAGACCAGGCAGACCTGGAGGCTAATAAGGTGTGTTACTAGTGCTGTGGGTGGGAAGAGAGGGGAGGGGGGCGGTGTTCAGTTGGTATCATGGTGGTTTTAGACGCCAGGAAGATACACCAGAAGTGGTTGTGAAGGGTGGTTTCTTTGGATCGGGACTATGGTTAGCGTCACTTCAGTGCAAGCAGCTCAATCAAAGAAAGGTGTGGATGTGAGTATCAGCACCTTCGTTGTGCTTGTAGAAACGAGGTGGATGTACGAGGCTCCTTCCTATGCTGATCGTCAAGCACACCACCTTAAATGTTTGCAAGTTACTGTGTTGTGAGCAGTGTCACACATCTGGGTATAGATGCACATGTGCTGTCATGGTTACGTGCTTGAAGCCACCTCCATTCGTCATTACCCCTCCAGCTCTGCATCAGTGTTGAGGTTCTGCTCCAGCTGAGATCGTTGATTGTGACACTGCTGTTCTTTTTGTTTTGTATGGTGCAGTGTGACGCGTCCATGTGTCTTTATTAGCAAGTCTCATTGTACTTTCAAGTACGGGCCATAGTTGCACATCCAGTCGTGTTCACATATAATTGTATATCTTGCAAATCCTGCATCACCGTGAAAACTATGGTTTTGCTGAATGTTTGCGTTCAACACTGCTTTATGTGGTGCAGGTGGGCCGCATGTCCACCCTCCAGAACTTCCTCCTCCGCCTAGAGCGTGAGCTCTCTGGCCTCTTGGACGGCCCATGGGCAGCCGCCAGTGACGGCGGTGGGGAGTTTCGTCGAACCTGGGCACAACGAGTGCGCATGGCTGATAACGTACGCGAGCTAGCCAACCTGCTGGTCATGCTGGAGGGGGCAGTACGGAAGAGCGTTGCTGTACTGCCCCTTAGTTGGGACCCGCAGCGGCGGAAGCTTGCTGCTGCGGTGGAAGAAGCAGCGGCGGCGCAGCAGGAGCAGTTGCAGCTGCAGCAGCTGATGCAGCAGCAGGGGAGGAGCAGTAGAGCTGCTAGCAGCAATGGTGGGTTGGGTGGGGGCCAAGGGGTGGCATGGGGTGGCTATGGGATGGAGGGCCCAGGGGTTGGGAGGTGGAGCTATGGGGGTAGCGGTCAACGGTACGATGGGCAAGGGGCTTATATGGGTGGCGGTCGTGGAGCATGGGGAGGGGCGCCGCCACCGTGGGGGCCGTCTCTGCCGTATATGCAGCAGCAGCAGCAGCAGCAGATGGGTATGGGTGGAGGACCACAGTGGGGTCCTGGGGGTATGCAGCCGTATGGGGGGGCAGGAGCTCCTTGGGATCCTTGGGGGCCCTCTGGTGGGAGTTTTGGTGGTCCTGGTGGTCCGAACTTGCCGCCGCTACCACCGGGCAGTGGTAGGGGCCGAGGCAGAGGGGGCCCAGGCAATAACATGGGAGGGCAATGGTGGAGTTTGGGTGGGTCGGACTATGAGGCAGATCATGGGAGGGGGGGTCTGGGTGGTGCTAGTTTCGGGGCTTATGGTCCAGGGGGTTCAGCTGGGGTTTTTCCCGGGGGCTTCCCTGTCCATGGGGGCAGTTCTTATGGCGCGGGTGGCTTGCCACAGCAGCAGCAGGGGGGTTATCCACCCATGGGTGTTAATGGAGGGGGTCCAGAGGTAGCAAGGGGGGCTCCAGGCCTTTACCCTTCAGTGGGACCCTCTGGAGTAGCACAGCAAATGCTTGGTCCACCTGGACTAGGAACTGCAGGACCAGTGGGTATAGCTGCTGGTCCCAGTGCTGCTGCTGGTGCTGCTGGGCATGGTGCCGGTGCAGGCAGCAGCAGCGGTTTAGAGGCTGGCGGGGTGGATGGTGTAAGGATGATAGGGGTTATGGGGAGGAGTGGTGGGCTTCAGCGGGCTGGTAGTGAAGGGAGCTTGGGAGATGCTGTGGATGTCCCGGTAAAAGCTGTGGATAAGTCTGAGGAGCTTTTTAGAGTGCTGGGGCCTGCTGCTGTGACGCCTGGACGGAAAGGTCCGTCACCACCAGCAGAAGGAGCAGGAGGAGAGGGGAGTGGGGAGCCTGAAGGGCTGGAGGGTGAAGCAGGGATGAACCAGGAAACGACACTGCCAGCAGCACCAGCAGCTCCGGCAGCAGATGGCTCTGGTTTGGGCGAGAAGGTGGCTGTGGTTGGCAATGGGGGCCCTTCAGCAGCAACAGTAGAAGAGGAGGAGGGAGCAGTAGAGAGGGAGGGGACAGCAGCGGTCCATGCTGGGCCATCAGAGGAGACAGCAAGAGCGGCAGCACTGCCAACTCCAGCAGCGGCAGACGGCGAGGGAGAGGCAGTTACAGGAGCGGCGACGACAGGCTGTGACAAGGGAGAGCACGCAATAGAAGCAGCAGCAGCAGCACCTGGTGGCGTTGTGATCAATGGTACGGAACCTCAGGACACAGCTGCTGCAAAAGGTGGTGCAGAAGCACATGGTGAGCTAGTGGGTGCTGGTGGTGCTGCTGCTGGCGCGGGAGATAGCCCCTCTGCACCAGCAGGTGCAGGAAAGGTGCAAGGGGAGGGGGACAGAGGCGTGGGGATGGAGCGGGAAAGCAATCAGCATCAGCATGAAAGTGCTAACGATTGTCAAGGTCAGGCATTTGTGAAGGAGCAGCAGAAGCATGGGGGCTCTCATGTTGGAGCAGAGCATGGGTCACCCTACTGTAATGGCAGTATGGAACCCCATGCTAAGCAGGCTGGTGCAAATGGAAAAGCAGCAGCTGAACTTGTCTTAGATGAACAGCATAAGGATGGTGAGTTACTGGCCGATGGAGCAGCTCCTGGTGATAAGCAGGCATTAGGAAACAAGGGGCCGCAGCTGCTGCAGAAGCCTGGGCCACTTCATGTGGAGCAGCTGGAGCAGGAGGTTTCACTTGCAAGGGCTGACGGCAGCATAGCAGCAGTAGCAGCAAGTGTTAGGATGGTTGGGGGTGGTGATGGCAATAAGGCAGGCAGTCCTCTACCTAAAGGGCAGATCGTAAGCCGTTCTCCTCGGTTATCTCAAGATGATGGAGGAGTGGAAGTGCCAATTACGGAGATGAGCCCACCAAGGAATAGCTCAACTCCATCAGTGGTACCCAGACCATCACCAGCAGCAGCACCGGTAGCAGCAGTAAGTCCACACCATCAGCAATGGCAGCAGCTCCGGGGGCCTCAGCAAGAGTATCAAAATCAGCAGCAGCTGCAGCAGCCGATGATCCAGGAGTTGTGGCCATCACCACAGCAGCTGCGGCAGCCGCATTTGCAGTCACAGCCTCAGAAATTGCCATTCCAGCAAGTGGGCTCTCAGTATGAACAGCAACAGCAGCACTGGGGCCAGGCTAGAGGCAGCGATGGACTGCACTTACATCAGCAGCAGCTAACGCCTGGGAGAGCTGGTAGGGAGCTTGCTTCACAGCAGCAGCAGCAGCAAGGCATGCTGAGCAGTGGGTTCAGTCCTCTGCCACCAAGTAGAAACTTGCCTCCAAGGCCTCCTGAAGCTGTGGGCGCAGCTGCTACAGGAGCTGCAGCAGCTGCTGGTGCTGCTGCTGGTGGTGGTGCTGCTGGGGATGAAGCAGGTGGTAGTGAGTCTGGGAGGCGGCGGAGTACTGGGGCAAAGGCAACTGCTGCTGCTGCTGCCGCTGGTGGTGGTGGTCCTGGGTCTGCTGGACCAGCTAGCAGGAGCAGTAGCCCAGGAGCAGCGCCACCAGCCACAGCAGCAGCAGAGGGGCGGGGTACAGCTGGCAAAGAGGGTGGAAGGGAGCGAGCGTTGAGGAGCCGGGATGGTACAGGGAAGAAGCCTGGGAGCTATGCTGAGTTTGATAAAGATACAGAGGAGGAAGAGGAGGAGGTGCAGGGGGGCTCAGAGTCAGAAGGAGAGCAGCAGATGTGGGCATCTTTAAATCTGACAAGTGAGGGCCCCGCTCAGGAGGGTGGGGTGCACGGGGGTGTCATCGGCACGGGCTTTGTCTGGTGGCGGTCGTTGGCACAGCGGAGTACTGGGGTAGCTATGCTGCCGCGTAATATGGTACGGCGACTTGCACGGAAAGGGGGGCTAGCTAGCCCTGGGCAAGGGGTGCGATGGAAGTCCGGGAAACCACTGCCGCAGCTGTCGCCCCGGTTACGGTGGATCACGGCAGTACAACGGTGCAGCAGTACAGCGCAGTTGGCACTGCAGATGCGGGTGCTGGATAATTTGGTCAATTGGGATGCGTTGAAGCGGCCAAATACTGAGGCTGCAGATCCTGAATGGTTCCATGCGAGTGCGACTAGCAGGCGGAAGGCTCCGGAGGCATGGGGTGGGAATGAGTACCTGGTTATGCGGCCATATGATGCTGGGTACCCCTGGGGTCTGGTGACCACAAGTGAGTAGCTTAACAGCTAAGATGGGCTCCATGGATGGATGCACATTCATGTGCTTTGGGGTATTTGCTTCCCCTTACGACTTCGCTCAAGGACGAGGTTTGGAGCGGCAAAGAATTGTTGGTATATGTGGTTCTGGTATCTGGTAGAGGCAGAGACAGGGGCTCTCAGCCTCATGTGGAGCAGTATGTTTCCTTTGCAGATTTTAAAAGCTCGAGGTTATCTCTGGTCCAAGCTCCCAATGCAGCTGTTCAATTGATGGGCTGCAAAAGGCGTAGCTCAGGTCATGTAGTTCTTACTGCTGTATTCCTGCTCTGTACAGTTGACAGCTTTGACCTGAATTCATTAGTTGCTTCTTCAGGTAATGGACACCTGGAGTATGTCCATGGTCCGTGTGCATTGTAGCTGACAGGACAAGTTGTGTTTCTGTTGTGTGTGCTGCAGATGATTGGTTCCATGAATCTCAGCTGCCCCTCTGGTTGGTGAAGCAAGCTGAGGACCAGATGAGAAGGTGGGAAGCTCAGGCAGCAGCACATGCTGCAGCTGCAGCTGCCCAGGCAGCTAGGGAGGCTGCTGCTGCTGCTGCTCTGGATGTCAAGGGTGGCAAGGGGGAGAAGCGAGCCAAGGAGGCCAAGGTGCAGGCTGAGGTACGGGGCATGGTTTCGGTACAGTTCATGCTGTGTTTGCCTCTGACAAAGTGTGCAGGGCAGTAAGTAACTGAAGTAGATGAGTAATACTGTCTCAATAGATCTTAGCGGATACTGCTATGTATATTTGCCTGGCAGCTTCTCTGCCAGCAGGGCACTCCACTTTGCCTGCGTTTGTTTCAGCATGCGCCTGTATTGGAAGGCTGATACAATGGGCCAAAACAGCCAAAAAGAGAATGGAGGCTTTGTTTGAAATTGTGCGTATCTGTTGTTTGGGCTGCAGTTGAGTAGCGTTTCCCCTAGTCTTGGAGCAAACTGAAGTACCATGCACTTTTGGAAGTAAAGTAATCAGCATGGCAGAGTCGAAGGTCGTTGCTCCAAGTCCTTCTAACTGGTGCTGCTGCATAAAGTCTTCAAGTCTGGTCAACTGTGGTATTGTGAGGTTTGCTTAGGAACGGTATGTGCCAAAGTCAGGCCCTGAAAATCTTGCACAATGGTAAGTGCGAATAAATATAGATAAGCAGGCCCAAATAGCCACTGTCCGTGTGTAGATGACAATCTGGATGCCATGGTCAATGGGGCGTGTAATAGCCTCGTGCAGACGACACTAAAAGGCCCTTGTAGATATTACTTTTGGAATCAGAGTGACATTTTGTGCATGGTAGCAATCTACTGATATTCATGGTCTCCCCTCTTGCTGCAGCGAGCGGAAGCAAACCGCCGGCGTGCCGAAGCTGCAGCTGTACTGGACAACAACTGTGCGGGCTGCCAGCAGCAGTACGGGGATGACCCTTCTAAGACTGATCTCTGGGTCGCCTGCGACGCTTGTGACCGCTGGTTCCATGCCGGGTGCGAAGGCTACGGCCCGGAACAAGCAGAAGACCTAGCGTCTGCGAAGAAGTACGTTTGCAGGGCTTGTACCGCAGCACGTACCGCACGGCGGCAATCGATCAGCAGGTCCCGGCAGCTCAGGGCGAGAGGGGGAAGGAGTGGCGGGTATGATGCGGGCTTGCCTGCAGAGTATCAGCAGCAGCAGGGGCAGGGGCAGATGGATGGCGGGGAGGAGTCGGCAGGAGGTGGAGGGGTGGTGGGCAGGAGGCGGCGGGGGCAGTCGAGAGGTCAGGAGTGGGAGAGAGGTGGTATTGACAGTGAGGTGGCTGGAGGAGTCAATCGGAATGCTGAGGATTCTGAAGGTGAGTGTGAGAGGGTGTGTGTGTGTGCTTGTAGGGACAGGGTAAAACAGTGTGGTAGGGACAGGGTGACACGTTTTACTGTGGGCAGCAGAGGAGAAAGATGAAAGTCTGTCTGCACCACACTACAACAATCATTATGTTATTTGCTAATTCTTGAGGAAATTAGAGCTTTGGCTCTTGCTGGCTCTTTGCATTCTGTCTTGGGCAAAGTCTTGTTTGACTATACAGAACAGTGAGACAGTAGGCATGCAGCAACAGCAGTGTAACTGATCACCACTGGTTACTATTCATAGCGTGAGTTTGGCACGGCAACTCTTCATCCTTCCGTGCATGTCTAGCAAGCACACCGAGAGCCTCTGCAGCCAACAATATGCCAGCATCACTGGCAGCAAGCTGGTCAAATGAGCTTGATATTGAAGGGTAATTTGGAATGCCTTTTTTGTGACAGCTTGAGGTGCGGGGCCTAAGCCACCTTTTGCTATGGCATATCATGAAATGTAAAGTGGAAACTGTTTGATGAAGTCTGGATTGCTATATGCAGGGTTCATGGGTTTGCCTCAACGTCGCAGTGGCCGTCGCCAGCAGCAGGAAGACTCTTCTGGCCAGCAGCTGTTCTGCGTCTGCCAGCAACCAGACGATGGGCGGCATAAGTACGTGCAGTGTGACACCTGCAACGATTGGTATCACCCAGAATGTGTGGGCACGAGCATGCATGCTGTTGATGTAATGGAGGTGTGGGATTGCCCCCTGTGTGTGCGGCGCAAGCGGCATGAGAAGGGTGGCCGGCCGCTTACTAAGCGGCAGCAGGCAGCAGCAGATGCGGCAGCCGCTGCGGCTGAAGCAGCGATGGCGGCGGCAGCTGGGCGTGGGGTGGGAGGAGCAGCGGCTGCGGGTGTCGGGGGAGAGACGATAGGAGCCGGAGGGGGGCGAAGGAGGGAGAGGATGGGGGTGGGGGTGAAGTATGAGGGAACTGTGGGGGCAGAGGGGGGAGGAGGTGGGGATGGGGGAGGCCGGGGTGTTGTGGGGATGGCTGGTGATGGTGGTGTTTCTGCGTTTGGGAGGAAGCGGAAACTGTCAGCAGCAGTGTTGGGGGATGCTGTGGTGGACATGGGGCTGGGCTGGGGCCTAGGGGATGGTGGGGAAGAAGAAGGGGTGGAGAAGCCAGCTAAGCGAGGGCGACCGAGGGGTCACGGAACACAGGCAGCGGAGGAGGGAGGTGAAATGAGCTGGGGAGGGTCAGCAGCAGCAGGGGAAGGGAGTGGCGGAGGGGGACAGGTGTACAGTAGGAGAGGCAGGCAGAAAGGTGTGCGGTTTGATATGAAGCAGCAGCAAGAGGAGGAGTTTGGGACAAGTGCGGGGGCAGATGGGGAGGCAGAGGGCGAGGTGTTGGATCAGGTCGTAGGGAGAAGGGGGAGGTTCAAGATGGGCAAGAGGGTTAGGGAAGATGAACCAGCAGTAGGGGAAAGGGAGTATGGAGCATGGGGAGCAGCTGGGCCTTCTAGCTTGGCAGAGCCTGTAGCAGTTGGGGAGTCTTTCCATGGGAGGGTGCGGAAGGTACCCAGGCGCTTGGAGGACACAACAGCAGCAGAGGCAGCTGCAGTGGCGGCGGCAATAGCTGCTAGCACAGCAGCAGCAGAGGCTGCGGCTACTGCTGCTGGGGAGTTGCCTGCAGATTGGGAGAAGCGTGCTATAGCAGTGGTGAAGGAGGTGGCAGCATTGGAGTGTGGCTTACCTTTTTCAGGTGGGTATTTGGAGGGATGGGTGAAGTGGTGGGTCTAGCTAGGGGCAGGGTGGTGGTTTAGCTAGCTTGCTTGTTTGAGGCGAAGAGCCTTTGCTGCTTCTGTGCAGTGGAAAAAGTGCTGTTACTTTGCCTGCCAGGTCTCCTTCTTTGACTCTGAGGAGTGAGATTGATTGGTCATATAAGCTCCAGCATAAGTTCATCCTAGCACGCAGAAAGTTGAATCCAGTCACTAGTCTGAACCCTGCCCAAATGTTGACATATCACCCTGCCTGGCCTCTTCTGGATGGTGCACAGTTTGTGAGCAAAGGAGGAGCCCCGCCCCAGATGGGCTGCTGCCTTCTGTGCGCGCACTCTGTTGGCCCGTTGGCGTTCCGGAACCCCTGCCCAGATGTTTAGTACTGCATGAATCCAGGGGCTGTTTCTGCAATTGTTAGCTGCTGAACGTGCTGTTGCTCCTGCTGCAGTTCCTGTGCCGAGGGACTTCCCCACATACCATGAAGTCATCAAGCACCCGATGGACTTGGGCACTATTGCGAAGCAGCTGCGCAAACACCATTACAGCAGCCCTGATGAAGCCATGTCTGACATACGGCTTGTTTGGAGCAACTGCCACATCTTCAATGCCCCTGGTGCCCCTATAACACAGCAAGCATCTGCTTCGAAGCAAGCTTTGGAGAAGAGCTGGGTGAAGGCGGGGCTGCCATTGGTAAAGGGGGTGAAGAAGAGCAGTAGGGAGGTGCGGACGGAGCTGATGGAAAGTTGGGGCCATGCAGGAGCAGTGGGAGGGGGAGGGGCTGAGGAGGGGGTTTCCCTGGAGGTGCCGAAGAAGGGGAGGAGGGTGAAGAAAGAAAAGGGTGGAGCAGGGGACGAGGTAGGAGGGACGGAGGATGTGCATGGGGAAGGGGGTGCGTTGTTTGTGGCAGGGGGCATAGGGGATGCTGATGCTGGGAAAAGTGCCAGCAGGAGGCGGAGGAAGAAGGAAGTGGTTGACAAGCAGACGGAGGAAGAAGAAGCAGATGGCACAACAGGAGCAGCAGGTGCAGCAGCTGCAGCTGGAGGCCTAGGGGATGGGACCCCCCAGGGGGGCAGCAACATGAACAAGAGCGGTAAGGGTGGAAGGAGGCTGAGTCAGAAAGCAGCAGGTGGGGTGGGGGAGGTGAAGGAGGAGGTGCAGGCCACTGATGTGTTAGTGGCCACCACCAAACAGGAAAGGGAACCTGCTGGTGCAAATGGCGAGGGGAATGGGGCTGCTGCTAGTGGTAGTGGTGGTGGGGGGGGATCTGGTGTAGGTAAGGGAAGCAGCAGGAGAGCCCGAAGGAGTGCTGCTACACCTGCTGCTGTGGATGGCGATGATGTTGGAGCAGGAGCAGCTGTTGCTGCTGCTAGTGGGGGTGTTGAGGATGGCCCTAGCAGGAAGGGAACAGCAGCAGGGGTTGCAGCTGTCCTGCCGTTTACGCAGGTTGGCAAGCGGAGGCAGAGCAAGGTGGAAGCTGAGCAGACAGCAGCAGATGCAGGCACATCTGGTGCTGGAGAGGAGGGAGTGCTAGGAGCAGCTGGGGGTGGTGGTGACGCTGAGCTGGAAGCAGGTGGTGCAAGAGGTGTGGTGGAGGGTCCTGGAAGCAAGCAGCAGCAGGGTAGGGGCCCTGCTGCAGCTGGAGCTGCAGCTGGTAGCTCTAAAACCCCAGCTGTTGGTGAGAATGGTGATGCTGGGCCTGAGAGGAGGGTGGTTAGTGGGAAGGTGAGGCGCAGGTCTGCTATAGGTGATGAGCAGATGCCTGGCGGCGATGGGCAGCAAGATGGAGAGCAGCAGGGCGGGGTTGTTGCTGCAGCTGCTTCACCAATGCCGCCAGCAGCAGCAGGGGCAGCAGGTAGTGACCATGCTGCTGCTACTGCTGTTGCTGCTTCTGATGATGATGGTACTGATGCACATGTGGAGAAGTCTCCCGGGGAAGCCCAGGTGCCGTCTGCCACAGGGGATGTGGATGGTGATATTGGGGGTGGTAATAGCCGCAGCAGTGGGAGCCCAGCAGAACAGGAGCAGCAGCAGCAGGTCCGGCCAGGGAGGAAGCAGCGGCTAAGCCAGGGGGGTGGAGGAAGAAGCCCGGCAGCACGTGTGGCAGCAGCAGCTTTGGCAGCTGGGAGTCAGCCAGAGTCTCAGAGTAATAAGGCAGCAGGATCGACCCCATCGCCTTCACCATTACCACCACCAGCAGAAGCAGGAGAGGTAGCAGGGGTTGGGGGCACTGGTCACCAAAAGCCCCCGTCAGGGCGGAAACCACCACGAGGGAGGAAGAGCAGAGGCAGTGGTGAGGGGGTTGTGGAGAATGGAGGAGAAAATGGGGAGCAGCAGGGGGATGGAGAGGCGCACAAGGGCTCTATGGATACGTCAAAAGATGCTGAGCTTGCTGCTGAGCTTGCAGCAGAAGAGGCAGCATTGCAGAGGCGAGCCACCAGGACTAGGGGGCCTTCTTGAGCGCCATTGGGATGGAAGGAATTGGTGGTTATGTATGCTTGCCCTGGTCATGTATGCCCACTCAGTGCATGATGTATCTGTCGTCTGGTTTCGGAGCACGTAAGAAGCGTCGGTTCGTCTCACAGGGCTCTGTTGGGGTTATGTCTCCTGGATAGAAATATGTTAGTTGGAGCATTGAAGAGAATTCAAGAATCTCGGCGCTGGGTCTACGGGTATGTGAAGGTCCCCATCGGAGGACGTGTTTGTAGTCGAGTTTCGAGGTGTTCATGTCTGCTATGAAACCATAGTGTTACTGTAACCACTGTGGCAAATCAACTATGTGGTGTTGCGCGTTGCATGGTCTATAGAGCCTCCGTCAGCAAACAAATCAGGCTTGCCCGGCTTAGAGGGACCTGTCTACCGCAATCACCGCGCTAGATGCAGATCGGAAGTCGGTCTGCATCCACTTCGCCATTTGCCTATCCGTTTTGGGGTTGAGATACAACTATGCATCCGCCATGTGTATATACTTCCGTCATGTATATTCAGAGCTCAGCCTGGGACAGCAACTTAAAGCAGCCTCACGCATGTTTCAGCATCTGATCGCCAGCAACTGCAGGCTTTGCAACGACCTGCCGATGCCACCAGTATAACACTTATCAGGCTGGCACTAGAATTTACATGCTTCATAAACAGATACAATATTGAGCAGCTTGGGGCTCATTGTCACCCGCATAAGCTGCAAGAGCTGCTGCAAAAATACACAAACCACCATCGCAATCAATCAGACCGAGTGACCACCTGGCAAACAGATCCCAATTCTTTCAAGCAGCACAAAGAAAATGGCAACAACTGCAGGAAGATACAAGCCCTTTGCTACTGATACATGCCAACTACCCAATGACTCCACATCCATACTCATCTCATCTCTGAGAAGCCCTACACATACAGGTTGCAGCAGCAATTGCAACTGCAACGCCCCCACGATCATCAGAGACACACCGAGTTAGGAAACAGGAAGAAACCGTGCAGGATGACGTTGCTAATAAGCATGTCAACCTGTGCTCTTGAAGGGAAGGTAATGGATATGTAAGGAAAACTTCAGTGAGGAAGGGATGCGGATCTCAGCCACAGCTCGCATGACCGGCCAAGCTTCCCACATAACTGGTTACCACAATTGCTGGCCAAAACAAGATGTGTGATGTATGACTATCCACCAGCATGAGGCCATGGTGGTAACGAGCACAAAGGCACCACCGTGAAGGTTTGACATCAACATGGATTTCTGGTACTTTGACATTCCATTCTGATTATAAAGCAATACCCAAAGATAAGCTCTTGCTGCCGCCATTGTAAAGGATGGAACCCTCATTTGCTACATGGCACATGACGCTAAACACATGGCCCAAAAATCTTGTAATGTTTTAAGCGCTAAACAAAGTGGGAGGGTCTGCCAACCCACACTGGATGTGGCCCCTTAATACATGGCTACAGACAACATGATACATGCATTTTACACCTAAAGCAGCATGGTATTAGTATCAGAAGCAGCACAAACCCGTGTACATGGAAAAGCCTGTGCAGCATCAGCCAAGAGTCCTGGAGGCTCCCAGCACTGTTGCTGCTCTTGCTGCTCCTGATGGGGCCCGCTTGTAGATCTTGAGCAAGGCAGCATTAGAAGCTGCAGCAGTGTCTGCCCCTGTTCAGTCCATGGCCTATGCCACTCTGATGGTGGAACCTTGGCGCCTGTGGCAACCAGAGCAGCACATCTTACAGCAGTTGCAGCTGCTGCTTGCTTCTGCACCTGTTTTGGTCCATGACCGCATTCCACTGCTCACGGTGTCACCTTAGTGCCTGTGGCAACCACAGCAGCAGCTGTAGCAGCACATGTTGCAGCAGCTGCAGCACCTGCCTGCTTCTCTGCTGTGCTGCTCATCTGCAGGAAGCTCCACATGGAGACTGCACCTAGCACAAGGTTTGGGTGAGGGAGATGAGTCCAGCTTGGCAGCAGGCCACAGGCTGATCCTGTGGTATCATGTAGTGCACACAGGTCGCCTGTGGTGATGTGACTGCCAAGCCCCAGGCCCACAATGGTTGCCAAGCCAGCAGCACCAGCACCCCATGAGACTTCGCTGCCTGAGGGACCTTCTGGAGTTCCGTCGTTGCTGTGATAGGTCTTTGAGGACGGCGGTGGGCTACCTCCGTTGCCACTCCCACTGCCTGCAGGTCAGAGCAGTAGAGGATGATCAAAAAGTGGAGGATGATCAGAACTTGTAGAGAGAGACTACTGGTAACATGGACAGCCCGCTGGATTCCATCTTAAGCCAGGAGTTGAGGTCGTTGGGAATGATTTGCGCGAAATGCTTCCAACTGCTAACTATTCCAAATCTTCACCCTTGCTCCCCCACCCCCCAAACAGATGGCGCAGAGCAGCCACGAATACCCGGCTGTTACCTCTTGACAGCGGGGTCAGCCAGGGTATACAATAAGGGGCAAGTGCAAGCGAGGTGCTCTGGGGTATCTTGCTGGACCGAGCTTGCATGAGATGTCTTGAGGCTATAGGGTTTGCAGACAGAGACTTACCATCAGAAGCAGCCGCTATAGGTTGCTTAGAAGATCTGGTGGGCCAAGCTGCTCTCGCTATTCTGGAGCGGCTGTGTCTGCTACCGTTTGAGCTGCCTGCTTTGCCACGGCCTGCGCACACAATCTCGTCAGCATAGGAGCACTTTAAGGAGCAGATGCATCGCCAAGACTTGTCGCGTACCACTGGTACAGCGGCGAATTTCGCCTCGAAGGCCAGGACCAAGTAGGCTCATGGTGGACTTGTTGCTTCGGCAGTCAACCCCAAATTGACGACCCAAACTGCCAAGAGGATGCCTCCGCTGCAACAGAGCGTTGACCATATACTAGGCCTCCGTGGAGGGCCAGGTTCACGCTTCTAAGTATGGACAACCCTCGGGAACCTCCTAGGGAGTGAGTCTTCGGTCGTCACTTTTCTCACTCTCAACAACCAACCGAGGCTTCCCTTTCTGGCTCCGAGCGGCTTCCTTGGAGGTGGTACAGGCAAAAACGCAGGCTTTCTGCACCTGCAGTCGCGGGAGGGGGCTGCAGCACCGATACCATGCCAACCCCAAACTCCTTCCGCAGCTCCTCTGGAGTGTCGTCGAGTGCGAATGCAAAGCCCCTGCGCAAATTAAACAACGCTGCCGTGATGTTCTAGGGCTACAATCACTCTTTAGGACTCGCCGCTCCTGTTGCTCCTACCGGGTAACAGAACTGGCTCGCTCACTTGCTGCTGATGCTTCAGCTGTCGGGCAGCAGGCGCTGAGACCTCTGCATACGAAGGAAACTAAATACTAATCTTGTAGCATGATAAACTCGACAGATCCGACTTACGAATCCAGCTGGGCAGACCATACTCCACCCAGACCACATCTGTTGGCGAATACCACTTCTGGGCTACCCTTCAAATCCCAGGTTCCGCCCCTCCAGCCTCAACATCATGCAAATGCTTAGCGATCCCCCGATACACCCTCCTGCTCCTTGACGCGGCCAAGCAGCACAACAGGCAAGATAGAACTGAGCCCACAGCCAGTACCAGAAATGCTGTGCGAAAGCAGCCACTGCCCATGCACTTATGAGGGTCTCCTCCTGCAGCTGCTGCCTTGTCATAGAGGAAGCCTGTGAGCCGGGTAGCCAGGAGGTAGCTGCCACCAGCAGGAGCAATCTGCAGCAGCAGCAAAAGAGGCAATAGAGAAACAGAGCAGGGTCAATTGAGCCTATTGACTAAGCACGCCCATCTTTCAAGTAGATATAAGAAGGGATGCAACTTGATACTGTATGACAGATGCACAAGGATTCTAAGACAGCTGTGCTGTTCTCCTTTACTCCCATCCATATCACAGGACAAAGACACGGCAGGCAATATAAGCTGCAAAGGGCAGAGACCCAAAGGTACCAACATTGCCATTTCACTGCACCAACTATTTTCTTGGAGTACTGCTGCCCTACTGTACTGCCCCTGAGCTACATGAATTACATGATTACATAATTATTACTATTACAAATTCATGATATGCCATAGGCGAAAGTGCCCTACGCCCCGCACCTCAAGGTGTCACAAAAAACAGCGAGGTGGAACATAACATGGGTTGCCTTCGGCATGCATGACAACATATGCCTACATGAACAATACGGAGAAAACAAGCAGCACATGTCAATTTTGGTCCAGGCCCAAACGTTGCAGGAACAGCCCCCTTTTCCCACAGGAACCATGTAAGGGCTGGAGAACCCATCCCTCCCACCTGCAGCGTTGTATAGTTTGCAGCAAAATGCAGCAGGCCAAAGACGTCCGAAGTGATCGCCGGCAGCAGACTCCAGTGAGCCCCAAAGCTGAGGCCCATGCACAAGCTGATGAAGTACAAGGAGGCCAGGTTTGCATAAGCTGCTCCAAAAGATACTGCCGCCAGCACTGCTGCTAACCCCACAAGGAAGAAGGTGCGGGGAGTGCCACGGGTGTGCAGCCATTGCTCTGGGATGTAGCCCATCAGTAAGCGACCTGTGGTGTATAAGCAGCAGGAAGAAGAGGCAACTAGTAAAGAGTAAAGAGAAGGGCTGAGAACATGCTCTCAGGACCAAGCTCATAAGCAACTGAGCAAGTCCACAAGCAGCTGGCATGCATAGGTGTTGGGGGAAGATGCAGGTAGGGCACCTTCCTGTTTGCTAGTAGGCAGTGTCCACATCATCCAGTGGATAAACTACATATGTTGAGAGAGACACTGCACAGCCCGGCACCCAAGCATGACTCCAAACAGTATCTTAGTGGGGTGGTCTGAGAAAGTGCGGGAGACAGAAACTACATATGAGATAGATCACTGCACAGCTTTTGGGCCGCGCAGCGGCCGTGGCATAACTCCATCCAGTATGTAAACATGTAGAGAGCAGCAATTGATTGGATAAACTGTAGTGGATAATAGTGCTTTGGTGAACTGTGGCAACACACACGCGCGCCAACGGGTTTGCCAATGTTACATTTACACACACTGCAGCAACTAGCATCATGCACATGAGCGTGTTGTACTTTCCAATGTATTCTTGGCCACCCTCCATCCCAGTTCTCTGCCTTTGATTATGTCAAGAGAGACCACTACACAGCCCTCCTGGCCATGCAGCACCCCAACATAACTCTAACCAGTTTCTAATTTGATTATGAGACATGAGAGAATGCTCTCACTCTGTGTAAACCATGTGCAATACTTGGCCATCTGCAGCAAACTAACCAAGTACATGAAGTTGCCACACGTGCTGGCCAGCCACACACTTGGCAACCATAGCCGTCGACCTGATTGCAGCACACAATCACCAGCCCTATTATTGCCACAGGCCCCGCACCTCAAGCTGTCACAAGCAACAGCGAGCTTGAACAAAACACGGCTTGCTTTCGGCATGCATGACAACGTATGCATATGCCTAGACATGAGGTCCAGCAGCTAAGTCAAAAGCACCCAAGACCTCCACTGCTACATCTTCTCCCAGCACGAACAGCTACCCACTCACCCACCCCTCCTAAACCCACCTGCTGCATTCGCCACCGAGAATAGTGACACAAACACCACATGACCATTTGGCTTCCCACCCAGCGCCACCACCACCTGTCCCAAGTTATTCAAAAATGACAGACACACCCCAGTGCCCATCATGAACTGCATGAAGTAGCACCAGAAGTCCACTGTACCCAGCATCTCCCTCGTGCTGCAGTTAAACCCTAGCTGTGGTTTAGCTGCCCCCGGTGACCCACCCCGGTCACCCCTGTCACTGCTGCTGGGGGATATAGGCCGCCCAGACCTTGAAGGAGATAACTGTCTATCTTCATTGGGGCTCCGCCCGCGCCGGCTGCTACCCCCTGGCCATGCCTGCTGCTGCTGACTATGTTGCTGCTGTTGTTGCTGGTAGCGATGCAATGCGAAGTCGCTTGAAGTGCCTGCTGGCCCACCCCCTAACAGTGGTAACTCATCCCGCTCTGCCTGGCTCTGCTCTATCGGATTATCTTCATGCCCAGATATCGCTGCATATGCCCATTTACCATCCCCAGGACCCTTCCTCCCACCGCCTCTCTGACCCAGAAGCCCCCCCACCCTGCTGCTCCCTCTGCTGCCTCTGTTACTGTTGCTACCTATGCTATGTCTCCTCGCAACCACCCCCTTGCTGTTATCCCGCACCGGACTCTGCTGCCGTACTGCCCGCCCCACCAGAGGGTTCCCCCCTATGCCCATTACCTGCTGCTGCGGCTCCTCCAGGAACACCACCTCCCCTCCTCCACCTTCCCCTACCACAGCCCCTTCTGCCACCTTATCTCCCTTCTGCTGCAGCTGCTGCTCCTGCTGGTCATCTAAATGCACTTGCAACTGCTGCAGCTGCGGCTGATCCTGTGAACTGTCCCGCCCAGCTTCAGCCCCATCCCCTGCTGCATATTCCCCTGCATATGTAGCAAAAAACCCGCCGCTGTGGTACGGCAGGAGAGACACCAGGAAAAGCAGGACAAGCAGGCCTGCTAGTATTATTTCCTTTGTTGCTTCGTCTACGTCTGTGTGGCCTACTAATGCTGCACTGGCCATTTGGTAGAGGGCCATGGCAGCCACCAGAAAGTACGCCATAAGGAATCTGCCAGGCAAATCAGATCAAAATGGGCTTCATCAGGAACAAGCCGTGGTCATCTACCGTAGATAGATTAGGAAGGCGTGGGAGAGGTTGCGCTGCTGTCTCACGCCTGTGTTTTGCCCCTTCCGCCCAAAGCCCAAAGCCCCATAAGTATTGGCAAAAGAGAGTGTCCATACTTGTTGCAGCCCAATTGCATGTATTTCAAATCCAATGTAGTCCTAGGTGCTGGCCTCCATTTCATAGGCAGTAGTGCTTATCCCTCGACTGCCCCAGACAAACAACCACGTGTGCCACTAACTTCTTGCCCTCAGTGGGACCCAGCCATCTCTGAGAAGCTTATGATAACCATGAAAAGTACATGCAGATCCAGAAGCTTTCAAGTGAACCACAGATGCTTCGATTCACAAGGCGTACCCTGGAGCCCCTACAAGATCGATAAACAAGCTTTATCAGGGACAGACAGGAAATAATGCCACACATCTACCTTCTTTTGAAAACCAGGCAGATTTAAGCACCTCTTACCGTCCTGCACGTCAGGCATACACCTGCCTACCAATACCACCGTCATACAAAGATATTCATAATGCCAGAAGCTTACTAGTTCCCTCCCTTCCCTTCTCATTAACTTACATCCGCACGTCCTAAAGCAGCTCAACCCCCTCACCTTCCCTCTGTAGACAACCAGCTGTCTGTGTGCAACTCCTCTGAAGCCTCTACAAAAGGCACATAGTTAATGAACAGCGCCAGTATCATGCACAGCACTGGCGGCACTATTGCCAGCATCAGCAGGAAGGACACAGCATCAGGTTCAAAAGCTGCAATGTAGACACTGGTATAAATGCTGGCACTTAGGCCCAGGAAGGACTTCAGGATGCCCACAACAAAGCCACGATCGTTGGGGAAGTTGCGCACGTTGGTGACAAGGGTAGAGGTGTCGTACCATACGCCAGCATTACCTGCAGGTTAGGTGGGAGAAAACAGGAGCAGGGCACAAGAGGGGAAGAGGGAGAGGTCAGACGGGTGGCTTACGGTGCTGTGTCATTGTACCTTGGCGAAAAGGAGGACTTTGTACCATTATAAAGCGGTCCCCTGTATTACCACAATTCATCATATGCCCTAGAAAAAGTGCCATAGGCCCACACCTCAGGCTGTCAAGAAAAATCAGCAAGATGGTTCCTTGTAATGGCCGATGCTGTATTTGGTGGCTGGACAAACGAAGTCATGCTGCAAATAGAATCACTGTGGCAGGGCAGCATATGGCGACTGTGCTGGTCCATGCTGGTTCCCAGGGGCACCACCCTCATGCCCTGGTTTCGTGAGCTTCCAAGAATGTCTGAGAGATAGAAAAGCTGTTTGATGATAACAATGTAATAATGGTGAAGCAGAGAGCATGGCACAGATGGGTCTGAAGTGGAGCAGCTACAATTGATAAGCAGAGGTGAAGGACACTGTAGGCTTCATGGACAGGCACCAGGTCACAAGCAGACACGAGTGTGCCTGAAGCTGTATGTGGGTCTGGCAGGGGCATAATGAAGGACTGCAGAGGGGTGACTGGGAGAGTTTGGAGCAGACTGCTGGCCCAAATGCTGCTAGGCTGGCATGGTGCTTACAGGCTCTGGTCATTGCTGCTGATGTGGCTGCTATTCTACAGCTACTGCTGCCAAGCTCCCATGCTACTGCCATTGCTACTGCCATGCCACTACGAAGCTGCTTGGCTGTTGCATTGCTGCTGCCAAGCTGCCATGCTACTGCCATTGCTGGTGCCGGGGTGCAACTGACAAAGGGGTCCGGAGGACCAGGTGCTTCGTGCAACCTCTTGTTCGCAGGGCATAGCACTGGTGCCATGCATCTGCCATGCTAACTACCATTGCTGCTGTCAAGCTGCCTTGCTACTGCCATTGCTGCTGCCATTGGTACTGCCATCCTGCTGCCTTGCTGCTGCCATTGCCGCTGCCAAGCTGGTTGACAAGTTCACAGAAGCTGCCACTGCTGCTGCCAAATACTCAGACGCTTCAAGAATAACCAGCTGCTGTCATTGCTGGTCCATGCTATCCATCTGCTGTCAACAGATTCTGCTGCTGCCAGGCCCGCTGCTCTCCTGCTGCTCCACACCTGCTGCCTCTACTGCACTCTCCCCAGCTCCTGCTGCTTGATCAAACAGCAGCCTGAGAACGAGCACATCCTTATGGAAAAGCCACTCTTATGTTGTGCATCCGCTAGAAGAGCAAACGACGTAAGCTTGTGAACCAGGTGTTCAAGGGAGCGACAAGCAGTTTGTGAAGCTGTGTGTGATCATGGTGGTGGTGCTTGATGGAAGCAGGCAGGTTCAGAGAGCATGGAGTCTGCCTCGCTTCTGCTCGACATTGATTGCCAAGTTCTGCCAAGTAGGCCAGCAGAGCTTGCAGGTGCCATGTATAAGCTGCAGATCCTGCTTACATGATGAAAGATCCTTTGGTGATGAGGAACTTTGCTCAATGTGGGAGGACAGATAAAGAGCATGTAGTACCCACCTGCACATGCTGCAAAGAGGATGAGATAGACAAAGTTGCCATCCACAGCTCCAGAGGCAAGAAGATAGAGGCCTAGGTATCCACAACCACAGCAAAGGGACCCCAGAAGAACAACTAGTCTGCAGACGGGGTAAGAGCCAGCAGTTAGCCTCGGCACGCTATGCTAAGCTTTCAAAGCGTACAAGGCGTAAACTCTCGATCTCTTGTTGCGATCATGCTACAATGGCTCACCTGGGGCCAATAATGTGTTCGTCCTTGAGTAAGTCATAAGTGTAGCCCGCAAAGATAGCAAAGTAGCCACCTAGATTGACTGCTGAGCCAACCGTAGCGATTTCAATTTGGTTTAATTTGAGTTTGTCCTTCAATGTAGGCGCGTAGACAGAGAAACTGTACGCAAGTCCGGCACAGGCCTGCGGTGAGGGATGACGGGATGCAGTCCGGTGTATAGAAAGTAGGCTTGTACTCCTGCCTCGGACTGTGTCTCATATGTGCGCCATACCTGGATGAATGCAGAGGCGGCGAAGGTGACCCATTTGCTTGTGTACCGCTGAGGCCACATCGTTGCCAAGTCCCACCCCCCAGTTGCAACCCTGTACTATGCTCTGAACGAGCTTTCAAACCCAGAACAATGCGAAGAGGTTGTGCCAATCAAGGCCCTCCAAGATACGAATGTCACCATTGCACAGAGGACTCCACTAGTTTGTTCAAAGGGGGTGCACGTCGGAATTGAGGCCAACAGTTCCGTGCTGCGAAGCGATTAGCATGACAATGTTCTCGATGAATAACTCAAACGATAGCATGTTTCTTAAGCTTTCACTCGAACTCAAGTCGAGAAGTAGCAGTAGAGTTACGAGAAGTTATACTGATCCATATCAGCAGTCACGTGCAAGCAATACAGTATCGTATCGTCAACGGTCACGCACAATCCAGCCACGGAAAACGCTTCCACTGGCGTCGAGCTTTGCACAAACAACACTTTACATAGTACTACAGGGTGAGATAAACAGCACTATGTGTACTCCTTCAAGAGAAATGCCGGAAGCAGACCGGCGATACTAATGAAGTGTGGAATGGTCTCTATGGCACAGAGCATGAAACCACGTTGCATTTCCAAGGTTCTAGATTCATGGCCCCCTCCAGGAAATCAACTTACTGCACGGTGGTTTTTTAAACAAAGCAGCGGCAGATTATAGATGCCAGCTCTGGTTCCTGGTGAGTGGTACACTTTCTTTCATGGCCAGTACGGCAGAACATACACGACAGCCTCAACCACAACAATATTCACAAGACAACAACCAATTGTAGCTCCGTTCTTAACGCCAATGCTCTGGAGTTTGGTGGTATGGGAAGTGGTAGCGTTGTGACAGGCTATGAGAGTTTGCTGCTGCTGTGTACAGATGCATGCATGTCGCCAGTGCCTTCCACTCACTTCGATAATGCCCAAAGACTGAGCAAAGCGTGTGGGCCGGAACGCTGTTCTTTCAAGATGCTGATAACAGACAGGCACGCAAAGAACTAGGACAAGAAACACAGGCTGGCAAGAGCTATTTCGCGAAAACCTGTCAGGAGCGACTGCCCAGGCACTCACTCGCTTATGCCCAAAGACGGAGAAAAGCCTCTTGCACATCTGACCATTCTGTCATGAATCACATAAAAGACATGCCTGCAGAATGCTAGGGACAGAGATGGTTGCTGGCCAGAGGTATTTCGCCAGTCCGCCCAGTCTCGCCCACTGGCACTTGTGCGCGAAAGCAGCCAGTATGCATTTACACATCGGACAAAATGTCCATTATTAGAAAAAATACACGCCTGCAGAATGCTAGGCACAGAGAGGATTGCTGGCAAAAGTTATTTCGGGAAAACCGGTCGGAAGCGAGTGTCCATCGCAGCGTCCGCTCCTTCCGCGCCTGCTGCCCCTCTGCAAGCCGCTGAGCTTGTGCTACTGACGGAGGCGCTTACATAGACGCCCTAAGCGCAGCCTGAGATGGCCTATAGGACACAGTCTTAGTCCTCGCAGTCGGCAGTCTTCGGCACCGGTGTCACTACTGCCCGACGTCCTGTCAATAGAACGGTAACTAACCCCCCATCGCACATAAGGAAAGTTATTTTTTCCTCTCAATGTGCCTGAATCCACCCCCCCCCCCCCCCCTCTAATTGACAACAGGCAACGCCTCTCAGACTACTGGCAGGTCTTCTGCCCAAGGGAAGGCACAAGCCTCGTGTGTTGCTCGCCACACACAGGCGGGAGACAGCTGTTACCATACAACACAACTATCAAAGTAGACGTTTCAAGACCGTTTCTAGGAAGTACGCAAGCAACCACTATCCCAAATACCCTGCTGACGTCTGTAGCTACTACCTAAAGGGTCTGCTCGACCTCTCTCTTTAACCCTGTATGCAACATCCTTCCTACCCATATCACTCATAACATTTGCCGGGTGCCCATGCAGAGCCAAGGCAAGGGATGGCTTCTGTCCGTCCCACTAAACCTCCACCCCAAAACACCAAGCACCCCCTCCCTAATCCCTAAACCCTATCCCTCTAGGGGCATGCCCTGCAGCAGTATAATGAGGATGGTGACATTGTCCATAGAGGCTGGTGTGACTGTCCCTTCAGCTGCCAGGCATTCATCCACCACCATCACTGCAGTGTCCTTGGGGGAGTAGCCACGAGCCAAAAGAGTGGAGATGAAGTTCACAACCTGGAGAAACATGATAACAGCACAATGACGTGGCAGTATGTCTCTGCAATATCAAAAGGCTGAGCCGCTTCAGAAAGCCTAAAGCCAGTTCAGCAGTTACTGTAGATATGGGACTGGCTGAAAGCAATGCATCTACAATTCAACATTGCTTCTTCATTTGCTGTGCAAATGCAAGATGGGGAAAATCTGCATTGACTAGCTCTCAGCTTATTCATTTTATATAGGCTTCACGGCCTGGCTGACTTCCATTAAGTCAAAAAAACCCCAATCCTCATTATGAGCTACCCACTGCTCCTATAACCACACAAAGATGGCCTGGAGCAACCTAACCCTGCCTTTCGAGCCCTAGTGGATTTGTTGTGCTACCTCACTGTCTTGGTGCAGTTAGATGTGTGGGCTCTGTTGCATTGTTGCTACAGCAAACCATGGCGTGAAACAGTCATACCGGTATCTGCTGTCCCTTCTACTGCTATCTTTATCCTGCCGAGCAACCCTTTATACTAATATTAACCCCTTTCCGTTCACTCACCGCTTGATTATCCATAACATCCCACACTCCATCGCACGCCAGCACAATGAAATCAGGCACCTCCTGCTGCCCCTGCTGCCCCTTGGGCCCTTGAGTCACCTCCACCCCTGCAGGTGAGGAATCAGACGTCACCTGTGTCACCGTGGTGTCTGGTATGGGTGACACTGCCTGCTTGTGTGGTGGCAGATCTGGCTGCTTGTACTTGGTGTCCCCCAGAGCACGGCTCATGGCTAAGCTGCTGCTTTGACCAACCACACGATTGCGGAACACAGCTAGACCAGCCTACAGTACAACAGGACCAGCAGCAGGACAGGTGTCACTTCCGCCAGCAGCAGCAGCAACAGCAAGATACATGTCACTTCAGCAACAGCAGCACCAGCAGCAGGACACTAGGTAAGTGAGACCGTATGTCACACTTCCTGATGTGCCATCCTAGTGTGCCATATGGCACCACACCTCAAATCTGATACAAAGACAGCAAGCTGGAACAAAACCATACGCAGGACGTCTTCAATAAGTAGCCAATCATGGAGCAGCAGCAGCAGCAGGACACACGCAGATGAGTGTTCAAAGGAGCAATCCCAGAGAGCAGCTACCAAAATGGTGTGCTAGATTACGAACAGCTTCATGTGTTGATTACAAAGTACCAGCTCCATGTGTTTATTATGGATGTGTTCCACCTCTCTGTTCTTTGGTGACACCTTCTGGCACTTTTGCTATGGCATATCATAAAATGTTATGATATTATGGATCCCGCCTCATGACCTCACACTTGAGATCAAGCCTCGGGTCCCTTTGTGTAGCCTTCTAGTCTCTCACCCCCTTTTGAGATAGCTAAGCATTGCCAATCGCTATGGAGCGCTTGTAAGCCGGGGCGCTTGTAAGCACGGGCCCAATGCTTGTTAAACATGCCGTCCAACAAAAGACCTGCCTCGCACCTTCTGCACGCGTGCTGCTTCATTGGGTAAATCAGGCTTGTGATCTTGTGTCAATGTGATGGCCTGACCCTCACGGCTTAATACACACCTGGGACCAAACACACACCAAGCAGCAGATCATGAGCACAGTATGCGTTCACACTGTTGAATGGATGCCAGGCATCCCCCCTGCATGGGCTTAAAGAAGAGCGGTATTAGCACGCCACGTGCGTGTGTTTCCCCCCTCTCAGATTTACACTGGCTATATGCATGCGGGTTACAAACAATGTCCCTGGGTGGTAACTTGGGTCTGGGGGCTATAGCACAGCATTACTCTGTCCAGATATATCTATATGAGTAATTGCTTTATTGACAGATCCAGGTGCTGGGCCTAATGATTGGCCTGTGCCAGAACATGGTGTTTAAAGCAGATGCAAAGACCCCGTTAATAATGAAGTGCTGTTCCCATAGCAGGAGAGTAGCAACAGCACCCGCAGTAATCAGAAGAGCTAGAAAGCTGGAGGGGATGCAAAAGGGTAACATCAAAGCTCAAGTAGGGGCTAAGAGAAAGAACATGGGCGGTAACACACACAACAGGAGCAAAAACTGAATCAATCTCATTACTCAACATGATGCCAATCTTCTGCAACGTTCTCAAGTCCACCCGCCCGTGGTCGGCAACTGACCCAGATATTTCTCCCCTTGCCATTCTTCTTACCATTCCTTTCCCCCTTCCCAGCTCATTCTATCATACCCTTCCAGTTGCTCCTTGTCCTCTTTGCTATCAGAGAGCCCCAAAGGCAAAGCAAGCACTATTGTCTGCACTCTCCAATTCTACGACATCACACATTCAGAATCCTCTTGCCCTTTCCATTCACAACTTTGTCCGCTACGCACCCATCTCCTCTGCGCTCAACTCCCCATGACCTAGAATCCCCCACAGCCTTCACTCCACATGCATATTTTGGTCATCCCTCCCCAGGACCTCCCCCCATCCTGCACACCCTAGCCCCTGTCCCCGAGCCACCTAACCAGCACCCGCTGTTCAGGGTTTGGGTTTGGTTGTGTAAGCAGGGAGCTTAATCCTGAACACAGACCTACCTTACCCTATACATAAACCCTAAACCCAAATCGTACCCTACACATAAACCCTGAACTCCAATCCTCCTCCCTCACCTGGAGTCCCCCACTGCTCCCACATACAACTGGTCGTCCCTCACTACAGCCACACAGGCAGTACACCCAGCCTTGGGCCCCAGGTAGTTCCCCGCCTCATCAAAGTGGCCGTAGTGCTTGAACTCCTCATTATGAGCCTGATGTAGGGGCTTCAGGTCTGCAGCAGAACAAGAGAGTCTATGAGCCAAGAGGTACCAACATGACAATCTACCTCCCGTGCTGGAACAGCAGTGGGAACTGCAGAAGTAGCAGCAGATTCAGTAGCAGTAGCAAGAACACTAGCAGGAGCAAGGAGAGCAGAAGCAAGAATAGCAGGAGCAAGAGTAGGAAAAGCAAGTAATAGCAGGAGCAAGGAGAGCAGGAGCAAGAATAGCAGGAGGGTCTCGTCACGATCAGGTCGCACCTGACGCGATGGTCAGGCGTGACCTGACGTGACCATCAGGCGTTCCCTGACGGAAGTGTCAGGCGTTCCATGCCAGTATCAGGTCTCTGTCCATGCGTTTCGTCTACATGCATGCTTGCTAAAGCGCCGCTTTCGTGAGCAAGCAACCATGGGCGTGAACTGGTGACTCCTGTCCTGCATGCACGCACCAGGTGCGGCAACAAGTACAAATACGTGTGCTACTCCTGAAAGCTTTCGCTCGTGTCGCACGTGCGCTTTGCTTAAGCGCGTTGCTCCTGGTTGCCTTGTGGCGCAGAGCTCGTACGTGCCATAGCTTGCCATGCAAACTTCTCGCAACCCAAGCCCGAGGATCCCCCTTTCACACTGTTCATCAAAGCTACATATCACTGCTACTCGAAGCAAATGTTTCACGTCCTGGCAGCCACTCAGTGCTTTTGATGGCTTATACGTTCAGGACCACGTTGCACTGAGCTGACACTGACTAGTGAGCTCACGCTAGCCCATATGTCCCAATGAAGTCAGAATCCTCTCTCCGAGCGTCCTTTTACGTTTAGTGCTCGCTGGATGCGCACATAGAGCTGACGAAGTGTTGCCTTGCGGTCTGTGGACCTCTATCTCAGGGGTTCAACACAAATGCATGCTAGCTAGAAACTAGCCCAGCAATAGACTCATGTGAAGTTGGCTATGGACCAAGGTAGGCTCTTAAGTGTTGGGAGGCCAGGGTTTTCAGGGGTCAAGCTGTCAGGTGTCGGGTTGTCAAGCATCAGGCTGCTAAGGGATGTCAGAGTGTCGGCTTGTCAAACGTCAGGCTGTCATGCGTCAGCAGGTGTCAAGTTGTCAAGCGTCAGCTTGTCAGGCATGAGGTTGTCATGGGTCAGGCGATCATGTGGCAGCTTGTCAGGCGTCAGGGGTCATGTTGTAGGGCGAGCGTCAGGCTGTCAGGCGTCAGGCTGTTGTCAGGCTGTCAGGCCCTCAGGTTGTCAGGCCGTCAGGCTGTTTGATGAGCGTCACGCGTCAGGCTGTTGTCAGGCCGTCAGGCCCTCAGCTTGTCAGGCCGTCAGGCTGTTACGTCGTCAGGCCATCATGCTGTCAGGCCGTCAGGCTGTCAGGCCATCAGGTCGTCAGGCTGTCAGGCCATCAGGCTGCCAGGCCATCAGGCTGTCAGGCCGTCAAGCTGTCAGGCTGTCAGGCCGTCAGGCGGTCAGGCTGTCAGGTCATCAGGCCATCAGGCTATCAGGCCATCACGCCGTCAGGCCGTCACGCTGTCAGGCGTCAGGCCATCAGGCCGTCAGGCTGTCAGGCCATCAGGCTGTCAGGCTGTCAGGTCGTCAGGTCGTCAGGCTGTCAGGCCATCAGGCTGTCAGGTCGTCAGGCCATCAGGCTGTCAGGCTGTCAGGCCATCAGGCTGTCAGGTCGTCAGGCCATCAGGCTGTCAGGCTGTCAGGCCGTCAGGCTGTCAGGTCGTCAGGCCATCAGGCTGTTAGGCCATCAGGCTGTCAGGTCATCAGGTCGTCAGGCCATCAGGCTGTCAGGCCGTCAGGTCGTCAGGCCATCAGGCCGTCAGGCTGTCAGGCCATCAGGTCGTCAGGCCATCAGGCTGTCAGGTCGTCAGGCCGTCAGGTCGTCAGGCCATCAGGCCGTCAGGCTGTCAGGCCATCCGGTCGTCAGGCCATCAGGCTGTCAGGCCATCAGGCTGTCAGGTCGTCAGGCTGTTAGGCTGTCAGGCCATCAGGTCGTCAGGCCATCAGGCTGTTAGGCCGTCAGGCTGTCAGGCCATCAAGCTGTCAGGCTGTCAGGTCGTCAGGCTGTCAGGCCACTACGCTGTCAAGCCGTCATGCTGTTAGGTCGTCCTGTCAGGTCGTCAGGCTGTCAGGCTGTCAGGCCATCAGGCTGTCAGGCCATCAGGCTGTCAGGCCGTCAGGCCATCAGGCCATCAAGCTGCCAGGCTGTCAGGTCGTCAGGCTGTCAGGCCATCAGGCTGTCAGGCCATCAAGCTGCCAGGCTGTTAGGTCGTTAGGCTGTAAGGCCGTCATGCTGTCAGGCCATCAGGCGGTTAGGCCGTCAGGCGGTCAGGCTGTCAAGCGTCAGGTTGTCAGGCGTCAGAATGTCTGGCGTAAGGCTGTCAGCCGTAAGGCTGTGGGTTGAAGTTCAGGTTGCCAGGTGTAAGGATGTCAGGTGTCGTGTTTGGGTTGTCAGTTGTCATGATGTCAGGATTGATTACCGTTCTATGTTCCCAAGCATAGGCAAGTGACGAAGGAGTGACAGAAGTGACACCGGTAGAACGCCAGAATGCGGCTTTCAGACGTTGCAGCCTGCATGGAGCTGTCAGACTCTGCGCACAGGTGGTGTATGCGTGTAGCAATGTCTTCCAACTCCAAAGCGGCGTCCAAAGGGCCAGCCCTTGCTACCAAGCCTCGCCGATGGTTCAGAAGCCAGTTTCAGCGGCAAATCGATAACCATCCTGTGATAGCCACTTCAAGTACTGCAATCGCGTCCAGAGCGCCTTTGTAAGCCTTCTGCACAAACTAACAACGAGCTTTTTTCGATTGCCCTCATAAAACTATCGAGTGTGCCTGTGCCCTCCGGTGGCTGCCCTTCACTCGGGTCCAAGTTATAATACGTATGCTGGACTCCGTGTTCATTTGACACGATTCCCACTATGTTCTCCATATGCTGGAATACATGGTGTTCCTTGCCTTAATCATTGTTTACATGCTCGCCCGAGGGTCGTGAGCGATGACCAAGCTCAGGATATACTTCTACCTGCAGCTGCAGGCAGCGAGCGGGGCATGTGCCAAACAAGTAGTGCAGCCGAATGTGCAATACACTAGATTCTGCAGCATTGCTGGAGGATGCCTGCAAGGTTCTGCTTGCACTATCATGCACACAGCTCGACAGCAGATCGGCAGCGTTAACACTCACATGCGGATGCCTTGCCTGGATAATGTGCAGATGCATTCTTCCGCTTAGACAGCCAGATAGAGCATGTCAGACAGGCAAAAGCTGCACGACCTGGCCAGCTTTTGAAGGCGGTGGACTCGTTGCCATCCATGCACTGTATGTAGGCAGTCCACGCATTCAGGGGTTTCATGAATCTTTCACTGTCATTGGTTCTCAGATCATGTCATAGCCTTTTGGCATGGACACGCATGCATCGTTGGAGGATTGCTTGCTGCAGTACTCGTTGCCGGCTTCCCTGTTGCCAATAATGCCAGCCACAACCTACACACAGCATGCACAATCTGATCTCCAAGCATCCACACTGCCGATGCGCATTACTTTACACCAACAGTAAGAACGGCTACACCAAATGGTTGCTGGGTGTCAGGTGTCAAGAGGTTAGTTGTCAGGCGTCACGTGGTTTGGACGTATATACCTCCGCTTCTGAAGCAGTGGGTGGCTGCATTGATTGTGGCTGTCAGGGCATTTGCTTTGAGTAAGTAATTTATGGAGTTATCAGTAGGCTGATGGTCAGCAGTGTGAAAGGGGTTTTCATTCGCAGAGAAGTATTAGACCTCAAGCACCGAACCAACGACGAATCAGAACTAGGCACGTTCCGCACTCCCGCGGGCTTGGGTTGTGGGACTGGGTTGTGGGAGTGGTTTGGATGTGCCTGGCACGTATGACACGTACGATGTACGAGCTCTGCGCCACGAGGCAACGCACTCGAGCAAAGCGTACGTCAATTTAAGCCCAGTGGAAGGCTTCCAGGAGTAGCAGACGTTTGTACTTGGTACTTTGATGATCAGTGTGAAAGGGGGACCCTCGGTCGAGCTT